>BQKN01066997.1:977511-1002259 GCA_022839385.1 Asparagus kiusianus | reverse complement strand
AAGAGATCGTTTCCCATGATAGATATGTTTTTCTTACTGTATAATAGAGTAAAATTGAAGGTTAGATATGTTGTATATCAGAAGAATCGAGATGGGGAACGTTTAGATCAAGTTCCAGTTCGTTATATGCAGATTTCAGCCCGTGAGTCGACTCACGACTCATCATGAGTCGACTCATCAAGCTGAGTCGACTCATGATTTGTCATGAGTCGACTCACGAAGTGTTGTGGCATTGTCTTTTACTTCTGATGAGTCGACTCGTCAGTATACGAGTCGACCCATGAGGCATGAGCCGACTCATAAGTGTGCATGAGTCGACTCATCTGAATTATTCCTGTTTTTCTTTGTATTTCTGTAAAATCACATGTTGCATATATATACCTGTAGACAAAAATTTATGTGTTTCCATGTGAAGTGAAATCCGGACATGAGTTTAGTTTCGTGTACTGCGACTTATTAGAAACTTGGGTATATGTACCTAATTCAACCAATTTATCTAGTCCATGTGTTGGGCGGCTATTATACTTAGTCCATGTGTTGGACACTCATCAATTTTAATCCATGTGTTGGATATCCATAAACGTAGTCCATGTGTTGGGCAGTTATTGTATATAGTCCATGTGTTGGACAGTTCATATATTTAGTCCATGCGTTGGACAGCTTGTGTATGTAGTCCATGTGTTGGACAACCACTACCTCAGTTCAGACCTTAAGAGTTGATACCTATACCTGTTTTGGCTGGACATGATATCTATTTGAGTTGTGACACGACATCATATTTAAATCTTGAGATGAGTCGTCTTCTTTTATTGTTCTCTGTTATATCTCGGGCTTGGTGTTTAGGGATCTACAATTTGAGATACAAGGTATATACATGAGGGTTTCCTTGTTTGGATTATTTCGCTCGACGTACCTATGCTCGTGTTGTATTTCCCTAAGAACTAAGACCCATATCTGTTTGTATGATGATTTAATGCTATTATGTATTATTGTATATTTTTTGTATATACAACGAGCCCTATCCCTTGGGGTTTGGTTGTGATGTTGCTCGCTAGCGCTTTGACGCTCGTTGTCCCTCCCCCTTTCAGGTCACGAGCCAGGAGCACGGAGAGTCGCAGGTTGATAGCGGATCACTCTAGTGTTCAGCCTTACATTCTAGCTGTGTATTATTTTTCTTTGGGCTCCACTGTAGTGATGTTAGACATTTGAGAGTTTATTCTAGAAGTTGTAAAGGCTGTGTGCCTTATTTCTTTTATTCAGACTTATTGTATTTTGAGACTTGTTAAGGAACTCCAGTTTATTCAGATCAGGCTTTGACTATGTACTTCAGTTTACTTCGTTGATGAGACATGTTATGTTCTATCATTTAATTCAGTATTTGTCGATTCACCTTTTACTTGCTTTGTACCTACACCTGTTGTTGATTCCCCTAGAGAGATAGTAATTGTGATGGTGAAACATGTTATTGCACGGTGTGGTGCATGGCAGGTTTGACATTCTTGGTTTCACCTCGGACTGCAGCCTTGTGTGAACCCAGGGGCGTCACACTAATGCCACTAGGAAAGAACTCTTGAGGAGGGTGAATATGGTTTATGCTAATCTAATCTGATTTATGCCAAATTAAAAACTAATTAACAAATATATCCTAGCAAGAATGATATATTACAAATATATGCGCAAGGATATACAAGTAACACAATGGTAAATAATCTAAACTAGATAGTGGGTAATATAAACAACAAACAATATACAAAGGCGATATAAGATATGAACATAAAAAAAAGTGTGCCAATGCAATCACAAAAAAGGATATGTTCATGGAGTTCGGTCCCCACGACCTACGTCTCCGCTCCTCACCTCGAGGAGATCTCCACTATCACACCAGGTTTTCTACGCTTACCCGAAAAACGTTTACACCTCACAATATCGGTTTTTAACGCTCACTAATAAACTTTCACAATCACTCACAATGTAACTACGCTAACTACCACCTCAAGTGTTGGTCTCTAGCCCGTGTCTCCCTCAAGTGTTAGGAATTAAAACCTCTCTCTAGGCATTACCACCTACCCCACTCCTCTTGGGATGACCCCGTCTCTCACCACACACTCCTCTTGGTGTACTAGTGTATTACAAAGTGAATCCTCACAATTAGGCACACAACAAATGAATTGTTCTCTACAATGGATGAGAACACAAAGTAAGATCACACTTAATGTTACACAAACCCCACAGCCCAAATTATACAATGTATGAAAATACAATAAGCTTAATGGTTGTGTGTGAACAAAGAGATAAATTAAATCAAACTAAACTCAAATAAATGCTAGCTTATGGAAATGAAAATCAAATATATAAATTAGCTAGATATGAGTTTAGAAAAACTTCTCTAATGATAACAAGAGAGAGGGAGAAGAGTGAATGCTCAAACACCAAAGGATGATCTCCACTTTGCTCTTGTGAAAATCTCTTCACAAACTTGTAAACAAACACTAAACAAACTTTAAAACCCTTGTAAACTTGTTTTAAAAACTTTCTTCTTGTTAAAATGAACTGAGGATATGTGGGGTTATTTATAGGAAACCCCAAAGCCAAGAAGAAACCAACAAAACCCAGCAAAAAGATAAAAATAAAAAAACTGGAAAAAACTAGCCGTTGGGCCGTCAGTCGACTGATACTGTTTATCAGTCGACTGATGAGCTGACCGTTACAGGCCAACAACATATTATTAGTCGACTGATGAACTCGTCAGTCGACCAATGACCTCATCAGTCGACTGATCAGTCGACTGAAACAAAATAGAAACTTTTTGACATCCAGGCGATTTATTCAGTCGACTGATGTCATCAGTTGACTGACCAGTCAACTGATAACAGATTATCAGCCTGTTTTGAAACAAAAATCTAATTTTTGAAGTACCTTTAAAAATAACAAATAAATTCTAAAAAAATGTAAAACTTTAGGAAATCATTGTAAACATGTAAATGAACATGTTACAAATTTTTTTTTGGAATTACACTTCTCAATAATGAAAACTCATCATTTTTCAAATATGTCGAAAAACATGAAAACTAAACATACATGTTTTTGTCATTTGACATAAACACAATATTAAAACTTTTGTAAAATAATTTTATAGACTTGATAAAAAGTATATACTATAGTTGTTAAGTCTATAAATCATATAAACCAAAAACACAATATTTTTCCAAATGCAATAGAATATGAAACATATAAAAGTATATATGAAGATATATATATTGTTTCATATCTATATAGCTAAACCAAAACATATATGTATATATATAACTATATATATATATATATAAACCAAAATGTGTATGTGTGTATATAATTGAGGTTAAAGTACTAACACACATAATATAAAACCTAAACTAAATTACCCAAGCTTGATGAAGGTCTTCAATAAGCTTGACTTGGTAAACTCGCGGATGAAGCTTGAATTTGGATCTTCAACTTGAATTGTAATGCTTCAACCACTATTCTGCCAACCTCCATTGGATATGATCGTAAAAGCCCGATTCCATCCATCCTCCAACATATTGTTTGTCTAGAATAAATACAAAATACAAACATTAGAAAAACAACATTAGATGTAAATTGTTTGTAAATCATCATCAAAACAAAAGGACCCAACGCATAAATATACATAAATAATAATGTATAATACATAACATGAACTATGGAAGATAAAATAGATTTATAAACAAATAAAAACATAAAAAGAGCATAAATTCATATAATAAAAACACTGATATGTTGTAAATAAATATACCATGAATGATTGATGAACATGTAAACATAAACACTGATAATACATGAAACAGAACATGATTAGACAAAGTTGGTAAATGACTATAAAAATATATATCGCAAATATAATAATCTACGAGAATACACTATAATGAAAAGAGAATAGTAAGTATAAAGAATGAAAAAATAAAACACAACACAAGTAAACAAAAATAATGAATAGAGAATAAACAACAACCAATGACACAAAAGGACATAAAAATCTAAAAAAAACACTATAAAATAAACACTGAAAAATAACATGTGTATACAATGAATATTGCCGATATGACAAAATAATACATATCGAAAATGAAGCAATAACAACAAATACACAAATTCACTATTAATAATCCATGAGTAAATACCATGCATACCCACAAACGCTATTTTGAATTATCTTTATATTAATTATAAAAGGATAATAATTAATAATACGAGATAATGTAACAATTATATATATAATTAGTAACTCAAACTCCAAACCTAACAACATGAATAAATGCCTAAATATCAAAATAGAAATATATTACTCTTAGGAATAACGAAACCAATGTGAGCATACTAAAATAATCTAACAAGACAAAACTGACTGATAAAGAAACTATGTATTGAAAATATTATGAGTTGAATAAATAAAGAGTAAGAATATACTGCATATGTAGAATATTAAAATCATAAACTTATTAATGTATATCACTAAAAATACGAATAATATATATAATAATCTAGAACATAAGTAAATGGTAGATGATATGACAGAAAAAGCACACACATACACAATTTAGATATGCAAAAGTATAATTAAACACAGAAAAATAATCTAAATATCAAATATGTTAGGTGATGTATATGTGAAGTCTAGAACAATGCGAAACACTTAATGAACATGATTTGAACAATTGAACATGAGGAAAGAAAAGTTATAGGAAGAGAGTGTAGTCGAAAAGTGACAAGACAAGGAATAGTGAGAAACTCCAGAGTCAAAAAGTGATAAGGTATGGACTAATACATAATTTGTCAAGATAATAGGATAATGGCTTAAGTATAGCATTACGGATGAAATATGATATGCGTCTAAATTATCCATTATGTTCTCACTGATGGGAACTCGGGACCGTGACCTGCATGGGCCACCAACAAAATTTGTCACGCCCCGCTTCCCAAAATACCGGGAATCAGAACGTGAACAAGCTCGTGACGTATTAGACCAAGGAGAAATGTACTAGACCTTCTACTCAATCTAATATGCTAAACGTCAAGCAATATAAAGCAAAGTCACAGGTCCCTGTTTACAGTAGCAAGAATATAATAAACAACTCAGAACTAAAAGATATATATCACAACTGAAATAATCATCCAGACATAATATTTAGGCCAAACATGCCCTTATACAAAACTATCTGAATGAAATGCTGGAAAAATATAATATACATCGATCAGGCAAAAATGGAAAGTACTACAAAAGTAACTAGGGTCATCAACTAACTAAAAGAGGTACCTAAGCTTCGACTTGTTCTTCTGCTCTGCCTGCAAAGCCTTCCTGCAGAGGATCCTATAGCTCTTGTACTACTCCGAACTGTAGCTGTCCGTCCTTTAAATCTGACGTACATCCCGAGAGAAAAGGAGTATGTCAACGTGCATGACACACGACAAGATCCCACAAGGAAGAATAGAAACGATTGAACGACCAATGTAATAATAGTAATAATAATAGAAGCATGACACTAGAATTCTAATAATCTAAACGCAATTCACTACTATAATAATCAGAGTAATCCAAAAATCAATCAGGTAACGAGGTCATGCAGCTAGCGATCAGAATAATCATCCAAGTAATATGGTCATACAACTAGATGGAATTAATACTTAAAAATCTACAACTCGAGTCATAGTACGTCGAGCAAAATAATCCAAACAAGGAAACCCTCATATATATACCATATGTCTCAAATTGTAGATAATTAAATATTAATCCCGATCTATGTATGAAAAGAAATGCAACTGGTCCGTATCTCACAAGAATCCATACTTAGCCAAGAAACGAGGTTATGTAACTAGCCATCCTATTACATGTCACTAGTTCACATCTCACATAGAGTCAACGTTCATATTGCTGGATAACTGACTATTCACAAATCCCCTATATGCATCTAGTAGGACTACACGCAATTCGACTTTGGCCTAGTCCGAACTCAAGCCTACTCGGGTGAATATCAAATTCACGGACCAAAGTAGCGACACTAATCCACTTTGACCCAACAAACCAACCCCAGTGATGACACTGATCCACTGGTGCGAGCCCGGAAGATACATCAACAGCCTTATCCGATCTCATGAACCATGACTTTCTCATCCTAACTCTTCTCATTTTGCTAAGTCAAGACAATGCATATCCCTAGGTCTTATACACGACACACAAGGGCACTAAGGTTATAAACTCCTAATGGTTCTCAATCACAACAATAATAAATCCAACTAATTATGTGCAATAATATCATGGCATATCAGATAATCAAAATTAAGAGTCATAAATTTATGAACAACCAACTATGTAATTCAGAAAATAATCTTTTCACAAGATAATTTATTTATTTAAAATAATCATTTTGCAAAATAAATTCTTTTAGTTTATTTATTATTATAACAATCCAAAATATTCTCTTTTTTAGAATAAATTCCTTTAAATTATTATAATTATCTAAAAATGATTCTTTTGCCGAATTAAATTTTTTAATTCATTATAATTATTCTAAAAATGTTATTTATCATATTACTATGATATATTTAATATTCTTCATCAAACAATCACACACAGATAATTATATCATAATTAATCTATGTAATCAATAATAACAAATATGAATATTAAAATGACAAGTCAATGAGCAAGAGGGATCTTGCCTACGAGGCAAAGGGGTGTGGACGAGGCGGCGACGAAGGTTGAAGGCCTATCGGAGTTGGATAGCGGGAGAGGGGACAACGACGAGCGGCGACGGTGAGACGGCGGCGATAGCGGAGTTCGTCGTAGAGCTGCTGCGGGAGAGCGACGGAGCTCGACGAGGCGGTTCAAGGAGGGGGTAGCTGCGGCATCAGCAAGCGGAGGAGGAAGAGGCGGAGATGAGGGAGGGGCTGTAGCGGGTGTAGGGGAGGTGACGATCGGAACTTGGGGTTGCGGTCAGGGAAGGGGGAGGTTCAGGGGTGAAGGCGACGGTTGTCGGGTGGAGCAGGGGGTGAGAGGAGGAAACAGCGGGGGTGGGCGTCGCTGAGGCGTCGGGGCTGAGCGGAGGGGGCTCGACAGTGGAGCTGTTTGGCGGTTGCTCAGAGGTGGTGGAGGTTAAGTAGAGGCTCGTTGAGTGGTGGAGAAGCTGGGGCTTAACAGGAGCTCGGTGGTGAGGAGGTGATGGTGCAATTGATGGGGGATGGGCGGCAGCATCGTTTCTGGTGGTGCGACGGTGAAGGAGGAGGTGACGCTGCTTGGTGTTGGTCGGAGCGTCGAAGGAGGGGCGGAGTTGTCAGGGGTTGGGGCTTGGTCGTGGGATTTGAGGGAGACAGATGAGAGAGATGGAACGAGATGAAAGAGAGTGATGTGAGAGTGAGTGAGAGAGAGAATCTCGTAGGGGATTTTTGGGGAGGTGAGAGTGAGATTAGGGGAAACACGAGGTGAAGAAAGAGATGCGGGAAACACGAGGAGGGATTTAGGGAGTGGGTTAGGGGGAGAGAGGGTGAGTTATCATGAGGTGAGGGGGAGAGGGAGAAAGATATTGATTGGAGAGAGAGTGGCTGATATGAGGGAATCAGGAGAAAAGTCAGATAACAGATTGACTGTCGTGCTGATCAGTTGATAGCTATAAATAGAGATAGAGGATAAGGGTTGAGGCTAAAAATTAATACAAGATAATTAAAATAATAATAATAATAACAATAATAAATAATCAAATATTAATTAAAAGTTTTATCGTGACAACTAAAGTTATAATTAGTAAAACCATTAAAATAAATATAAAATAGTATTTTAAATCACAGAAAATTCTAGAAAATTAGAAAAAAATACAAATACTCTTTTAGAAAATAAATTTTAATATTTAAATACCAGAAAAATTATTTAAACCAATATTAAAAATTTACGATCATTACACTGTAGAATCTGATGGAGGCAGTGAGAATTCATATTCTGACGAGGAGGCCGAAGCCGTCAAGACTGTTCCACATCAAGAGGGTAAGGGTGCTTACAAAAATTAAAGATTGATTTCAGAGTAGAGAAACTATTTATGATGGGAGTGTTAACGTCGAAAGGCTTGATGATTGGATCGAGCGTAAGGAGACTTATTTTACTCTTTATCGTTATTCATCAAAAGAGAATACCGTTTTTGCGACATTGAAGGTTTCAGGGCACGCATTGACGTGGTGAAAATCCTATTACAAGCAGGAGAAGAAAGCGGTGACGTGAAACAAGTTCAAGAGTTGCTAAGAAAGTAGTTCTACCCGATGGGGTTCCTTGAAGAGTGTTGGTACAAGTGGTACGACTTGTACTAAAGATTCAATCAAACCGTTCAAGAATACACGACTGAGTTTCAATAACAAGCGATGGTCCTCAACATTGCAACGGAGGAGTACTCGATTTTTATGAAGTATATAGCAGGTTTGAACGAATACATCTGGAAGGATATGAAGCTATTTACGGTTGAGTCAATTACAAAGGCGAGCGTATAGGCTATTACCATTGCAGGCAAACAGAAGAAGAGCAATGAGACGAAGGGAGAAGACAAGCAAGCTGGAGGTAAGTCTAGTGCTTCCCAACCTAAGGAGAAAAAGAAGAAGGGTGATCCAGGAAAATCAGGACTAATTTGTAGTCATTGTGAGAAGACATGACATATAGCTAATCGATGCTGGGAGAAGTATCCTCATCTCAAGCCGAAGGGGTTGAAGAAGAAGGAAGAGAAAAAGGCATATATAATAGTACAAGGTCCAAAAGAAGTCCCAGGGATGACAGAGCCCAACAGCAATCTTAACCTTATGGCAGAGAAGCATGCTGCGAAGGAGGATGAAGACCCCAGGTAGCAGCTCTTTGTTCTTAAGTTGTAGGTGAAGACCAGTTTGTAGATACCATAATTGATCCAAACAGCAAGAAGAATTTGATTTCCAAGGCTTTGGTTCAGAAGCTGGGTCTGAAGACATTCAAGCATCCGAAACCCTATCCTTTAGGGTGGATTCAGAAGGAGTTGGGGTTGAGTGTAGTTAATCAATGCACTTTCAGATTTGCACTTAATGAGTCATATATTAACGAGGTCACACGCGACGTAGTTCCATTAGATGTTTGTTAGGTTATACTGGGCAATCCATATTTGTGGGATAGATACTCAATCTATGAAAGACGGGCTCAGAAGTACACATTCACCAAAGACGGTGAGAAGTTCATATTTTGTTCGACATCTCTTTCGAAGGAGACAAATTTGGTGATGGTGAATCGGGCGAAGAGGCTAGTGAATACAAGCAAGAAGTTTGTCTTACTGTTCATTAGGCTTTATGAAGAGCTACTGAAAGAGGATTGCATTTTGGAGTGGAAGGTGACTACGACGAGACGAGGTACGAAGGAGTTATTTCTGATCGGATGTTAAGGTTAAGTAGATTTATATTCATGCTTGTAGTGTAGATTTATTTTCTTATCGTTTTATTTCTTTTTGCACTTTAATTTGTAGAGTAAATTTATTTTCTTGCATTTAATTTTTATAATTTATTTTGTAGTTTAGATTTTAATTCTTTGTAGTTAGATTTATTTCTTGTTCATAGTTTAGAATTTTCTTTTTTTTTCTTTTTGTAATTAGTTTTTTTTTCTTGCTTTTATTTCTTAAGATGTGAAATTAATTCTTGTAGGAATCTTAGAATTGGATAAAACTAGTCTAATTTTCTTTATATTGTATGAATTATTCTCTTCACTTAAAATACTCATGTTTAGGATAATCAACTAGAAAACTAATTGGTAGAAGAAGAATTTGATAATCTATACTTATCTTAAATGATTTGATAGGTTATTCTTATGA
Organism: Asparagus kiusianus; assembly: GCA_022839385.1. Classification (NCBI taxonomy): domain Eukaryota; kingdom Viridiplantae; phylum Streptophyta; class Magnoliopsida; order Asparagales; family Asparagaceae; genus Asparagus; species Asparagus kiusianus. The sequence continues at coordinate 992,408 of BQKN01066997.1, read as the reverse complement.
ATTCTAGGATTACTATCTTGTTGTTGTTCTTATCATGAATAGTAATTTTAATTTAGATGATAATTTGATAGGTTATACTTTCCTTAAATGGTTTGATAGTCTATGCTTAATAACTTTAAGTTGAAATATGATAAAAAGAGAATAGTTTGTATTTTATAATTGAGATTAGCTAGTAGATTAAATTCTAGATTTCTCATATCTTTAATTGAATCCTTCATCTTGACTTTCTTAAATTTTCTTTTCATTCTTGATTTTATTTCTTGATTTTATTCATTCTTCTTTCTTGCCTTGTAATTTCATTTATTCTATGATTCTTTCTTCTCTCCTCTAAAATTCAATTTATTGTCTCTTGTATATATTCACAACAATCACTCATCACAATCACACTTATTCTTTAATCCTATTTTTATCACGCACAAAATATAAGAACCAATTCTAATAATCTCTTAAAATCACCTTCCTCGTGGGATCGATAACTTTTTATACTATATCTTGATCAATTGTGCACTTGCAATTTTGGTACATAATTATGCCGCATCAAGTTTTTTTGCGCCGTTGTCGGGGAGGGTGCTAAAATAGGATTTTATTATTTTGGTTCTTTAACTTGTGTGTTTTTCTTATGAAAGAACCGCTTGGAGCTTGAAAATCTTGGATTGAAGATCAAGAACTTGGAGAATTGCTTTCGGGTAAGTCTTCTTTCTAGCATTTTTAATTCCAGCCTTTTTACTTAGCTTCACAATTAGAGACAATTAGGATTTAAAATATATATATATTTTTGTTGACCATAACAAAATTTACCTTTCACTTGGACATTAACTAACAAGATAATAAATTTAAACAAGAGCTCTCTTCTCACATTTGATTGTTGTTGACCATAATTAAAAAAAAGATTTTTTTCTCATCCTTTTTAGTTGCTTTTAATTTCTAGGGTTGCATTTCATATAGTTAGTAGGAATTCACCAAAGTGATTACAGTAGTACTTGATTTGGCACATACTTAAAACATTCTTAAGGGTAAAACCCCATAATCAAGATAAGGTAAGGGATTTTATCACCCTTTCCTTACCCCACAAATTACTAATTCCTCACTTCACAAACTCAAACATTCTAAAACTCATTAGACGTTGGCCCCTAAGGGCTCGAGCTCAATAAGGAACAAGAAATCCTTAAGTGAATCGGTTTAAGTTTTCTCTGATTAGTTGGTGTCAAGGCAAGGTTTAGAGGTTGCGTAAAGCGCTTCGCAAGGAACGAGGTACTTAATTGATCTCTGATCACCCTCTAGTACTATCCTTACCTGGCTAACTACCTGGGTAAAACTTTAATCTTTTTACTGTAGGAGTTTTTGGGAGCTGGTCTAGTTGAGTTAGGCTAAACCCTAGAATTAGAATGATTGAAAAGTGATTGCTTTGATTTGTTTTAGTTAGGTTTTCTCAATCTTTTTCTTCTCAAAAAAAATTAATTTCTTTCCTTTAAAAAAAGTCGTTTTGGTGTATGCAAATTTGGGTTAGAAATAATTCTCATCGTTTAATCCGTGTTGAACCAATCCAAGAAATGGCAAATCAACCCGTTCTCCAGGATATGTGTTACCCTACCAAAAATGTAATTTCATCTTACATAAGGCTCCCCGAATCAAATGGAACAAATTTTAAGCTTAGACCGCATTACATAAACATGCTTCCTAAATTCCTAGGAAATGAAATAGAAGATGCATATATTTTTATCTCGGAATTTGAGGAAGTGTGTATTATGATTAAAATGAGAGAATTAACCGAAGATGCGATTAAGCTTAGATTTATTGCATTTGCTCTTAAGGACAAAGCTAAAAAATTATTATACAGCTTACCGATAAATTTCATCTCAACTTGGGAGGAATTTGTCACCGTTTTTCTCAAAAAAAAAATTCCTATTCATAAAACGGTAAAGCTTAGGAACAGTATTCAAAACTTTAAAATTATCCCAGGGGAGCCATTCTAGAAATATTTTGACCGATTTAAAGATCTTTTAATCCAATGTTCTCATCATGGTCTAGAGAAATGGCGATTGTGCCAAGTCATATATGAAGGATTGGACTGTTCTTCAAAAACATCTTTAGAATCGATATGTTAGGTAGATTTTATGAGGAAAAACGTAGATGAAGCTTGGGAATTCCTAGAGAGTCTATCCGAAAAAATAATGCAGTGGGAACACTGTGATGACAGAGTTTCATTAGTTCTCCAATCTAAGTCTAGTGGTCTTTCCCTGGAATCAAACATTACTTCTGAAGCAAAGATGGAAATAATTCTGCGGAGGTTAGAAGCCTTAGAAGTTAAGGAACAAGCTCCAGCTCAAATCAATCATGTTTCTGCCTCGGGATGTCATAACTATCAGTCTTCTACCCACGTTTCAGAGGAATGCCCTCTCCTAGGAAACAACCATGCATTAGAACAGATGAACGCTGCATTCCAGCGCCCTAGAAATGATCCATTTTCTCTAATCTACAATTCAGGTTGGAGAAATCATCCTAACTTTGCATGAAATCAAGGAAATTCTCCCGGAAATCAAAACTTCATTCCCATGTCTAACCCACAATTCCCTAGGAGAAATACAATTCCATTCAATGCACCAAATAATTTCTAACAAGCTAACCTAGTTTTTCCAACCTAACATCCTCATCCTCACCAGCCTACAAATCCTTCAATTTCTGATCATGATAAACGTTTAAGTGTCTTAGAAAAGGGTTTAGAAGCAATGATCAAAGATTCTACACAAACTACCATCACTCTAAATTCCTTCATGCAAACCACCGGCCAAGTGCTCAACTCGAACACTCAAGCTATAGCCCGGTTAGAAACCCAACTTGGGCACTAGCCACTGCCGTGAGTGAGAGAGAAAAAGGAAAATTCCAAAGTCAACCTATTGCAAACCCTAAAGACAATGGATCCAGTTTAACCCATCCAGCTCATGTGAATGCAGTTCACACTCTAAGATCAGGGAAACAAAAAGACAATCAGGTTAGAGCGCCACCGGATCAGACTCCTTCTCCTATCCAACACACTCCTTCCGATGAAGCAATTCCTTCCGATGACCTAAACGCTAAACATGAGATTGAGCCTGATCTAGATAGGTATAGGTCCGTCGCCCCCTTTCCAGATAGACTCAAACCTAGAAAAAACTCGCCGCAGGTTGAGAAAATCCTAGAAACGTTTAAACAAGTAAAGATCAGCATCCCTCTCCTAGATGCAATCGAACAAATCCCCTCTTATGCAATGTTCTTGAAGGACTTATGCACTAAAAAAGAACCACCAATGTCCCCAAGAAAGTCATCTTAGCTGCCAACCTCAGTGAAATTTTTTCAAAACCCATGTCGTTAAAATACAACCACCAAGGATCGATAACTTTTTATACTATAACTTGATTAATTGTGCACTTACAATTTTGATACATAATTATGCCGCATCATTGGACTATATCCGCAAGTCCTTCATTGTTTATATTCCTCTCTTTTTTATCACACACGTACACAAGAATCGAACCCAGGTCCTCATGAGGGAGCATATGATTTTGCCATGTGACTTACTCGATCGCCCTTCATTACTTATATTCCTTGATAACACTTATTTCTAAGCCCAACTATATATGCTCATTTGTCTACCAAGCAATCATTATGTCATCGAATAAATTTCTAACTCTTAAGGTGTCAACCATGCCCTGATACTATGTGGAACATCCTGGTTCAGAAAATACTGGGAATCTAAAAAATTCCTCTATATTCATAAAATTTTGGCATGGCCCAGTCGTACCATCAAGGCTTGCCCTTTATAATCAATCCAATTTCAAACACAAATAACCATATAATGGAAATATATTGACTCTTAGAAACTTAGTACATATACTAACTCTCAGAATCTTATTAAGTTGATATTACAGTCTATGTAAAATATCTTTAAAGCAGAGAGTTGCCATCAGAACGTTTAACTACTACATAACCTTGATACTCACAAAACATATCACAAAACCATAAGGTGTTATTTCTATTATTTGCAAAATTAAATGCTATGTCAAACCATTTTTAATGCTTCACATATGAAGATCACTTGGTTCAGCATGTATATACGTCTATTAGGAAAATAGCATAACGTCTATTAGGAAAATAACCTATCTCTCGTAGTTTAGCTCCAACTTCATCATCACTATCTAACATACTAATAAACAAATAAAATTGGGTAAGCAGTTAAAATTTTCAAGGTGTTTATAAGGATATGTTGGGAAATACCTAGGGGCTACGCTAAACCCCTAAAACAGCAAAAAAACGCAGTAGAGAAAAGTACACCAAGATTTACGAGGTTCGGCAAACTTGCCAACGTCTTCGGGAGCCACACAATTAATTTCTTACTAATCAAAGAAATTACACTGTAAAAGCAGATCTCAAACTTGAGATCTCTCAATAAATACAAATCAACACTGTAGCTAAAGTAAAGATTCCCCCTCTTAAATCTCCTTCAGAAACGCCGCTGAACGCTGAGAAAAAAGAGGAGAAGAAGGGGACCGCCGCTACAGGCTTTTGGGAAAAGCTCAAGATGAGCATTTAATATTCGCCGCCACTGGAACATTGAGAAAAACGCAAGAGAGAGAGAAAGCAACGAGATCTCGGGCTCTGGGTTTCCCTTTTATAGGGAAACCCTAGCCAGTTAGCGACAGCCTGTCGCTAGCCTTTTTATTCGACCTCACCAGCGTGGGGCGTGCACTCGAGCTCGCCTGCGCCTCAACCTTGCCTGAAGCATGCCTGCTCGAGCTCGCCTGTAGATCTTCGAGCTCGCCTGCATCTCGTCGAGACCTCGCCTGGATCTCGACCTCGAGTTCAACCTCGCCTGCATCGTCGACTCGAGCTCGCCTGAAGGTTGCCTCGACCTCGTCTGCAAAGCTCGTCTCACCTGAGGAGCTGGTCTGACCTCACCTGAAGTCGTCGACCTCGCCTGCAGATCTTGCTCGCCTCGAGCTTGTCTGATGGTTTTTGTCTACAAACACACTAACAATCTCCCACTTGGAAACCAAACTGTCATCGGCAAGCTATCTCAACAAGCATCTTCTCCTGTGTGGCTCCGTCCTCATCACCTATGCATGAAGACTAAATAAAGTTGCGCACAACTCTAGTTTTTGAATTTTCATCGCCTTTGTTAACATATCTATTGGATTCTTACTTCCAAAAATCTTCTTCAGTTTTAACACATCATCTTCCAATAGTGATTTGATAAAATGGTACCGAATCCCAATGTGCTTCGTTCCTGAATAAAATGCGGAATACTTAGCCAAGTGAATCGCACTCTGAATATAACTATGCAAAACATTCTTCTCTTGTTTGAATCCCAGCTCTGTTAACAAACCCTGAAACCATATCATTTCTTTACTAGCTTCAGTCACTGCAACATACTCAGCTTATGTAGTAGACAAAGTGACAATCATTTGTATCTAGGACATCTAACTAACAGCCATAGTTCCAACAGTGAATATATAGCCGGTGGTACTTCTTCAGTGATCGACTTCACCTTCAAAGTTTGCATCTACGTACCCTTGCACTTCCACCTCTCCCTTACCAAAGTGCAAACACTTCTGTGTGGCGCCTTGTAGATACCTCAGAATCCACTTGACCACTTCCCAATGAGCTTTTTATGTATTCGACATTAACCGGCTGACACTCCCACTATATGGCCAATGTCTGGTCTCATACAGACCATTATGTACATCAAACTTCTAATGGCTGAGTCGTAAGGAACCTTAGCCATACTCTCTTTCTCTTCTTCTGACTGAGGATATTGATCCTTTAATAGGCGAAAATGGCTGCTCATGGGTGTGCTGACCGGCTTGGCGTCGCCCATGTTGAATCTCTACAAAACATGATTGATGTACTATATCTGAGATAACTGCAAGAGACCTCTCTTCTTATATCTCGTGATTTACATTACAAGGATCTTCTTTGTTGGACCCAAGTCTTTCATGTCAAACTCCTTTGACAACTGCTACTTCAAACCCCTGATATACTCCATACCTACACTTGCAACCAACATATTATCAACATATAGCAGTAAGATGATATATCTGGACTAATATCTTTTGAAGTAGCAACAGTGGTCGGCGTTGCACTTCTGGAAACCTTCCTTATGCATGAAGCCGTCAAACTTTCTGTACCAATGCCTTAGGTCTTGTTTCAGGCCATACAAGCTCTTCTTGAGTCTACACACCAGGTTCTTCTTCTTTTCTTCTGAGAAACCATCTGGCTGATACATGTATATCTCCTCTTCTAGATCTCCATAAAAAAATCACGTCCAACTGCTCTAGATGAAGATCTTCAATAGCTACAATACTCATCACTGTCCTAATAGTATTTAGCTTCACAATGGGAACAAAAATGTCGCTGTAGTCAATTCCTTGTTTTGCTGGAATCCTTTGACAACTAGCCAGGCTTTATATCTTTTGGAGCTATCCTGCTCCTCTTTCACCTGGTACACCCATTTGTTGTGGAGTGCCTTCTTACCCGTGGGCCCTCATCTAGTTCCCACGTCTAATTTGAGATGAGAGACTTCATCTCTTCTTTCATGACAAGCTCCCACTTATTTATATCTCCACTCTGACAAGCTTCTCGATGAGCTACTCACAACCATGATTGTAGCATTCCAGCTTTCTGGTAGGGAAAACAAAAGGATCAATGCTCAAACTTTCTTATCAAACTCAATTTTAACTGAACTCAATTAGGTTGTGACCATGTTGAGTTCATTGAGATGTTGTGCTACTGACGCACCTTCCGCCATTCTCAGATTGAATAACTGTCTCATCAAATGAACTTTATTTGCGGGTAATGGCTTCTCATATATATTTAAGAGTGCTACCATAAGACCCACCATGGTCTTTTCCTTCGCTATGTTGAACGCAACATTGTGAGTTAGTGTCAATCTGATAACTCTGAGGGCTTTTCTATCTAGAAGGTTCCATTCGTCTTCCTTCATAGACTCCGGCTTCTTCCCTGAAAGGGGTTGATGCAGATTCTTTTGGTACAGATAATCTTCTATCTACATCTTTCAAAATCCAAAATATGTTCTATCAAACTTCTCTAACCTTACTTTTCCTTCATCTGCGGCCATTGCTCCCACTTGAATCTGACTTCCTCTAGATCATTTCAAGCTCTGATACCAGTTGTTGATAAATACCTTGGGGCTATACTAAACCCCTAAAACAGTAAGAAAACATAGTAGAAAAAAGTACACCAAGATTTACAAGGTTCAACAAACTTGCCTACGTCATCGGGAGACACACAATTAATTTTTTATTAATCAAAGAAATTACAATGCAAAAGCATATTCAAACTTGAGATCTCTCAATAAATACAAATCAACACTGTAGCTATAGTGAAGATTCCCCCTCTTAAATCTCCTTCAGAAATGCCGCTAAATTCTAAGAAAAAAGAGAAGAAGAAGGGGACCGCCGCTATTAGCTTTTGGGAAAAGCTCGAGATGAGCTTTTAAAGTCCACTGCCACTAGAACTTTGAGAAAAATGTGAGAGAGAGAGAGAGAGAAAGCAACAAGATCTAGGGTTCTAGGTTTCCCTTTTATAGGGAAACCCTAGCGCCAGCTAGTGACAGCCTATCGCTAGTCATTTACTTCGACCCCGCCAGCGTGGGGCATGCGCTCAAGCTCGCATGCGCCTCAACCTCGTCCGAAGCACACTCACTCGAGCTCACATGTAGATCTTCGAGCTCACATGTAGATCTTCGAGCTCACCTGCATCTCATTGAGACCTTGCTCATATCTTGACCTCGAGTTCAACCTCGCCTGATTTGTCGACTCGAACTCGCCTGAAGGTTGCCTTGACCTCCCCTGCAAAGTTCATCTCACCTGAGGAGCTCACATGTCCTCACCTGAAGTCGTCGACCTTGCTTGCAGATCTCGCCCACCCCGAGCTCGCCTGAAGCTCGCCTCGAGCTTGCCTGACGGTTTGTGTCTACACCCGACACTAACAAGATAGTCATTGTAATTCTGTAATATTAATAACAAAAAGATCTTGAAGAATTTGTTGCCATCATATTAACAAGAAAGTAATTCTGGAGTACATTTTCGACTCGATTGGTACTTAAAAATCAAGTGAAGTGAGAATGAAATGAAGAAATGAATAAAATGGAGTTAAAGTGGGAATGGATTGCTCATCTTCATTCTTATGTTTGGATGCAATTTAAAGAAAACAATAAGAATAAGCATATATAAAAGTTCTATATTTTTTTAATTCCCACTTAAGTTGGAATAACCATCCCCTACCATCACATTGGGAATGTTCACTATCACATAAAGTAGATATGAGAAGGGAATTGGGAGTGAGAATCTTTGCTTCCAAAAAGATGTCAATTTTTATATGAATTAATGAGAAGTGGGGATCGTCATTGCATTCCCACTCATTCCTATGTACTTATCGAGGTGAGTTGTTCCTTTTTCTAAAAACTCATTATCTATTGAAGATTTTGGAAGAAGGAAAATATTTTAATTTTAAATCTTATTATCTTATATATTTTAGCAATAATTAAAGTTTGAAAAGTAATGAGGAAAGTTTGGATTTTAGTTCCAAATAATTAGATTTTCTGAGATATGATTTAAAGTTTTAAATTAGACCATCAATTTTTTATTGACAATATTTTCTTGCTATAATAATAGAATTATAATTAGGTTACACGAGTTATTATTATTTTATTACTTTTAATTTGTTTAGTTATTCTTTCTAATTTTGTTCAAGAGGTCATTTAGAAGTAGGCGTTCTATGATATAAGTCCTATTTTGTAAACAAGTAGTCAAATTATAGATTCATGCATCATTATAAAAGAATATTATTAATTACAGACTGATATAGAATGTTGTAGGTACTTAAAAATGCCAAGAAACAAGATAGAGACAAAGCTCATCATTGAAGATGAGGTTCGAAGCTCGTCACTGGGGACAAAACTCCTCTAGAAGATGAAGCTCGTCATTGAAGACGAAGCTAATCATTGGAGACGAAACTCCTCTAGGAAAAGAAGTTCATTCAGGAGGCGAAGTTCATTCACAGACGAACCTCACCAAGCAGCGCCTCTCCCTCAGAAGACGAAATTCGTCATTTGAGATGAAGTTTGCCCAGGAACGAGGCTCGTCATTAATGACGAACCTCGCACAAAAACGAGGTTCATCAATGAACATGAGGCTCCTTCAGAAACGAGGCTCGTCATTGAAGACGAAGCTCCTTCAGAAAACAAAGCCCGACATTGAAGACGAAGCTCCTTCAGAAGATGAAATTCATTCAAGGACGAGGCTCAACACATAGCAAGACTCGTCTCATCAGACAAACTTCACCATGTTGTAAGGCTCGTCTAATCAGATGAACCTCACCACACAGTGAGGCTCATCCCATTAGACGAACCTCACAACCCAAAAACGCGTGTCTCACCAAATGAAGCTTGATAGCAGGAGATGGCTAATAGCCATAAAGGCCCAGTCAGTCTACTTGGGCTAAATTCAAGGAGTTTATTACGCTCCTGATCCATGATTTTAGCATCAGTTACACGCTGATCATTATAAATAGCCACAAACGGCTATGATGACTAGACTTTTTCTTTCTCATCAACAAAAAAAAGAAAGGAAAGAGAGCAACAGCAAGTAGCAGCTCAAGCACTCGACAGAGGCTATTATTTCTCCTCGAGTTAAAGCAATCTTGCTTCGATCATCAACGAGAAGTAAGCTCGACACGAGTATCGAGCGAGGCATCTCATCACCATACAGAACCTACGTTAAACAAAGGAGAAATCAAATCAGCATTCTCCTCTTCTGTACTTAAAAAAGAACGATTATAAAAAGATTATTACTAGGTGATAGGATCTCTTCTCATTACTAAAATAGTTAGAGAATTAGTCATTTCATCTTTTTTGAGACCCTGCAAAAAATAGCAACCACTGTGGGAGATATCATTTTCTCGAAAGAAATGATTATGGCACAGCCAGACAAGATCGTCGTGGGAACTGACATCAAAGTTCTCATTATCTAGTTCGATCAATCCAAGAATGAGGCGCTCCTCTTCTCCTGTACTCCAAGTCCCACCAAGGCACGCAAGTGCCACAAAGTCTCTCGTGAGACTCTTGCCAATTCGGCTTCTGACAACTCAACACGAGTTCGACTCGAGAAGAAATCCTAGCCTCTGACTGTCGAGGCTATAAGAACTAGCCATCAGGCTAAGTAGTGGGTTGTTAAGCAACCCAAACAAACCTCAATTGCTACGGAGCCTGTGACCAATTTGCTTTCAAAAAGGGCAAGATATCGTCGACACCAGAATTAGACCTGCCGTGAAGCCCGCGCCTTTGTCTCTTTGGATGGCTTCCACTATCGGCCACGATATGACATGGCTAAAGCTTGCAAGTTAGTCGAGACTCACCCAACTGAGGTGCATCAAAATAATGAACCTACAACATGAAGCTAACCTTCACTACCCAATTGTCCAAGTGCACTCAGATGACGAACCTTGTTTTCAACACAAGGCTCGTCAAAGGGACAAGTGCATCTCCTAATCTAGGCTTTACCCGTTCCAAACTAAGGCGCGTCAAAATGACAAACCTCACTTCCAACAAATGGCTCACCCCACTATTGGGTCGCTTTTAGATTACCATTTACAACTAAAATAGTTAAGAGAATCAGTCGTTTTGTCCTTTTCGAGAACCTACAGTAGATGGCGACCATAGTGGGAGATATCATTTTCTCGAAAGAAATGATTGTGGCACAGTCAGACAAGATCACCGTGGGAACTGACTTCAAAACTCTCATCATCGAGTTTGATCAATCAAAGTACGAGAAGCTCCTCTCCTCCCATACTCTAAGTTCCACCAAGGCACGCAAGTGCTGCAAAGTCTCTCATGAGACTCTAGCCAATTCGGCTTCTGATAACTCAACACGAGTTCACCTCAAGGAGAAATCGTTGCTTTTGACTATCGAGGCTATAAGAATTAGCCGTCAGGCTAAGCAGTAGGTTGTTAAGCAACCCAAACAAATCTCAATTGCTATGGAGACAGTGGCCAATTTGTTGTAAAAAAGGGTAAGACGTCATTGATGCCGGAATCAGACCCGCTGTGAATCCTACACCTTAGTCTCTTTGGTTGGCTTCCACTATCGGCCACGATATGACATGGTTAGAGCTCGCAAGTTAGTCGATACTCGCCCAACTTAGGTGCGTTAAAATGATGAACCTCACCCATAAAATGAAGCTCACCATCACTGCCTAAGCATCCAAGTGCGCTTATATAACGAACCTTATTTTCAACACATGGCTCGTCTAAGGTGACAAGTGTGTCTCCCTATCCAGGCTCGCCCCACTGTCAAGGCTGTCCAAACTAAGGCACGTCAAAATGACGAACCTTGCTTCCAACACATGGATTACTGATAGTTATATTTTTATTATAATTTTATACACTTATTATCTATTTTACATGAATAAATATACTCCTTATAATTATTTTTATCTTAAATTGTAGGTTAATAAGAGCAAAAAGCCCAAGATCTCACCTCTCAAAAAAAGCCCAAGGAGTTAATGCAGAATAAAAGCAAAAAAGCCCAAGAGTCAAAGCCCAAAAGTCCAATGGAAGGAAAAAGAAATCTGCTAGAAAATAATATGTGCGATGCAAGCATCGATGGCGGCATCGATGCCCACATCGATGCCATTTTCCTGTAGCTAGATTAAAGGCTGATTTTGATTGTCTTGGGGCTTAAGTCTAATCCAATGGCTCTCATTCATTGATGTAGGTTATAAATAGGGGTAGAGAGTGAGGAGTTGAGTGCGTGAAAATTTTTGTAACTCCATTTGGAGAGGAGTGTTACTCTTAATTGAGAAGACCTTCCAAATTTATAATTTTTGTTACAATTAATAAAATAATTTTTTCACTTCTTAATATTTTAATTCTCTTTGTTGGATGATGATGATGAAGATGAATATCAATTTGAACTTTTACTTTTATGAGGCTAACCCCTCTTTTATTATTAATTTTCTCTTTAATTTTTTATTTCTATATAGTACTTTCTTTTCTTATTGCTTAGTAGTTTATATTTACATTAATGTCTTGTAGAGTAGATTTATTTTCTTGTCTTTATTTTAGTTTGCACTTTTAATTTGTAGAGTAGACTTATTTTCTCGCATAATCTAGATATTTATTTATTTTCTTTTCTTTTGCAATTTAGTTAGATTTATTCCTTTGTTCATAGTGTAAATTTCTTTGCTCACATTTCTCTTCTTTGTAATTAGTTTTTATTTTTTTCATTCTTAAGATATGGAACTAATCCTTGTAGAAATCCTAGAATTGTATGAAACTAGCCTAATTTCCTTTATATTGTGTGAATTATTCTCTTGTACTTAAAATAATCTTGTATAGGATAATCAACTAGAAAACTAATTGGTAGAAGAAGAATTTAATAATCTATGTTTATCTTAAGTGGTTTGATAGGTTATAGCTATGAATTCTAGAATTACTAACTAATTGTTGTTCTTTTTCATGAATATCAATTTTTCTTAGATGATAATTTGATAGGTTATACTTTCCTTAAATGGTTTGATAGCATATGCTTAATAAATCTAAAGTAAAATATGATAAAAAAAGAATAATCCATAATTTATAATTAAAATTAGCTAGTAGATTAAATTATAGATTTCTCATATCCTTAATTGAATCATCCATATTTACTTTCTTGAATTTTCTTTTTATTCTTAATTTTTCATTATTTTTTCTTTCTTCTTATTTTCTTTGATTCCTTTCTCTCCTCTCAAATGCATTTTATTGTTTTGCATATAGTCATAACACTCATCATATCTCTCCACAATCATACTTAATCACCACTCCTTATTGTCATGCACATAACATAATAACTGATTCTAATTATTTCTTACAAACACCTTCCTCGTGGGATCGATAACTTTTTATACTATAACTTGGTTGGTTGTGCACTTACAATCTTTGGATATCATTTAGACCCCATCAAATTTTTGGTACCGTTGCTCGGGAATGGTGTTATTAAGTAGGATTTTAATTATTTGGGTTCTTTAACTTGTGTGCTTTCATATGAAGGAACTACTTGGAACTTAAAGATCACGGATTGGAGATCAAGGACTTGAAGATTTGCTTTTGGTAACTCTTCTTTCTAGTATTTTTAATCCCACCCTTTTAGTTAGTTCTTCACAATTAATGACAATTAGGATCTAAAAAAAGGAGTTTTTTCGTCGACCATAATAAAAATTCATCCCCCACTTGAACAATTACTAACAAGATAATAAATTCATACAAGAGCTCTCTTTTCACATTTGTTTGATTGTTAAAAAAAATAAAAAAACTAAAAATTTTCTTTTTATCATCCTTTTGTAGTCACTTTTAATTTATAGGGTTATATTACAATAGTTAGTAGGAATTCACCAAAGAGATTTAAGCTGTAAGACCCCGTTGATTTTGACAACTTTCAAGTGTGAATATGAGTGAACAAAGATAATTAATATATATTATAAATATCTTTGTGGCATGGTCATGCATGGGAAATGATATTTGAGCTTATGAGCATGTGTATATGCCTCAGGTATGAGGATGAGTTGTAAGTTTGCATATCGTGTGCAAAAGAATCAATGTATGCAGATTTTTGTTCATGAGTCGACTCATAACATGTCATGAGTCGACTGATCAGGTTGAGTCGACTCACGCCTGTCATAAGTCGACTCATGATATCGAGTCCTGTTCCCAATTTTCTTCTGCTGAGTCGACTCATAATTTTTATGAGTCGACCCATGGCCATGAGTCGACCCATAATGAGTCATGAGTCGACTCATCGCATTTTTCAGGCTTCTTTCGATTCGGGTTTGTGGGTTTCGGGTCGGGTTTAGTTGGCTCCTATATATTGCTTAGCACCCGAAAAACACCCATTTACATCAGATCTCCCCAAGAAAACCCTAGCCCCTCCCTCTTCTCTCAAACCCTAGGTGTTCTTGGAGATTTTGGGGGCGTTTCAAGGAGGATTTCAGTGTTCTCTCTTGGATTGCAGCGAGGGGGATTGTTATTCTTCATATCTGAGGCGAGTAGCATCTCACCCAAACCCTTCCCCATGTTTTTAACTGTTTGTAAATGTTTTTAATGGATTTTATTGAGCCTAAGACTTATTTTAAGTACAAAACAATATTCTTGTTAGGGTGAATGCTAGAAATCAAGTGTTTAAGATTTTAAATCCTCACCAACAAGTTTTTAATGAAAACCCAGATCTGGAATTTTGTTTAAAGAATAAAAACAAGAGTTTTTATATTAATTTAATGTTTTCCTTCATGATTAGGGATTTAAATGTTAGTGTTAACATGCAAGTAATTGTTTCATGTTATATATATGTTTCCTCTCTGTGTAATAGTCTAAACTTGAAGGCTAGATGCATGTATACTGGTAAATTTGGGATATGGAACGAGTTGAATAAGTTCAGTTCAAACAAATGCAGATTTCAGCCCTTGAGTCGACTCACGACTCATCATGAGTCGACTCATCATGTTGAGTTGACCCATGGCTAATCATGAGTCGACTCACGAACTCGTTTCCTGTTGTCATTTATCTTCTGCTGAGTCGACTCGTCAGTATACGAGTCGACCCATGATATATGAGTCGACTCATAAGAGTGCATGAGTCGACTCATCTGGGTTTTTCCTGTTTTCTTTTGTTTCCTGTTTAAACACTTGCTGTGTACAAACATATAGACTGAACACACATGTTATATATGTAAGATGACTTGACATGATACAAAGTTTGGACATGCACGGCAAGGCACGTATAAGAGTTGAATGGACACTCCATTAATAGTAGTAACTTCATGGTTCATTAAAGTCCTCGTGTTGGACTATAAGCGATTAAAGTCCTCGTGTTG
>BQKN01066997.1:928471-967511 GCA_022839385.1 Asparagus kiusianus | reverse complement strand
ATATATATATATACATTTTAGTTTTTTGTTTCTATGTATATATATATATAGTTATATATATTACATGTTTTAGTTTAGCAATATAGATATGAAACAATATATATCATCATATACACTTTTAAATGTTTCATATTTATCATTTTGTCAAATTCATATCGTGTAAAACTTTATTTTTGCATAATATTGAGTTTTTGGTTTATAGACTTAACAATAATAGTTGTATCTTTTATCAAGTCTATAAAATCATTTTATGAAGTCTCAAAATATTGTTTAAGTCAAAATAACAAAAACAAGTGTTTTAAGTTTTCATATTTTTGGACATATTTGAAAAATAATGAGTTTTCACAAATGTGAAGTGTAATTCCAAAATTATTTTTTGTAACATGTTTATATATATTTTCTAAAGTTTTATAATTTTTAGAGCTTATTTGCTATTTTTAAATGCACTTTAAAAGTTAATTTTTGGATATGCATAGTCCATGTGCATGTTCATAAGTCGTCTTATCAGGTGGGATAAGTCAATTTATGAACTACTCTAGAAAGTGCAGTTTCTCTCGGCCAAGTCGACTTATCAAACAAAGCAAGTCGACTTATAGCC
The DNA here is from genome assembly GCA_022839385.1 of Asparagus kiusianus. Classification (NCBI taxonomy): domain Eukaryota; kingdom Viridiplantae; phylum Streptophyta; class Magnoliopsida; order Asparagales; family Asparagaceae; genus Asparagus; species Asparagus kiusianus. The sequence goes on along the minus strand of BQKN01066997.1, from coordinate 966,913 downwards.
TAATTTTTGTGTGTTAATTTTCTCTGGCAAGTCGACTTATGCTACCGTTATGTCGACTTATAAATATGACCGTTGCAGAGTAAGGACTATTTCCAGATTCTGTTTTTATGTGGGTTTTTGGTCATTTCCTTAGGGTTTTGGCAGATGTCTTGGGTTGTTATAAATATCCCATGGCATTTATCTCTCCTACCAACCAAGAGAATGTTTTAAGAAAGTTTTACATGGGTTTAAACATTTGTTTAAGGTTGTTTAAGAAGCTTTTAAAAATTTTCAAGTTTCGGTTTGTGAAGAGAATTTCACAAAAGCTAGAGGAGATCATCTTTACTGTTTGAGCTTCAACTCTTCTCTCCCTCCCTCTTGTTATCTATAAATAAGTTTTTCTAAACTCATTCTAGCTATTTATTATTTTGATTATAATTTCCATAAGCTAGAATTTTATTTGAGTTTAGTTTGTTATATTTAATCTCTTGGTTACACACATCCACATGAGCTTTTAGTATTTTTTTACATAGTATAATTAGGGTTCTGAGAGATTGTAAGATTAAGTTGTGCTTAACTGAGTTCTCACCTTGTTTAGAGAACAATCATTTGATTTGTGAGCCTAATTATGAGGATACACTTTGTAATACACTTGAGCACCGAGAGGAGTGTGTGGTGAGAGACGGGGTTGTCCCAAGAGGAGTGTGGTTGATGGTAATACCTAGAGGTAGGTCGTAATTCCGAGCACTTGAGAGAGGCACATGCTAGAGACCAACCCTTAGAGGGTGTATAGTGTGATTGTTAGAGTTTGGATTGTAAAGTTTTTGGTGAACTAGAAAACCGAGTGTGAGGTGTAAACGTTATTCGGATGAGCGTAGAAAACCCGTTGTGATAGTGGAGATCTCCTCGAGGAGAGGAGCGGAGACGTAGGTCAAGTGGTTGACCGAACTCCATGATCATATCGTTTGTTTGTGTTTGTCATTGGCATTTCTTTATATTCGTGCTTATCATTTAAATCGCCTTTGTCAATTACTTGTTGTTTATATTGCCCTATGACTTTAGTAGTTTGTTTACCCTTGTGTTACTTATATATCCTTGCACATATATTTGTAATATATCATTCTTGCTAGGATATTGTATTAGTAAGTTTTTACTTAGCATTAAATCAGATTAGATTAGCATAAATGGGAAGAAGGGCAAATTCTAACCCAAATGGGAAGGACCGTTCGTAGTAGAGAAATTTTACTCAAATGGTATGTATCGCCTAATCATGTAAGATGGTGACAAACTTATGATGCTAATAAATGAGAAGTTATTAAAAAAGTACTATCCCTAGTACGTTCAGGATAACCTATTTAACGGGAAGTTCCTGGAGAATACTATGCATGGTATTCTTAAGAAGAACCCAAGATCAGCTGATTATTCAAGATAAAGGCCAGTCATCTGAATAATTTATTCTTAATCATGATAAAAAATTAATTAAGAACCTCCCACTGTGGCTATTTAATTATTTTTAAGATGATTAAAACCCTCCCACTGTGACTTTCTGAGCATTCTTTCATCAAGATAAGATTCAATGACTTCATCGGTCAATCTTCCCTCACAAAACTCTCACTGTGACTCTAAAATCCTTCAAGGATGAAGCACATCCCATCTGATTCAACCCAGTTAGGAGCAAGCTGTCAATACCCTTTTCGCTCACCGACATCTTCTCGATAACCAGGATCCTCTTGAAGTGAAAGATAACAAAGTTTATAGTTTTTTCATCCAATTCTTGGTTGATTTCAATCACCAGGACCAATATCATCCACTCCCACTGTGTTTTTGGAGCGATTTTTTGTTAAGACGAGATTTAATGATAGTATCTGGTCAATCTTTCCTCACAAAACTCCTATGGCATAATTGTGGAGTGCTTAATGATCCACGGTCCTCCACCACAAAATCCTTCATTGATCAAATTAATTGACGATGTGTCCATCAAAATTCTTCGTGGTTAAATCCATTCAATCTCTCGCTGTGTTCAAGCTTTTAACACTCTCACTATTGAAGTCCTGACACAACATTCAAAATTTTAATCTGTTGATCCATGGCTATTATCAAATCCCCTTCGTGTTAAGTCCCTGCAACTTAACACCAAAAACCCCAAACTGAGTGATTTGTACAAGTCAACATTCCCATTTTTATTTGTATCTCCACTTCCACTGTTTCTTGGTCAAACCTTCCTACAGTTAGGACCAAAGCCAAATCCCCTCTCGATTCCTTCTATGAACGAGAGGTATATTTTCAAATCAAGAGATCAAACATTCTTACAGTTAAGGTCGTCTCAAATCCCACCTTGGTCAAACTTTCCTATAGTTAGGACTAAAATTAGAATTCCCTTTTAATAAACGAAAGGCTTTCATCCATTCCTCTTCAGTCAAACATTTCTACAGTTAGGGCCGAAGTTAGAACTTCACCTCGATAAATGAGAAATTCATCTTCAGATTGGGTAACTATTCCTATAAAAATTAGGGTTATCCAGATCTTTTTTATTCTCGTAGTGGAGATCCCACTCTTAGTTTCATCTTCCAGGATTCTCGAAGTGGAGATTCCACTTTGAGTTTCTTTTTCAACAGGAGATAGAATATAAAATTCTTCCTCTCTGGCATCGGGTTCGTCTTCACCCCAAGAGAAGATAAGCAGGATATAGAATATAAAATTCTTCCTCTCCGACATCGGGTTTGTCTTCTCCCCAAGAGAAGATAAGTAGGAGATACAATATAAAATTCTTCCTCTCTGGCATCGGGTTCGTCTTCACCATAACAGAAGACAAGTAGGAGATAGAATATAAAATTCTTCCTCTCTAACATCAGGTTTGTCTTCGCCTCAAGAGAAGACAAGCAGGAGATAGAATATAGAATTCTTTCTCTCCAGCACCGGGTTTGTCTTTACCGTAAAAGGAGACACAATCTCACAACATCCAAAATCCATGTGTCACACGCATGGGGGAATTTTATCTTGATCCCTAATTAGAGATAATCCTATGCCTAACACGTGTTGCCAGATAGTCTTTTTTGGCAAAAAGGATAAAAGTCTACGTATTCAACATCATAGCAGCTTATTATTAATAACACCAAAATTCATACCTCACACACATGATGGATTTTATCTTGATCCCTGATTAGAGATAAGCCTACGCCTAACATGTGTTATCGGTTAGTCTTTCCCGCAAAGGGACAAAAGTCTATGTATTCAGCATCGTATCAGGTTGTTATTAATAATACTAAAATCCATGCGTCACATGCATGGTGGACTTTATATAGATCCCTAATTAGAGATATGCCTACACCTAACATGCGTTGTTTGTTAGTCTTTTCCCATAAAAATTATAAAAGTCTATGTATTTGATATCGTAGAAAGTTATTATTAATAACACCGAAAATCCATCCTTACACACATTGAAGACTTTATCTCGATCCCTAATTAGAGATAAACCTACGCCTAACACGCGTTGCCAGTTAGTCATTTTTCCATAAAAATGACAAAAACCTACGTATTCAACAGCGTAGCAGCTAATTATTAATAACACCAAAATCCATGCCCCACACGCATGGGGGAGTTTATTTGGATCCCTAATTAGAGATAAGTCTACGCCTAACACGCGTGGCCGGTTAGTCTTTTCTGTAAAAATGACGAAGTCTATGTATTCATTATCATAGCCCCAAGTCTAAAAGAGTTTATTCTTTTAGCATAACGTTACATGTACAACGAACTTAGATAATTAACATGCTAGCCCGATTCAAACGGTAATTGGTAAAGGCACACCAAATCCGTTAACGGCTGAGGGTTAGCCAAAAATCCTACAAGTATTGTGATTATTTGTTCCAAATAGAATGAGATATCATAAACAGCAATAAAAATGTATTAAAGAAAAGACTTTGTTTTCATTAATGGAGTCAAATGAAAAGAAGATACAAAAGTGGTTCTGTCAATCTAAATACAATTTGCGACCACAAATCCGATGTTCAAGCCTGAAGAGCTTCTCCACATAAGTTTGCTCAAGCTCAGCCAACAAGTCAGCCCGGACAGAATCTTTAGTGGTATCCAGTATCTTTGCAGCTTCACCTCTCAGCTTGGCTAACTTCTCTTTCTCAGGCTCCAGATTCTAAAGTGTCTATTTTCGGGAGCATTCTACATCCGCTAATTCACCTTTGAGAATGGCACAAGAATCTTTAGCGTATTTCAGCGCCTTTTTGAGACCGGCTCTTTCCTCACGGATCGAGGCAAATGAACCAAGTAGTTCAGCTTTGGACTTGTCCTTCCTCGAAAGAACCATCGTCATTTGCATAACACAACTCTCTTGTGTTTGTGCTCCAGCATGACTAAGTCCGTAGTGATGGAATCGACCAAGTTCGGATGTCCTTCTTCTCTGATTCCTTTCACCTAACGATCGAGAGACTGTTTAAACTGATCAAAAGAATATTCTTGATGAAGGATCTTGTCAATCATTCCGCTCACAAAGGAAGCGAGATGGCCAAGGTCCAAGTAGAATATAGCTTCGCTCGGATCATTATCGGACAACAAAGCCTTGACAAGATCATATAGGGTCGATGAAAGCTCTACAAGAAAAGAGGAGGAATAAATATTCTAAAATATTAGCCGAAGTCTTAAGGTAAATAGTGAGATAAAACTTACCAATGCCGGTAGAAGCTCCTTCAGTTTGATTGATACGAGTTCCCGTGCGAGCACCTTTGATTGCGGAATTATCAAAGGTGGGTTGAGAAGAGGATGATAGAAACACAAGCATAATTCAGTATATGACGAAGGAAAATACCTTTTCTAGATTTTGAGTATGAAAAGATTACAATCCCTCTCTCACAATCTCACTAGAATCGAGAACAAACTCTCAATTCTCACTAAACCCTAATACAATGATTAGAATCTCTTTTAATTACCTCTCTGATTCTATCTGATTGTTTATAAACCCTAAAACAATCATTTATATAGGTGTACAAACGTGGATGACAATTTGGTAAATAACCAAACCTAAAACTAACAGGAATTCGTGTGAACAGAAACCCAAACGAACTAGGAAACCATCGATGAGTCGACTCATGACTGAGATGAGTCGACTCATCCGAAACTGGACAAAACTCAAAAACCAGCGATGAGTTGACTCATGACAGTCATGAGTCGACTCAACCTGATGAGTCGACTCATGAGTGTTATGAGTCGACTCACAGGCTGAAAACTGGATACTTCAATTCTTCTGCTCGTCGTCTCGTTCAACGCTTCCTCCTGCATTCCCTTGTACTGTTTGACACTTCTATTCTCATGTTATCATGATAATCATCTATCCTCAAGCTCTCATGAGGATCGCAAAGTTCCGAAGAGAAGATACACCCGTATCATGGGTCCCCTCTTTAAGAACTTGAAGTCCCATTCAAGTTAGAACCTTTGCTGAGGAAACTCTCGAGCTCCTCCATCTTTTTTGCACTACCTGGCCTTGCTAGGAATCCGGTCTCGACGTCTGATCGGAAACAACTCATTCGTCCCACGTCTCATCATAATCACCATTCGCTCTATGTTGTAATCCTTTGTCGATGGCTTTTCTGGAAGTCTAATGCATAGCGAGACAAACTTCTTGCTTGCATTCACTAGACTCTTCGTTCGCGTCACCGTCCCCAAGCTTGTCTCCTTCGGAAGAGATGCCGAACGAAATATGAACTTTACACCATCCTTAGTGAAGGTGTACTTCTGAGCCCGCCTCTCGTAGATCACATATCTATCCCATAAGTACGGATTGCCCAGTATAATCTGACAAACATCCAATAGAATGACGTTGCACGTGACATCATCAATATACGACTCGTGGAGCGCAAATCTAACAGTGTATTGATCAACTACACTCAGTTTCTCCTCCTTCTGAATCCACCTCAATGGATAAGGCTTCGGATGCTTGACCGTCTTCAGACCCAGCTTCTGCACCAATGCCTCGAATATCAAATTCTTCTCGCTACCCAAATCAACAATGGCATCAACCAAACTGGTCTTCATTTACAACTTAAGAACAAAGAGCTGCTCTCTCGGGTCTTCGTCCTCTTTCGTGGCCTGTTTCCACGCCATAAGGTTGAGACTACTGTTGGGCTCTGTTATCCTCGGGACTTCCTTCGGACCTTGAGCTATCATGTATGCCTTTTTCTCCTCTTTCCTCTTCAACCCTCTTGGCTTCATATGAGGATACTTCTCCCAGCATCGATCAGCTTCGTGCCCTGTCTTCTTGCAGTGACTACAAATCAGCCCTACTTTCCCTGGATCACCCTTCTTCTTCTCCTCCTTAGATTGAGAACCACTAGACTCGCCTCCCGTCTGTTTGGAGTCTCCCTTAGCCTCGTTGCCCTTCTTTTGCTTGCCCTCGAGGGCAATAGCCTTCACGCTCGCCTCTGCAATTGATTCCACCGTGAATAGCTTCATCTCCTTTTGGATGTAATCGCTCAATCCCACCATATACTTTATAAACACGGAATATTCCTATGTCACAATGTTGAGGACCATCGCCTGCTACTGGAACTTCGTAGTGTATTCTTGAACGGTTTGATTGACCCTTTGGCGCAAGCCGTACCACTTGTACCAACGTTCTTCAAGGAATCCCGCCTGGTAGAACTGCTTCCTCAGTAACTCCTTGAACTTGTTCCACGACACCTTCTTCTTCTCCTGCTTGCATTAGGTTTTCCACTACGTCAATGCATACCCTGAAAGCTTCAAAGTCGCGAACATACTTTTCTCTTTCGATGAATAGCCATAAAGAGTAAAATACGTCTCCATCGGCTCGATCCAGTCATCAAGCCTCTCGATGTCAATACTCCCATCATAAACAGGAATCTCCACCTTGAAGTCAATCTTCAGGTTCTGATAAGAATTCTTACCCCCTAGATGCAATGCAGCCTTAACGGTCTCCTCCACCTCGTTGAAATCTGTATCTACTCTCGCCACATCAGACTCAACAATTTTTTTTGAAGAAGATTCACCTTGTTTGCCACCTGCATGGATAAGACTGACGAGTTGTGTGAGAGTCGAACCTATCGTCTCGATCTGCTTCTCCAATGCATCAATCCTCGCTGAATTGTCTCCTTCAGCCATCTTCTTCTTCCGTAAAACCTGGACTCCTTCCAATAAAATAAGGATCTCGCTAAGCTTCTTGTATTGGGATCGAGTAAGGACCATACACAGGATGCCCCTTCACCGGATCTGATGCTCTGATATCAACTTGATACGAGTTGCCGTGAAAGCACCTTTGATCGCTGAATTATCAAAGGTGGGTTGAGAAGAGGATGATAGAAACATAAGCACAATTCAGTATATGGCGAAGGAAAATACCTTCTCTAGATTATGAGTATGAAAAGATTACAATCCCTCTCTCAGAATCTCACTAGAATTGAGAACAAACTCTCAATTCTCACTAAACCCTAATACAATGATTAGAATCTCTCTTAATTACCTCTCTGATTCTATCTGATTGTTTAGAAACCCTAAAACAATCCTTTATATAGGTGTACAAATATAGATGGTAATTTGGTAAATAACCAGACCCAAAACCAACAGGAATTCGTATGAACAGAAACCCAAATGAACCAGGAAACCATTGATGAGTCGACTCATGACTGAGATGAGTTGACTCGTCCGAAACTGGAGACAACTCAAAAACCAGCGATGAGTCGACTCATGACAGTCATGAGTCGACTCAACCTGATGAGTCGACTCAACCTGATGAGTCGACTCATGACTATTATGAGTCGACTCACAGGTTGAAAACTGGATACTTTGATTCTTCTGCTCGTCGTCTCGTTCCACGCTTCCTCCTGCGTTCCCTTGTACTGTTTGACATCTCTATTCTCATGTTATCATGAGAATCATCTATCCTCAAGCTCCTATGAGGATCGCTAAGTTCCAAAGAGAAGATACACTCGTATCATTGATGCCCCACTATTGGTCCCGCCAGTCTAACACGTGAACTGATGGAATTGCCATAGACATAACAGTTGTGGATGTACTAGCATTATCTATTAGTTGCGTGGCTCAGATAGTAGGGTTAACTCCAGCTTTAGCTGAAGCCTCCATGAGCATTGGGTCCAGAAGGATGACAGTCTCAAATTAGAGGATATATGGTTGAGTCTCAACAATGAATTGCTCCAAACCCAAAGCGCCTAAGTCCTTGGGTTGCTCCGAAACCCCTGAGACTGTAGCCGTATTAGCTCCAGTGGCTGGTCCTACTATTAAAACTCCCCTATAGTTAAATAAAGACCAATAAACAAACAACGAAACATCAGGGTAAAATCCATACCAAGAGATGAACTAGCCTCAACGGTTGGTCCTGTAGTCTCGCGTGCGGCTTGCTCTGCTAATATGTCAGCGAGCAATCTGTGATCAGCCTTGGAGAAGCTCACCGCTAAATCGAATGCTTCCTCCTCGGCTAAGCCCTCCATCATGACATCTATAGAAAAACTGAATTTTAAGCCAATGAAGGAAAAGTAGAATTCATGACAAGTGGAGATCACGCTCACCTTCAATGGCTGTAGCAGGCTCTGCAGCCTTGGCACTTGGGCCCGCTCCCTTAAATTTCTCTAAAAGAGTATGAAGCATAGAAATGATTTGGGGAGGCACGGACTCTAAATCGTTCAACTCTCTTAATTGCCACCTGAATGAGGTACTATCAGTGTTAGATATACCTAGGCTTGAAGTTCTTGTGGTAGTTTTCGTAGTTTGACTAGGTTCGGCACCGGCACCCGTTCTAACTTCAAGATCATAAGCTTCTTCACCCATGGCCTCATGCATCTGTTGTGTAAAAACCTAACCTCTCAGAATGGGTAAAACCGAGAGAAGGATGATCGTATGAAAGCTCACCCTCTTCAAGACTCCCTGCAAACCGACAATGAAGAATACACATCCAACGATCCGAAGGCTAAGTATAAAAATCACATGAGGAGTAAGATACTACCTACTCCCAGAACATCGCCGAGTGGCTCCTCTTCAGACACAGAGATCGAGGTACGAGTTCGATACACGATCTTCTTACACTTTACGAGGCGAGCCTCTTCAGAAGTAACAGGTCTCTCATGTCTAAATTTAGTACACAACTCGACCCTTGGGGGAACTTGAGATAAAGATCGCGGTCTCATACGATGGATGAGGCTAGGTTCTTCTTCTTCTTCTTCTTTTGTAGCCCTAACTGGAAGGTCAACCATTATTTTGTTAGGATAAGTAGATAAGACCTTCTACCTCGGCGTCTTTGGAGCCTTTGGATGCTTAGGCAAATCGGATGGGCAAGTCCGACGAGCGATTATCGGGTCCATAAACCATCCCAGATCTGTCCCGAGTTCTTCCTCATCGCCACCAACTCCCACGCCTTTACCCCCAGCTACATCTTCTTTGAGGTTTTTAGTTTAATCGGTGGGAAGTATCGCCTCTTCTCCTCGACCACCTGTTTGCCCTTACCGGAAGGTTCAGTAGGCTCTTTCCCTTATCTCCTAAAAAGCGAAACCTCATGAACAATCCTAGTTGCGACTCAGGCTTCTTCTTCAGACTCCAACTCTAAAATCTACTTCAGCTTGGCAGGCACGTTAGTGGCAATGAACCACCTACAGCAGAGGAATGTGAGCTCTAAGATGAGTTCTATGGTAGGAAGATTGAATATGGTGCCTATGCAACCCGCCACACTCCAAACCCACGCTCGTGCACCATCTATAAGACTGATCTGAGTCCTCAACTCTCGGTTTGGGTTCCCGACGTATAGTTGGTCGTAACCAAACTGACGAGCAAACCGACATGGTAGATAACGCTCTATGTGGTAGTGATTCTTCACTCTGAAAACAAGATACCCAGGCCAAATATTCATCAACCATCTGGAAGCAGCCCACATCGAGAGAAGTGCGAACCGTCCCCGGCCTCTCTTCATCAATTAGCAAATCATCGTATGGCGTGTAGATTCATGGTAAGCATTTAAAGAACTCCCGACACTTATGAATCTGGAGATGTCACCTCACCTCAAGGAACTGTCGCGCTTCCCATTTACAATCTTCTAACAGCTGCACCAGAGGAACGGAGGAATCCATGACACTCAGCGCTGACTTCAAATTAGGACGATGGATAACTAGCCTTATCCACGCCATCAGATAGGTATAAGGAAGTTCAACCTTGGGGGTAGGGATCTCGGCTGTCGGCTTGCTTCGCACCTGTGTGAATCCGGTGACCAATTGCCGAAACCTACAATGTATGTCGGCAACCATGACCGGAAGTAAGGAGAGATCTTTCCCATAAGCAAGTTGTACGGTTGGAAGGAGGACCAATATCAGTAAAGAGTCATAGAATTTGTGCGGCACGGCACACTTCTTTAGCCAAATAGCGAGATATCTCGCCAAAAGAGTCCTGGGCTGAATCCGCTTCTGTGCGTGCCATAGAAAAGTCTGGAACTTAGTCCCCATCAGAAACTTGCCCTCAGCAGTAGGAGTAGTATATGATTGCGTATTGATCTTCTCAAGCAGTTCATTAATTTCTAAGGTAGTCAAAGGTTCTAATTCACAAAATCGCTTCACTGGAACCATCCTCCAAATGCTTGAACAAATAGTTGGCAAATTGCTTCAAGCTCAGCTATGGGAGCTTCTTCTTTGCCATGATACCGACGCCCGCTAAAGCCGTCTAATAATAGCACGTGAGATCCCACAACGTGTCATAGTAGGCAGGGGAAGCCATCTTCATCTGACTCAATTGACGACTGGAAGGAAAATATTCTTGATAAGGGATGTCACCCATAGGCAGACCTAAAACCTTCTGCATCTCATGCAGAGCCAGCCCCAACTCTCCATGCTTGGTCAGGAAGGTATTAGTTTCTGAGTTGTAAAGTTCCAATAGTGCAAGGAAATGATGTACACTGACTAGCAATCCATACATACTTGCGCGAACGGGCGTATACAATCCACTGGCATTCAGCTCCACACTTCATCGGCCAAGAACATAGCTTGTCATACGAGCCCATCATCTGTTATCGGAGGAATGGACCCAGCCAAAATACATGTGGCCCTTCATATGCAGGTCTCTTCCCAACCTCGCGAGGTGATTCCTCACCGTGTTGGTGATAATTGATAGCTCGTTCGGCGGCATGGTATTTTGGCCTAGCACGCCGGGATAGAGTCCACGCACGTAATTTCTATCACTAGAGCTTGGAGTCTTTTGATGGGTAATGTACCCACAGTTAACTCGCTCCTGCTTTTCTGTAAGACTCCAACACATCTCCTACTTCACGGCCTGTGTCTTTAAGCGTGCGAGTGAATAATGGCGAGTGATCGAGGGAAGATATAACAGACTCTCACCATCTTCATTTAACCACTTCTCATCCCTGAGAGTCAAAATGGTTGGATTTTTGACAGAATCACCGAACAGATAGTAAAGCTTCGTCAAAGCCAGAGTGGAGCTTGGAGCTTGGGTCTTTAGTGAGCGGGGTGTTGGTGATTAGTCGTCGCAGCGTTCAATGATCCCCCTCTCGTACAAGCTGAGGAATTTCCTTAGGCCCATCTGGATTGAATTGTGGATTTGTATCTATGAGCAGTACATCCTCAACGGAGACATAAGCCTCACCACTATGACCACTTGCCGCATGGGACGAGAACGCCTCTGAGAGGAATTCAACTAAAACAGACAATGTGTATTTATTAAATGCAATTTCAAGAATATTTCCAAGGTAAAACGAGGCATCAAGCTTATTTCACAAATTCGCAAGATAGGGTCACTACCTTGTAATTGGTGAGACAATTTGAACTGTTGCACGAACATGAGGGACAATGCACATTGTCGCGTAAATAACGTGATAATATACCCCGCCTTATGGAGTACAATGTAGCGTGAAATAACCCCCTTGCCTTAAGACGTGTTTTGACTAAACAAAACACATCTTTTAAGTGTCAATCCCTGCAAAGGAGGATATCGGCTCATCCTAAATGCCTCACAAAGGAGAGCAAAGGACGGTGCAATATTCAGAATATCAATTTTGAACTAGGCACGAGTGATAACCACTTACCCCTAAATGATGAAGCTGCGGGAGCCGCTCTATCAACAGGCTGAGAAGCCGATCAACTCCTCTGAATGTGTGATCTCTTCAGAGACATAACTAATCTGCATTGAAGATCAGCAATTCAGGTAAAATTCTTAATGTGTTAGGTTAAACCAAAAATCCTCACTCAAAATTGTGTAAAGATGCACAGTCTCACACAAGTCAAGCAAAGGGTTTTGGCTATCCCAAAAATTCACAAATTCATCAAAAATTGAAACATAGATATTGACTTAAATTTTAGGTTATATACATGATTATGAGCAAGATCTAAGGGTCTCGGCCATGCCCAAGTTCAAGGATTAAAACTCCAACAAATTCAAGAATTAAAGCTTCGATCTTTTCTTTTTAAATTCAAGAACAAAGTTTGGTTCTCATTCAAAAAAATCCTCGACCATCATCCAAAACCCTCAAACCAAAACCCATGAATTCAAGAACTGAAACTTAAGAACCAAAACTTGGAGTTTCAGTTCTCCTCAAAAACTAAAATTATAGGGTCAAAGATGTTAGGGAATTGATTGAAATCAAAGCAAGGGATAAGCTTACCCGAGATAAAAAGATGAGCTTGAGGAAGAAGATCCACGCCAAGAAGCTTGAAGCCAAAAGATCAATCACCAAAACCCAAAAAGAAAGAATCAAACTTTCATGATCACGATAGAATCAACTTGAAAAGGCAAACACCAAGGGTATGAGGTTTGATCCTTACAAAGAATAGAAGAGGAGCTTGGATTAAAGAAGACCCAAATCAAGAAGCTTGAACTCAAAGCCAACAAACCCAAACCCTAGCTCTTGAGAGGTAGTTCGGTCGAATTTTGAGGATTTAAAGGTGAAGAATATGAGGAGATTTAGAATCCTATTTAAGGAGGAGTGTGGGTTTTGAAGAGTTTCAGAAGAAATCAACTTGAGGTTTTGAAAACACACACAAAAGGCTCCCAAGACTGAACCCCTCTCTCCCCGTTACCCTCAAATGCGAGACACCTTTTAGTGTCTCGCACATGTGTGAGAAACCTACATGTGTCTCGCACACAGGTTGGGTCCCACAGACAGTTTTGTGTGTGTTTTCGCTCGTTTTTGATGTACTCGGGGTATGTATTCACACTCCGATGAGTATACTAGTATAAACTGCATCTCCTTGAACCTCCAACGGGTATATGAGGTTAAACTAATTCCCACAACTCAAATGAACATGCGAGTATAAACTGATTTTCCATGCTCTTATGTCTTAAGAGCTTAAACTATCAAAACTCCAATTACCACACGAGTATAAACTGTGTTCGTGCGTCACAACAAAGGTCAACGTCGGTCAACGCTTCACAAAGGAGGTCAACGCATCAACAAATTCACCAAAATAAGGCTCAAGATGAAGATAACCAGTTCAACATCGATTCAACAATGCAAGCTAATTCAGGTATCAACACACCAGATTCAGTTTAAGATTTTAACAACGGTCAGACTATAAATACAATACCGGAAGAATTTTAGACTATTCGATAACATACTAAATAGACATAAAGCTAAAGAAGTCAAGAATGTAAGGCTGGACTTATCTTATCTAAAGTATTCCATAGTCCTTAATAATAAATATTGAGGAGGCTAAAAACTTTGGAGGGAGAATTTATTGGCGTCAAAAATTGCCTATAGGTTCTCACACACAACTCGAGACAAAGAGGAGACGATTAACATCATCATCTAAGTCAAATAGGACCATCCGATGCTAAAGAAGCAAAGGAACACGCGAATCGGAGAAACAACGAAGAGCACAAATCAACAAAATGGCGAAATGAGACAGCCAGAATGTGTCTCACTTGCGAGACATAATAATGTGTCTCACAAGTGAGACACTAAAAACAAGACTCCCTGACGTGTTTTCTGATGGATTTCTCAGGATTCGTGCATTCTATTGGCTTCCTAACTACTTTGGGAGTATCCTTAAACGTTGGGAAAGTAGTTATTAACTGAAGATATGATCAAATCACGAGACCTTACCCACAAACACGGTGTTCGAAGCCTATAAATACCCCTCTTCATGCATTTGGGTCGAGTAATCTAGAATTTTGGACATGGAGTCAAGTTACTAACGGTTTGAGGGCAGAACCCACGAGTTTTAGAGAAAGAGAGGTGATATTTTGGCAAACTCCTACACATAAAGAGAGGATTTTAAGAGATCTACAGCCTTTTCACTCATTCCCTTAAGATCAGACCTTGTTTTGATCTTGAGAAGAGTAGTAATCTCACTTTATTGAGGTTATAACATGTTTTACCAATCACAAAAATGTCCTCTAGTGAAATCAAATAGAAGTACAAGTACAAAACAAGCAAAATAAGAGAAATAGATACAATAAACATGATACAGAAAGATATATCTCATAGATGAAATCATGTCTTAAATAATCTAAAGGGAAATAAAACTGATCTCTGAAGCAAATGTTGAATATCCCAAAATAAATCAACTAAAAATCATACTAAGGCAAAAAACCTTAAAAATACGAATACAAACTCACACGATTGACTAGAAACATAAAACTACTATGGAGTTCCTACTAACAAACCCTACGATGATGACTATGCAATGACTCCATCATCCTGCGACTCTTCGATGCTCTAAGTCTCCTAAAAGGAGAAATTAAATAAAAAGAACAACAACAAGAGCGTCAGAACGCTAGCAAGATTATCTCCATCCGCGCCCAGGGGAAGGGCTACTAGATATAATGGAGGCTCTATCTAATAAGCATAGTCTATCTAGACCATTTTTTCCGTATCTAATGGTATTAATACTTAGAAATCTACAACACGAGACGTAGTACATCGAACGAAATAATCCAGACAATAAAACCCTCATGTATATACCGTATATCTCAAATAGTAGATAACTAAATATTAACACCGAACTAAAGATAAACAATCTAAAGGAAATTAATAATTAGAGACCCATAACACGAGACTGGTACATCGAGCGAAATAATCCAAACAAGGAAACCCTCATGTATATACCGTATGTCTCAAATTATAAATAACTAAATATTAATCCTGAGCTATATATAAAAGGAAATATAATTAGAAAGTAAAGCATCATAAACAACATCCGTATATGTATACATATCATGTACACACAATCATGAGTAACTCGGTCGAAAGACAACTCAATAATGAGTTGTATCACACTTGGCGTCCACCAAGGATTCAAACTAGCTGGCTTACAATATTATCATTCTTCGTAAATTCTCAACAGATCATACCCTCATGTAAAAATATAAGATAAGTATATTAACATCTACGCAAAATCATGCGAAAACGAAGACATAGGTTCACTGACCTCTGCACATGCCCGTGCAGATAAAATCAACATAGGTTCATCAACCTCAATGCACACTCGTGCGGAAACAACAACTTAACATAGGTTCATCGACCTTGGTGCACACTTGTGCGAAAACAATAACATAGGTTCATCGACCTTAGCGCACACTCGTGCGAAAACAATAATATGTAGTGGAGAGTAATCAGGACAATACTTGTCATCGTCCTATTTGGGAAATTCATATGTGTGCTAGAACACTTTTCATACTTGTTCATGACAATACATGTGTCAAAGTGTGGCCCGAACTCCACAATCACAACTCAAAACAACGCAAACAAACCTAAGGAAACAAAACTGGCCCAGTCCGGTGGACCGCCTCTAAGGTTCCGGTCGATCGGTCAATGGACACGCACGAGATGCGCAAACAGACACCCGCCGATCGACCGCCCCTAGGACACCGGTCGGTCGGTCTAAGGAAAATCTATTCCCTCGGGCTTTTAAATTACAGAACTCATAACACCTTAAACAACTTGATTTTTATCCACATTATTCATACAACAAGGTCACAACTTGATTACCACTTAGCAGGATAATATTTTAGAAAAAGATAAACTCTTAGGATTAATCTAATTAGAGTTAACATTATAATAAATAAATTTTCTGAATTTACGTATAAGCTATCCACATCATTAATTATACATGATGGGATCTACACAAATATTAGAGATAAAATTTCATTTAAACAAGTTACATTTATCTAGGTAATCACAAGCCTAG
Organism: Asparagus kiusianus; assembly: GCA_022839385.1. NCBI lineage: Eukaryota > Viridiplantae > Streptophyta > Magnoliopsida > Asparagales > Asparagaceae > Asparagus > Asparagus kiusianus. The sequence continues at coordinate 950,786 of BQKN01066997.1, read as the reverse complement.
GAATTAAACATCGTCGATTAACATGAAAAAAAATTCCATTTACTATTCCTCTAGGATTCTAACATGATTTAACATGATTAATAAATGAAATAAATTCCAAATTTCTAAAAATCATGATCATGAAACTAAAAGCAATAGTTAATGGAACAAAAATTACAGTTCTAGCGTAGGATTTAACATTTATCATCATAAACTATTTTTGAACACAATAGTTAAACTTAAGCATGAAGAATCTTCTTAAAATTTCAACTAATTACAGGGAGAGGTTTGGATGAGGGTAATATCGTCTCAAAGTTGTTGAAATTCCCAAACAACGGTTGTGCGAGATCCCCTTCATTACAAGCGCTAGACTTTGTTTCCTCTCCACAAACATCACAGGAACACTTAGAGCCTACTGTGGAGTTTGAGAGGGGAAAAGTCTCTGTAAAAGATGGGTTGGGTTTTTCTTTACGAGGATCACTCTAAAAAAATGAGTCTCTGTTAAATAGCAACCAAGTTAAAACATCAAACTGCTATCATGACAGCGACAGCGACATCCGTAGGCAAAAAGATGAAAGCTTAGATTTTTAAGAGAGGTCACACTTCCCAGCTTTTAAGGAAAATGATTCTCTTCTATGTAGTGTCCATACACACACATTCAACACATATTCCAACACAATGACACGGGTACAAAGCTTACACATTGTTGGGGAAAAAAAGGCTTGAGAACAACCTCAAAAATGATCTGGAATGAAACATACACATGAGTTAACATCTCGGCCGACTGGATGAGTCGGCTCAGTGGTGTCAACTAGAAGGGATCTCAACCGACTAACTCGAGACGTCACACTCTTGTGTCGACTCTAAAGTTGATAACTCAACCGACCAGATGAGACAACAAAGTGGTGTCAACTCGAAAGGCAGTGCAAGTCGACTTGAAGCCCGACCGAACAAGACGAGATGAGATCAGTTGAGATGAGCCCAGACGATACGAGACCAGACGAGATCAGACAAGACGAGTGTCAACTCGAAGGGTGGTGCGAGTTAACATGAAGCTCGACCAAACAAGACGACAATGTGGTGTCTCGAAAGGTGGGTGTCGACTTGATGGGTGGTGCGATTTGACACAAAGCTCGACTGAACAAGATGACAACATGGTGTCGACTCGAAAGGCGGGTATCGACTCGAAAGGCAGGTACGAGTCGACATGAAGCTTGACCGAACGAGATGATAATGTGGTGTTGACTCAAAGGGTGGGTTAAGTCGACATGAAGCTCGACCAAACGAGATGACAACTTAGTGTCGACTTGAAAGGCAGGTGTCAACTTGAAGGACGGTGCGAGTCGACACGAAGCTCCACCGAATAAGATGACAACATGGTGTCGACTCAAAAGGTAGGTGTCAACTAGAAGGGTGGTGAAAATCGACATGAAGCTCGACTAAATGAGATGACAATGTTGTGTCGACTCAAAGGGTGGGTGTCCACTCGAAGCGTGAGTTTAGCCGACTCGAGTTTACCAGCCTCTCTATTCTGAGTCTGGTATATTGATATATACATTACTCATATATATATACATTGAATTGGTTTCAAATCAATTCCTAATATACTCAAATATCAAAATACATTATTTATAACTATATAACATATTTATTATCATATATCACAATATTTTAAATTTACGGGGTTTTACATTCTTCCCCCTTAAAAGAATTTCATCCCCGAAATTCTGCAATCGTATCTTTGCATTATCTACACTTATCAGTACAGAATGTGAATGCTCTCACTTAATCCCTAAATAAGTGAAACTAGTACATCGAGCGAAAATTCCAAATAAGGAGCCCCCCATATATATACTATGTGTTCTAAATACTTAGGAGCTAAGTGTTAATATCCCCATTCTAGCATTAAATGTACATATGACCAAAGAGATAAAACATAAGCAAATACAAATCATAATCAAATCAATCTACATGCTCAAACAGGTGTGGGTAGTCACGACGCATATTCTTCTCGTGTTCCTAAGAAGCCTCCTCAGCTCCCTTCTTGTTCCACTGAACTTTGACTAGAGGAATAACCTTGTTTCTAAGCTTCTTTTTCTCCTTGGCAAGAATGCAAACAAGACTTCCAATAGTGGTCAAATCATCATGAATGATCTCTAGTGCGCCTAACACTCACTGCTGCTCCTCGTCATATAGATGCTTCTTAAGCATCGAAACATGGAAAACATCTTGTATACTTGACATCGATGCTGGAAGATCTAGCCGATATGAAACGGCTCCAATACGTTCAACTATCATGAAAAGACCAATGTATCTCAGGGCAAGCTTTCCCCATCTACCAAATAGCTCAACTTCTTTCATCAGTGATACCTTTAGTAACACATAGTCTCCAAGTTGAAACTCTAATGGCTGTTGCCTCTGATTAGCATAACTCTTCTGGCGACTCTGCGCTATAAGAATGCACTCTTGAATTATTCCTAGCTTCTCTGTGGTCTGTCTCATGAGTTTTGATCCAAGTAGCAAGCTGTCCTCCGGTTCTGACCAACAAATAGGTGATCTACAAGGCCTCTCGTGTAACGCCTCATATGGTGTCATGCCTATAGTTGCTTGATAACTGTTGTTATAAGCAAACTCAATCAAAGGGATGTGATCCTCCTAACTACCCTGAAAATCAATAATACATGCCCACAACATGTCCTCCAACACTTGGTTGACTCTTTCCATTTGTCCATCTGCCCGTGGATGGAAAACACTAGAATACGACAACTAGCTCCCGAAAGAATTTTGGAAGCTCCTCCAGAAATGCGAAGTGAAAAGCACTCCTCGGTCCGATATGATTGTCTCTCTAACTCCATGTAACCTCACGATCTACCGAATAAATATCCTCGCATAAGTTTTTGCTGTGTACATCGTCTTCACAGGTATAAAGTGTGCTGACTTCATCAACCTATCAATGATCACCCAAATCGAATCATTCCCCTTCTTCGATTTTGGCAATCCCATAATAAAATCCATCGAAATATATATCCACTTCCACTCGGGAATGGGTAAGGGCTTTAGAATCACTACGGATCTCTGATGTTCTACCTTCACCTACTGACAGGTATAGCACTTAGCTACATACTCCGCAATATCTCTACGCATGCTGCTCCACCAAAAGTGTCTCTTCAGGTCCTTGTACATTTTGGTTGTGCCTGGATGCACTGTGTACCTAGTACGATGTGCCTCATCAAGCAACTTCTTTTTTAGCTTTGCACTAGCTGGCATGACTAATCGGCCTTTCATTCGAAGGCCTCCGTATGATCTAACGGTCCAATCAGCTTTGGGCTCCTTGAAAATCTCCCCCTTTTGGGTTTGAATCCAAGAGTCCTCTAGCTAAGCTCCGACCACTCTATCACTCCAAGATGACTGCACTAACATAGATCCCAAAAATGCATTGCTTCTGCCGATCTCTGGTCTAAAGTCAAACTAGCTAAGGGTATAGAGATCTCAGTACAACAAGCACCACAAAGCCGAAACCATGACGTTCACCTTTCCCGGATGGTATTGAATAATGAACTTGTAATCCTTAATAAACTTAACCCATTGTCGTTGCCTCTGATTGAGTTCTTTCTGAGAAAATAGGTACTTCAAACTCTGGTGATCTGTGAATAACTCAAAGTATACTCCGTATAGATAATGTCTCTATGTCTTCAGTGCGAAGACCACTGCTGCTAACTCCAAGTCGTGCATAGGATAGTTTTGCTCATGTGTCCTCAATTGTTGAGAGGTATAAGCTACCACTCTCTGGGTTTGGTTTGCATCAAAACGCCTCCTAGACTTGCTAACGATGCATCCATGTAGATAATGAATATCCTATCACTACTCGGAATGGTCAAAACTGGTATTGTAGTCAACTTGGTCTTTAAAGTCTCAAAGGCCTTCTGGCACTCCATGCTCCAAATGAACTATACACCCTTCTTCATAACACATGTAAGTGGCATGGTGATCTTCAAGAAGTCCTGAATGACTTCTTGTAATAGCCGACTAGGACCAAGAAGCTACGATTCTCGGTAACCATCTTCGGTGGCTCCCAATCATGTACTGTTGTAACCTTTGTTGGATACACTGCTATGCCCTCTCTACTAATGACTTGACCAAGAAATCTAACATCGGATAGTAAAAACTCATATTTACTAAACTTGGCATATAAGTGATACTCCTACAAGGTATGCAATGCTAATCGTAGATGTTGCTCATGCTCTATCACTGATCTCGAATAGATAAGAATATTATCGATAAATACAATCATGAATTAGTCCAAATATGGATGGAAAACCTGGTTAATCAAATCCATGAACACTACGGGTGCATTTGTCAACCCAAATGGCATAAAAGACCCATATCGAGTCAGAAACGCGGTCTTGGGAATATCCATCTCCCAGACCCGCAACTGATGATAACCAGAATGAAGATTAATCTTTGAGAAATACTACGCTCCCTGTATCTAGTAGAACAAGCCATTAATCCTCATTAATGGGTACCTGTTCTGGATGGTGAGCTTGTACAACACACGATAATCGATACAAAATCACATACTACTGTCCTTCTTCACGAAAAGGACTGGTGCTCACCATGGAGAATGACCCCAATGAATAAATCTCTGTGATAACAACTCATCCAACTAGGTCTGTAGCTCTCTCATCTCAGCAGGTGCCATATGATAGGGTGCTCAGGGTATCAGTGTTGTGCTCGGCTATAACTCGATGCAGAACTCAACCTCTCACAAGAGGTAACGCAGGTATATCGTGAAAACATTCTAATAATCTAAGACAACTCTAGTCTTGTATAAATTAGCACTCTGATCCTTTAGAATCACCTCCTTGATGTACGTCAAAAATGACTTCGCAAACTAGTTACCCTGTAAGGTCGCTATGATCAATTCAAACCCATCAGACACTCACAAGCTGGCTGTTTTGGCAAAATAGTCGATACTGACATGATAGGATAATAGTCAATCCATACCGAGAATGATGTTAAACTCCGACATCCGTAAAATGATCAGATCAATGATAAACTCAGAATCGTCTATACTGATAACACATCTCCTACAGATACTCTCCAATAGGGATACCTCCCCTAAAGGAGTAGAGATGGATAACAGAATGTCTAAGGGATGTGCAACTAGCTGAAGCCTATTCATGAAGGTATGAGAGATAAAATAATGTGAAGCTCCTGAATCAAACAAGATCCTAGTTGGAAACAAATTCACTAAGAAAGTACCTTCCACTATGGTCCCACTCACGTCATGGTCACGTGGTACAATGGTATAAACTCTGCCGATGGCTGGTGACTACTGAACTATTGGTGGTGGAACATACGGAACTATCTGTCCCTCAGAAATCTCCTGGATAGCACGAATTTGGCCTGTTGGCCGCTCAATCCTCGGAACGGTAGGCGGTGCCTCGATCCTCCATTGTTGCTGATTGTAATCGTAGTCTTGCTACTGTTGCTGGCCCTGACCATAGTTTTGCTATTGACCGTGTCCTTGACCCTGCTACTAGCCTCCTCTTGGTGCACTGCGGCACTCCGAAGCTTTGTGTACAAACTTCTGACAGTTGTGACATGTCCCCTGAAACCTATGTTAGTGTTGCGTTCTCTGACCCTGTTGTGGTCCCTTCTTGTACTGACCCTACTGCTGATGCTAAAAATCCTTACCCCGCTGCTGGGATCCTCCAGGTCCGATAAAAGGTATCTTTCCCTTGCCCTTGCCATTCTGCTGCCTTGATTTAGAGCTACTCTCTCTATTCTTATGGAACATCGCAGTTTCTGTCTCCTGCGAAGTGGTTGCATTAGCTACTTCTCAAACTGAGTAGAATCTCCTAGATACTAGGTAGCGACGAAGGCTTGGATGAAGCCCTATAAGAAACATCTGCGCCTGGTGCTCTCCGGTTTGCCACATGCCCTTAAAGCGAAGTAAACTCATGAATCGGCTCTCGTAGTCAGCTAAGGTCATATCCCCCTGCTCCAGTCTGGTCAGCTCTAGCTCTTTCCCCGCTCATGCTACAGAAGATATATACTACTCATCGAAGAAATATATGAAATTCTCCTAATTGAGGGTCTTCCAGTGCTCTAGGGTGAATTGAAGCCGATATCATCCTCCAGCATCACCCTTAAGGCTGTAAGCTGCTAGCCTCTACCTTTGCACTGAATCCACACCAAGTAAGTCTAGTATGTTACTCACATCTTCCTTCCACTTATGAGCTACAGGTGAATCTGATGACTCCTGGAACTCTGATGTCCTCATCTTCTGATACCGATCCACTAAACAGAACCAAGTCTCCTTCTCTGTTGCTTGCACTACAACTGGTGGTGGCATAACCCCTAGTGTAACTTCTAGGGTCTCTTCTAAGATGAGAATGACTAGAATCACTGGTGTGGGTGTAACTCGCTGAACATGACTCGTCATCTGTTCCTTGAGTGCTGCTAACATGGCTGTTATAGGTGCCATGAGGTCTACAAAGCACTACAGAGCCTGCTACGACTCTGGCGGGACTTGTTGTGGCTCAGGTGGGGCCTGCTGCTGCTCTGGCTCAACTTGCCTTGCTCTCCAGGTAAGAGGCCCACCACGTTCGATCCCTTGTACTGACGCCTATGAGTTCAGGAAGAGAGTTTATAAGACACGGTAATGAGACCTCAGGCAAAAGCATATGTAGCACATAGCAAAATCGTTATCATAAATTATTCATGTGAATACCTTTCAATCAAAGTAAGATAGTCATAAAAAATTCATAATTTTTGTATATAACGTCCTCACTCCTTCTAGGAATTCCTAGCAGAATCTATACATAAATTTTAAGAAACTCTATTCTAGCTCCACGACTCAAAACAGGATGATCCTAAGGATACTGGAACTAGAGCTCTGATACCAACTGTGACGTCTCTGTTTTCACACATGGTTATAGTCCAAGATGAACCCAGAGATGTCAAATCTACCATGTACCCACACTGTGCAATAACATGTTTCACCAATCATAATAATATCCTCTAGAGGAATCAAATAGAAGTGCAGGTACAATAGGCAAAATAAGGGAAATAGATACAATAGGAATGATGCAAAAAGATATATCTCATAGATAAAATCATATCTCAAATATTCTAAATTGAAATACAATTGATCTCTGAAGCAAATCCCAATACGAATCAACTAAAAATCATACTAAGGCAAATTACCTTAACAATACGAATACAAACTCACATGACTTAATGGAAACATAAAACTACTATGGAGTTCCTACTAACAAACCCTGCGACAACGACTATGCAATGACTCCATCATCCTATGACTCTCCGATGCTCTGAGCTTCCTGAAAGGAGAAATAAAATAAAAATAACAACAACAAGAGCGCCAGAGTGCTAATAAGATTACCTCCATCCATCCCCAGAAGAAGGGCTACTAGATGTAGTGGAGGCTCTATCTAATAAGCATAGTCTACCTAGACCGTTTCCCCGTATCTAATGGTATTAGTACTTAGAAATCTACATCACAAGACATAGTATATCAAGTGAAATAATTCAAACAATAAAAGTCTCATATATATACCGTATGTCTTAAATTGTAGATAACTAAATATTAATCTCGAGCTATATATGAAAGGAAATATAACTGGAAAGTAAAGCATCATAAGCAGTATCAATATATGTATATATACATCGTGTACTCGCAATCATGAGTAACTCGGTCAAAAGACAACTCAACAATGAGTTGTATCACACTTGGCGTCTACCAAGGACTCAAAACAGCTGGATTACAATATTATCATTCTCCGTAAATTCTCAACAGATCATACCCTCATGTAAAAAGATAAGATAAGTATATCAACCTCTGCACAAAATCATGTGCAAACAAAGACATAGGTTCACTGACCTCTGCGCACGCTCGTGCGGATAAAATCAACATATGTTCATCGACCTCAGTGCACACTCGTGCGGAAACAATGACAAAGGTTCATCGACCCCAACGCACACTCGTGCGGAAGCAATAACATAGGTTCATCAACCTCAGTGCACACTCGTGCAGAAACAATAATACATTTGACAAGAAAGTCAGGCACTTCATTATCAAGGAAGGTGATCTGGTTCTTGTCGTTCAACATCCAATGGTTCTGAACTCCAAAATGAAAGGCAAGTTCGAGCCAAAATGGGAAGGACCATTTATAGTAGAAACGGTCAACTCAAATGGAGCATATCGCCTAATCAATCAGGATGGTGATAAGATCATGATGCCTATCAATAGAAAATTTCTAAAGAAGTACTACCCATAGACTTCTTATATACTGGCCACTTCCCTATAAAGGTCTTCACAATTGACGAGGACTGTTATGCTTATTTGGAAGGAAAAGAGATCATTTCAAATCTCAACAATGCTGTAGGTTCAAACGCCACAGACACAGCAATGATACCTTACCCTAACAATATCGAGAAATGCGACCTTCGGCATATTAAAGCCATTAAAACTCTTTCAACTCCTACGAGGTCTACTAAGGTGAAAATTTCATTCCTTAATGCCTCCAAATTTTCCCACCAATCCTCTTCAATAGGATGGAGGATCTCTAAAACTATCACATTAATGATTACCTCTGATAGTCAATTTCCTCCAAATTCTCTCACCAATCCTCTTTAACAGGATAGCGGGTCCACACAAAACTATCACGTTAATGATTACCTCTGATAGTTCAATCTCCCATTAGTTTCTCCCACCAATTTTATTTATGAGAAGTTGCTATCACAAGAGTTGGATTACATAAGTTATGATAAGTTGCTATCACAAGTTGGATTACATAAGTTGAGCTCAAAGGAATTGAACGGCATTATGGAGTTCTTGTGTAAGTTCATCCAATGACCTCTTTTGCTCCGCTTCAGTCTCTTCCAATGCCCTTTTGCACAACTCATCATTAGAGGACATCATTATATTGTTCACGGTGGACTCTAGCTTCTCTAATTCACTAAGCGCAGTTTGAAGTGACAGCTATTGTTCTTCCTGTTGAACAACAAGTGTTTGTTGCACCTCTACGGCCGCCTTCAAGTCATTCTCTGCTGCCACCAGCTTGTCTGGTATCTCTGCGAGAACAACCTTATAAGATTCAATCAAGGCTTGCTTATTCTGTTCAGCGTAAGTGGCTCTCGGGTGCTCACTGGATAACTTCTCACCGATGCCCTTGAGCTCTTCGACTTCTTTTTCTTGGAAATCACTTGGCGTTTAAGCTTGAAAATGAAGTCATCCCTCTACCTCAAGTATTGCCTAGCTCATTCTTCGGCTAGAGGGAGAAGAGGTCGATCACGGTGATCCTGCCATCTTCTGAAGAGGTCTTCCACCTTAGCCATATTGAGTCTATATGGCAACACAACTTCGTAGCTGGTCAGGCTCTGCATCAAGTTCAAAATAGCTTCCAACACCATCTTGATCCCGCCGAAGTCATCATTGTGATCCAATACCCGAGAGGGGGGTCTTTCAATATGGTGAGGAAGTTCTCCAGAATCTTTGACACCCCATAATCCTTCCCTTGAGTAAAGGAGGAGGGCGGTGCGGCACTTGAAGAGACCATGTCAAGCTGACCAGTGGATGAAACTGCTGCTCGTATAGAGACCAATGGCAGAGCAAATACTGTGGTCACAGCGGAAGCCAATAAAGTACTAGCAGTAGGAGCAACAATGACTATCATCAAACTTAGAACCTGAGTTCCCGTCAATGGAGTAAAGCTGGTCGTGATAATAGTTGTTGTTACTTCAGCTTTAGCAGCCGCACCAAGAACAACTACAGCTTTAGTTGAAACAACTAAAAAGATGTTTGTCCTAAAAAGACACTATTAGTATAATCAAAACTCAAAAGGATAATGACAGATGTGAAGCTATTTTACATAGGGCAAGAAGAGCATCCGCAACACTCACACTTAGCTTGGGACGTGACCTGATACGACGTTGAAGAAAAGGGACATCATCCTCAGATTCTGGCTCTGCCTCAGCTATGGCACGTTCCGCTAGAGGGGAGATAACTACTTGAGCTTCTTTTCATGGTTTCTTCGAAAAAACATGTTTTGACTTCCTTACCGGTTCCTATCTCTTGGACTTCTTCCGTACATCCTGCCACTATCCAAAACCATCCCCTTGCCCCATCAATAAGGCTATCCTCAGACTATAGGTGAGTATTCGGGTTGCTGACATACAATTGATCATAACCGAATCGGCGTCCAAATTAGCAAGGCAAGTAGGGCTCCAGTCGGCACGCCGGACCATGGCGATAGATTAAGTACCCAGGATGTATATTCACGAGCCATTTGAAGCTGCCAGTAGATAAAGAGGTGTGTCCCTGGCCGTTTGACTCGTCTATGAAAGCTTGGCCATAATTAGTCCCGGGGACATGAGGAAAGCACCAAAAGAAGTCAAAGTTTTTGTGATCTCTTAAGGCGTTCCTCTTCGTCGCCATATACCCCTTAGTCTAAGAAGATTGCTCCAACACTATATAAATGGAATAGATTAGTCTTTCATCACGAGCGGAAGGAGCAGTCATGAGGATGGGGTAGTGCATCAAAAACCACGCTATCAAATAGGCGTAAGGAAGCTCTACCCAAGGACTCTCGACGCCTCGATAGAATTGAGAACACAACCGCCACAATCCTCTATGAATACACGCAATCATAGCTGGAAGGAGAGCATATGAGTAGCCGTGCACTAGATGGACAGCCGGGAACACAACTTCCATTGGCAATGTGTCAAAGCTATGTGTGGGAATGACGATGTGTTTCAGCGAAGGCATAAGGAACCCTGCCAATAGCGCATTGTGAGAGATTGGTTCTTCATGGTAGAAATAGCTCTCGAACTCCATGTCAGCTGTGTAACCGCATTCATTTGAAGCGGTCATGTAGGAAGTGGGGGTATGAGCAAAGATACGCTACGCCGACTCGATCTCATCATAGGGGTTCAGCAGCTCGACAGGGACCTTCTTCTAATCCAAATGCTGGAAAAGGTAGTTGGCCCAGGTGCTATGGCTGAGGGACAAACCTTTCTTATCTGTATAGCCCTCAGTGCTCAAACAGATGTGATAATAGCACATGAGCTCCCAAAATGTCTTAACAACTTGTGGGTGGCTCCTCTCCAGAGCCATCAGCTCCCTGTACCCTAGGATATATTCTTCATAAGGGTATCCTCCTAGTGGAAACCCTAAAACTTGTACCATCTCATGGAGTGCTATCCCCAGCTCCCCATCAGGGGTGAAAAATGTATGCATGTCGGGGTTGTATAACTCCAGCACGCTGAAGAATTGTTGGGTGTTTTTCTTCAGCCTAAACTGAGTAGCCCTATTCGGCGAGAGAAGGTCGTACTCAGGTCGTCATAGTTCTCCTGCAAGATGAATTCAGTCACCCGGGGCCACCACTCTCCAGCACTCTAATATGACTAGTTGGGAGTTCTGAAGTCTTTGGCTTGAAATTTCCCCTCGATCTTGAAGAAAGAACTGCTAAAAGTGTTCATCTCTGTAGCCATCTCACCAGTGGTTAGTTCGCATTGAACCAGTCCGGGACGTAAATCGGTAACATGATGGATGCCACCCTCCACTCCGGCACCGCTCTTAAAAAATTAGCCATGTGTGACCCCATCCTGTGTTGGGGTCAACTCCCAGTCCATCTTCTAGGAGATTGAAGTCATTTTGAGGAAGATGAGAGAGTGATCATGCGGCATAGGGGGTGTGAAGAAGCGTCTTTCGCCCACTGTCCTAAGCCACCAATATGTCCCAAGGTCCAACATAACGGGGTTGAGCATGAAATCTCCGAACAGGAAGATAGGTTTTGGAATCATGTTACGGTCGATCCTCTCCAAGGATACGTCTATGATTAAACGCCTTAGTGTAGCACTCGAGGGCTCAGAGAGTTAGCGGAACACCTCCCGACTTCGGTTCTGAAAAATAAGGAATTCTCAAGCACAGGGTAGCAGGGCTGGTCTATTCTAATCTGAGTGGTATCTGATCTGATGTTGCCACGTGAATAAATTATAGCAGATGAATGCAGAACTTCAAGAGGCAAAACATGAAGTTAGCCCAAATAATCCAGATAGGGTAAACCTTGGCAAAAAAATGAGCCTCGCCCAAGAAATGACACGAGCTTCATCTATCAGACGAGCCTCGTCAAGAAGATGAACTTTGTCCAATAGACAAACCATGTCAGACAAACGAACCTCATCCAATAGACAAGCCTCGTCCAATAGACGAGCCTCTCCAACAGACGGGCCTCGTCCAACAGACGAACCTCGTCCATCAGACGAACCTCATCTCAAAACAGGAAACTATTTGTCTCCTTAGAAAGATCAAGCTGAAGTGGGAAAATTTTAACTGTTTTAAATGCAAATTTTGCGTTCGATTACACTACCTGAGATGATAGGTGAAGCGGCAGCCTCGCCTGAACAACTCGCCGCCTTCTTGCCCTTGCCTTTGCCAACAGTAGTTTTTAGGTCCATGGATCTTAATGAAAACTCAAAGGATTTGTGGGGAAAGAGATTAAAGGTTGAAAGCTAAAGATTTGCAGTCAAATCAACTAAGGGTTTGAAAGTTGAAGGAGATGAAACAACTCGACAGAAGGCAATCGCCTATATATAGGCGGGAAAACTGAATCAACAACCGATATCCACTCCGCAGATCTCGAGGCTCCAATGGTAGCTGTTCATCGGTCCTGAAAAAGAATAATGATAAAGGAGTATAGCATTTAATGCTGATAGGACCTGATTGTCAGTCTCACATGGGCCTGACAAAGCACGTACAGAATGAAGAGACTCAACAAGTAGTCGAACTTCGTCTCGAAGTGTCGAGACTCGCCCAGAAATGACAAACTTTGCCTAGAACAACGAAGTTCACCCTGAAGCAATGAAGCTCATCATGCAAACCAAGCTCATTATAGCCAAGAAGATTCAAAGTATTTCAGACCATATACAACCCAATTTATGTCTAAAAACTTTAAAAGGGGGTCTTGTAGGCACTAAAAATTGCCAAGAAACAAGATAGTGATGAAGCTCATCGTTAATGACGAAGCTCACCATTAGAGACGAGGTTTGAAGCTCGTCACTGGGGACAAAACTCCTCTAGAAGACGAAGCTCATTATTGGAAAAGAAGCTCATCATTGGAGACAAAAGTCCTCTAGGAAAAGAAGCACATTTAGGAGGCAAAGTTCATCCACAGACGAACCTCGCTAAGTAGTGCAGTACCCCTGAGAAGATGAACTTTGTCATTTAAGATGAAGTTTACCTAGAAATGAGGCTCGTCATTAAAGATGAAGCTCACCCAGAAACAATGCTCGTCATTAAAGATGAAGCTCCTTCAGAAATGAGGCTCGTCATTGAAGACGAAGCTCCTTCAGAAAACGAAGCTCGTAATTGAAGACGAAGCGCCTTCAGAAGATGAAATTCATTCAAGGACGAGGCTCAATACGCAGCAAGACTCATCTCATCAGACAAACTTTGCCATGCAGTGAGGCTCGTCTCATCAGACAAACCTCGCCACGCGGTGAAGCTTGTCTCATTAGACAAACATCGCCACCCAGTGAGGCGCGTCTCACCAAATGAAGCTTATCATTAGGAGATGGCCAACGGCCATAAAGACCCAGTCAGCCCACGTGGGCTAAATTCAAGGAGTCTAATATGCTCTTGATCCATGATTTTAGCATCAGTTACACGTTGGTCATTATAAATAGCCGCGAACGACTATGACGACTGGACTTTTTCTTTCTCCTCAACAAAAAAAAAAGAAAGGAAACAGAGCAGCCACAAGTAGCAGTTCAAGCACTCAACAGAGGCTATTATTTCTCCTTGAGTTGAAGCAATATTGATCTGATCATCAACGAGAAGTAAGCTCAACACGGGTATCGAGCGGGGCATCTTATCGCCACACAGAACTCATGTTAAACAAAGGAGAAGTAAATTAACCTTCTCCTCTTCTGTACTTGAAAAGAATGATTGTAAAAAGATTCTTACCAGATGATAGAATCTCTTTTCATAACTAAAACAATTAGAGAATCAGTTATTTCATCTTTTTCGAGACCCTACAAACGTGTTGCCGATGTATTTATGTAGAAACTAGATTGTAAGAAGTCCAATTGAGGGGCTAGAAGAAGACATTCACTTGCAACAAAGAATGTGTTGAATCTCTTAAACTGTGCGTTGGAATTAGATGAATAATATATGAAAATCACATTTTTTTTTTCAGGACAGAGAGAATCAAACCTAGCATTAGTTAGTTTCCACTGTCTATTTCATAAAATTTCTTTTGGATTAAGAGATAACGGGTTTTTTGTCAATTTCTTACTTTTTTGGATAATATTTTAGGAGTCTGTTTTGACTAGAAAGTAAATCCAGTTTGCTTTCAAATATGGCTGATTTGTTTCCTCAATCATACCTGTTGAGTAATCAATGGTAAAGCAAATAGAAAATAATATATATGAGGAGATATTTAGTGGGAGAAGCAAATAAAAAAGCTATTTTTAACTCTCGGTTACTAGAGTTACAATACTCGGCCACTGTCTTTTGTTTTTCTTTTTTTTTTCCTCTTAGGTAGAAGCATGTATGAATGCCTATTTAAAGGCGTTACAAAGTGTTTCATAATAGAATTCTAGTATGATTATGATTTCTAGAGATAAGTAACTCAAATCCTTTTAGAATTAGGATTAACTTCAACACCCGCCCCCCCCCCCCCTTAATCCTAATTCTGTAAGTTCTTCATTCCCATCACGTGCTTCAACTTGGCAAACACTTCAAACTTAAAGGTTTTGTAAGAATGTCCGCAACTCGATCTTTAGACTTGTAATAAATCAACACGATCTTGTTCTCTCAACATTTTCTCGTAAAAAATGGTAACGAGTATGAATATGTTTGCTCCTTCCATGAGTGACTAGATTCTTTGCAAAATCAATTGCGGACTTGTTGTCAACATAAATCTTTGTAAGATCTTGAACTTAAATATGAATCTGACTTAGCACATTACACAACCAAATTTCTTAACAAACACTCGACGCAGCTACTATATACTCCACTTCACAAGTTGAGAGTGCAACAATAGTCTGTTTCTTCGACGATCATGAAAATGTGATGGTGCCAAAATTAAAAACATAGCTAGAAGTACTTTTATGATCATCATGATCTCCACTCATATCACTATCAGAATAGCCTACAACATCACAATTATTAGATAAAGAAAAAATAAACCATGATCATAAGTCCCCTTTAGGTACCACATAATTCTCTTTGTAACTTGTAGATGAGATTGACCAAGGGCCTCTTGTTAGGTCTCATGTTTATGAGCCTACTATCTAATTTAGTTTTAATGATTAATAAACAATTACTAACATTATTTGTCAATGTTTGCATTTGCTTGTTAGGTATCTTACACAAAGATCCTAGTTGGAGGTTGGATGGACTTGCGCCTACACGATCATATTCATTACAGGATGAAAGGAATTTGGAATGAAGCATGATGCATTCAAGTCAAACACATTATTTCTTCATCCATACTATAAAGAGGAGGATTGCCCAAGATCAAGCATCATGAGATTATTTAGTTTGGATATATTAGTTTAGTTGTTTATACTTTATGTGTTATGCTTAAAGCTCAAATATATATACAAACATGTTTTTGTTTTATATTTTTGTTGGTTGTTTCACTTTGCAAAAAGATATGTTTAGCCATACAAATATTTTAATAGATGAGTTTTGGCCACATAAATATGAAACAAATACATATATTCGTATTCATGCACATCTGTTTCATATTTATTGCATTATACGTTGTTTTGAGAAAATAACATGTTTGTGGATAATTAACTTAGTGATACTATTTTACATCTTTTCATAAGTCTATAAATCCATTCAAAAGAATTTTTAAGCTTGTTTGAAATCATTTCATCAAAATCAAGTTTTGACGATTTCGTATTCTTGAATAGTTTACAAAATAAATGAGTTTTTTACAAATTGGAAATGAAATTTGAGAAATTCTTTTGCTAACATGTTCTATTTCATGTTTATAAAGATTTTCTAAAATTTTATCATTTTTTGTGTTTATTTACTATGGTAAATTGATTTTACAAAGTCAAGTGTTTAAGTAGTTTTCAGAATCGAGAATATCTATTTTAAAATAGTAATTTCTCACAAATGGGAAGTGATATTTCATAAATTATTTCTCTAACATGTTTATCATCATGTTTAAAAATATTTCCTAATATTTTATGATTTTTTTAGTTTATTTGTTATTTTTAATTGATTGTACAAAATCAGATACGTAAAATTTAGAATCTACCGAGCATGTGATCAGTCGACTGAACAGTATTTTTAGTCGACCAATCAGTCGACTGAATAGTGTACCATTGCATAACAGCTAGTTTTTTCTAGATTTTGATTTTTAGGGGTTTTGCCTTGTTTTATGTGCTTTCCTCTAGCTTGGGATGATATGTTGAGAGACTATATATAGTCCTCAACACTTAGATTTTGTTATGAAAGTTTAGAATAAGTTTTACAAGTTTTTGAGAGTTTTTTAAGAAGTTTAAGTGTGTTTTGGTTTATGCTAAAGAGGTTTACAAGAGAAGGAGATCAAATTCGTTTTGGGCATTCAACTTTAATTCTCTATCTCTCTTGATCTTAGAGAAGTACTCTTAAACTCTTCTCTTCTAGCTAATATTATTTTTATTCTCATTTCATAAGCTAGAATTATTTGAGTTTATTTTACTTATTGTTTTCTACACATAACCTATTGAGCTTGAGTATTTTCACACATCGTATATTTGTGTTATGGGTGTGATTGAGTGAGCTTATATTTTATTCTCATTTGTATTGGAGAACAAACCATTTTATTCGCACTTAATTGTTGAGATCAAGTTGTAATACACAAGAACACCAAGAGGAGTGGTTGGTGAGAGACGGGGTCAATTCTGAGAGGAGTGGCGTTGGTAGTAAAGCTTAGGGAGAGGTAGTAACTCTAAGCACATGAGAAAGTTGACATGGGTTAGGCCAACACTTAGAGGGTGTATTATGTAGTTATAATTGTGAGAGTTGTAAAAGTTTTTGGTAAACTTGAAAAACCGATTGTGTAGTAATTATTTCAGATAGTGGAGATTCTCCTTGAGGGTGAGGAGCGGAGACGTATGTCGTGGGTCGACTAAACTCCGTGATCATTTCTTTATGTTTGCGATTGACTTGGCGTATTTCTTTTGTGCTCATTGTTCATCATATTGTTATATCACCATTGTTGTATGTTTATATCGCCTATTGTTTTATTGTATATCCTTACACAAAGCTTATTGTATATCACTTTATTAGGATATATTAGGTAATTAGTTTTAATTTGGTTTTGTTATCGGATTAGATTAGCATTCACCGCTCCTCTAGGGCATTTTCACCTCCAAATATCTACTGATTAGACCAACTCTATAGGCTATATCTGACCTCGTACAAGTGAGATATCTCAAACTCCTAATAATTTTCTTAAAATAAGTAGGATCAACTTGTGCACCATCACTTTCTTGAGATAATTTAGTACCAATCTCCAAAGGGATTCTAACAGGATTGCAATCAAATATCTAAAATCTCTTCAACAACTCTGCACAATACCTCCTTTAACATATGAAAATCTCATCATCTTATTGAACTACTTCAATGCCGAGAAAATAAGACATCAAGCCAATATCTTTGATCTTAAATTCATGCATCATCGACTTCTTAAAATCTTCAATCATACTAATATTATTGCCCGTAAAAATCAAGTCATCAACATAAAGGCATAATAGTAGTATATCACTAGAGTTTATTTATCTTCACATATAAGGCATGCTCGGAGAGATATTTCTAAAATCCACTTTCTTGAAAGAAAGAATCAATTCTTTTGTTCCATGCTCGCGATGCCTGCTTCAGCCCATACAAGGTTTTTTTTCAACTTGTATACTTTATGCTTGTATCCTTTCTTCACAAATTCAGGTTACTACTTCACGAAAACTTCTTCTTCAAGTGGGTCATTAAGAAAAGCTGACTTCACGTCCATCTGATGAATATTCTAATGCTTCTGTGCAGCCAGAGTAATTATTAATCTAATAGTTTCAATTCTAGCAACAGGGGAAAATATCTCTTGGTAATCATAACTAGGTCTTTGCTCGTAGCCTTTCACAACCAATGTTGCTTTATGCTGCTCAACCTCGCTGTTTGCTTTAATCTTTGTTTTGAAAACCCACTCCACATCGATTGCTTTATATCCTTGCGAGATATTAATAAGCCCACACGTGTCATTCTTATCAATCGCCTTTATCTCTTCTTTCATTTCATTTATCCACTTAGGATCTTGAATAGCCTCTTCAAATATAACTGGCTCACAATCTGCAAACATTGTAAAGTGCACTATATCTCCATCTGCATCAACATCATCTGGTGTTACTTCATAATCTTTCAAGAGACCTGTTTGTTGGTAATTTCTTCCTGGTCTTTCAACTTCTAATGGAATTTGCGAGGTTGGAGTTTCAGGAGCATTAGCCGGTGGTACTTCTTTAGTTGCAACAGGGACACCGTCTTCAGGAATATCAATGAGAGAACGTCATGAATCATTTTGTGCTTCTAGATCCCAATTCCAAGTTTCTTCTTTAGCAAACATAACATATATTCTTACAATCACCTTCTTTGTAGTATGATTGTAGAGTTTGTAGCCCCCGAACTTGTAGCCAATAAAAACTACTTCTCACCCCTATCATCAAGTTTCTTTCTTCTTTCTGCTGGAATATGAGCATAAGAAATGGAGCCAAACACTTTGAGATGTCTTACACTTGGCTTATAACTAGTCCATGCCTCTTTATGAGTAAGATTATCAACGCACTTTGTTGGTGACCTATTCAACAAGTATACAGTGCATGAGACAACTTCACCCTAAAAACAATTAAGCATACCTTTGGCCTTTAGCATGCTTCTCGCCATGTCAAGTATCATCCGGTTTTTCCGTTCAGCGACGTCGTTATGTTGAGGTGTGTAGGGAAAGTGATATCACGCTTTATTCCTTCTTCTGCATAATACTTATTAAATTCATTAGAAGTACATTCACCTCCTCCATCTGTTCGTAGCACCTTGATGAAGTAACCACTTTCCTTCTCAACTAGGACCTTAAAGCTATTAAAATAATCAAAGACTTTAGATTTTTGCTACAAAACATAGACTTATATTTTCCTTATGAAATCATCAATAAAAGTAAGAAAGTATCGATTATTGCCGTTGGATATAGTGTTCATAGGACCGCACACGTCTAAATGAATGAGATCAAGAGGCTTCTTTGCACACCAAGTATTTTCAATACCAAAGAATGATCTATGTTGCTTTCCAAGCATACACCCTACACATAACTGTTCGGGATGATCTATCACGGGCAAGCCTCTCACTAAATTTCTTTGTGTAAGCAACTTCAGACTGTGAAAGTTCAGATGTCCACATCGAAGATGCCACAACCGAGACTTATCTTTCATAATAGCATTGAAGCAATGATAAACATTGTTCTAAATGTTAACTCGAAACATGCGATTATTTGTCATAGGAGCTTTAAGGATAAATACACCTCTTATATCAAATATTAGGAGTTGATTATCAAAAAATCGCATATCATACCCTTTTCAAGAAGTTGGTCCATACTGAGTAAACTGTTCTTCATATTCGACACATAGAATACATCGAAAATAAACTTATGGTCTCCATTCTTCAGCTTTATTAGAACTCACCCTTTTCCAATCAGTGGTATAGTATTGTCATCGGCAAACTTGACTTTGGACCGCATTGACTCATCTAGGTCCACGAACTACTCTTTCTTTCCATACATGTGATTAGAACACCCAGTATCAAGAAATCATGTGTTGTAGTTTGATTTCTTCACCGGCTGTCGTGGCCATCAGTAAAGTGTGATTGTCTTCATTACCTCTTTCTTGTGCAAATCGAACTTCTTCTTCGGATTGAAAATTATCCTGGTGCTTGCACTCCTTTGCATAGTGGCCATATCTATGACATATATAACATTCACTATTTGATTTATTAAAATTTCCTCTACCACGTCCAAAGTCTCGTCCTTGACTTCGATCTCGATAATTTAAATTTGACTGATAATTGCTTCTCTGATTGCTGTCATCTCTTTGATTGTTGTTATAAGTGCTATGTCCTTGACTATTGTAGTTTGTTGTAGTTCCCGTATCCTCGTCCTCTGCCACTAGAATTTCCTCCTCGCTGGTCTCTTTCGTATAGCGCTCCTTTGTTATTTTTTATAAAAGCTTGACTTTGAAAAGATTTCTCAATGGGACTCTCGGTTGACCTCTCATTCATGCGTTGCTCGTGAACTTATAACGTACCCATCAACTCATGAACTGTCATCTTGAACAAAAACTTCGATTCTTCGATTACCACCACGATATGATCATATTTTGCTATAAGAGATCATAATATCTTCTTCATAATTACTAAATCTGCAACCTTCTCCCTGTTTATTTTTATTTGATTTGTCAAAGCAAGTACTTGAGTCATAGAATCTGCAACACTTTCCGAGGATTCTATCTATAAAATTTCAAATTAACGTCTCGATATTTGAAGCCTATCTTTTTCCAACTTTTCAACTCCATGGTATGATGTCTCCAAAGTATCCCATACTTGCTTTGCTGCAGTTGCTTTGTCAATCTTCTCAAAAACTGAATCATTCACTCCTTAATGAATGTAGAATAACACCTTTCGATCCTTCTTCTTGATCTCATAGTGGGCTTTCTTCTCGGTTTCACTTGCGTTATCTGCGAGATCGACAACTCCATTCTCCATGACACCCAATATATCTTGATATTCAAATAACACATTCATCTGCACTCTTCATCGGTGATATTTCTTCCCATCCAATATAGAAATAGGAGGCGACATCATCCCGTTTAGATTGTTCATGGCTTTGATATCACTGTTGGAGCAATCAACGGCAAAGCAAATAGAAGTATAATATATATGATGAGAGATTTAGTGGGAGAAGCAAATAAAAAGTTGCTTTTAACTCTCGATACTGTAGCTACAGTACTCAGCCCATGTCTTTTTTTCTCTTAGGTAGAAGGATGCATGAATGCCTATTTAAAGGCTTTACAAAGTGTTTCATAATAGAATTCTAGTTTGACTATAATTCTTAGATATAGCTAATTCAAATCCTTTTAGAATTAGGATTAACTTCAACAATACTAAGCCTATTAAGTATAGTCCTGTTAATTCTAATTTTGTTAAAATTTAGGTCCTAGTAGGAGTCTATTTTTTTTCTATTTAAATAGTGCATTGCCCTAGAGGCATAACCTTTATCAATAAAAAATTCTCTTATATTAACTTTTCTTCGTAGATTAGAAGTTCTTCATAGATTCAACAATCTTTTTCCATGCATTCGAACAGCACCCTTGATGGATTCCAAGGTTTATAACTTTCACATTGTATTACAAAATAAATGCTTCAGAAGCCATTTCTTGATTAAATAAAACCATCCTATTATGTTATTAGCCAAATGAAATATATTCGTAACCAAATTATTTTATTTTCATAAATTATAAAATATTAAATTAAGTAACTATATTTTACGATAAATTTTGAAGGAAATTTATACCGAATTCAAATATGAAGAGATGTAAAGAATAAAATTTGAACTTGGATTCACATTAGAAGATTTTTACTAAATACAAATACAAACAGCTCAATGTTTGGTTCAATTTGTTTAGGTTCTGATAAAAACATTTAGACAGTTATGTATAGTGAAATAGAATGATAAATTATAGTAAAATCCCAAGATCTTTTAGTGTTTTGCAGTGCTTTCAAAATCGCAATGAATCCCTAACAAGTTTTGGAATTGTATAAAAATTTGTATATGTTTCCACTTGTCAAGAAACCCTCATAAATTTGAAACCAAAAAAAAGCATGAAAAGACATTTTGAAAGTTATTGGGGTTTAATGTAATTTAATCAAAAGATATTGCAGATTTTTTGCAAAACTTATTGTGGGTTTAGTACGATTTTGATAGTCATTACGTGTATACTACTAAATGTTGAAAGTTCTTAGAATTTAGGGGCTGTTTGGGTAATTTCTCATAAACTATAAAATACAAAAGCTGACAAAAAAGTTATTTAACATGATTTGATTTCAAGTGATTTCCTTGTAAGAAGCTAGAAAATGTGTTAATAAGAACACGCCACCTCACCGTTTCTCTTAATTTCACTTGATTTCAAAGTGTGAAAGCAAACTGAAAAAAAGAACTTTCTAAAGATAGATTTATTGAAGTCTTATTTTCTTATTTCTTCCCCGCCCGCACCCCACGACCCC
>BQKN01066997.1:845305-913471 GCA_022839385.1 Asparagus kiusianus | reverse complement strand
GCTGCGGTCGACCGCCCAAAGTCCAGAGACTTCGATCAGGATTGGGATTTGTCGCGGTCGACCGCACGTGGTGCTGCGGTCGACCGGAGTCGGGTTTTGGCCCAGATTCGAAATTTAACCTGTTTTGTTCTATTTCCTTTTTTACTTGTTAAACCCTTAAGTCTATAAAAGGGTTGATTAGGGCATGATGTAAAGAGACGAAAAATAGTGAATTTTTCTCCTGCGGCGGCCGTGGACGTAGTTTCTCACGTTGAGAAGCGAACCACGTAAATCTTGTGTGTTTGAGATTGTTTGATTTTCTCTCTTCTCTCCTAAATCTCTATTTCCAAATCGCATCAGGGGGGTTGTGCATCCCAACACTTATGATCTTCATTTTCTCCCATATGTTCATCATTCCTTCGTCTTCATTTTCTCCCAGGATCAAAGAGCACCACAATGACGGAAGACTCAGAATCACTAGACCAGTGTCTTGCGCATGCCCGTAGCATCATCCTTTCAGCCATCAAGAACTCAAAATCCACCAAAAGTTTCGTGGGTCGATGGACTTTGATCGTCTCCAAGCTCGAGCAAATCCCAAATTGCCTCTCTGACCTCTCCTCTCATCCACTCTTCGCTAAGAATGGTCTATGTAAAGAGCAGATACAGTCCATCTCCACTGCCCTTTCAGAAACAATTGCATTGGCTGAACAATGTTCTTGCAGGGAAATCACAGTAGGAAAGCTTCAAATGCAAAGCAATCTTGATTCACTCTCTGCAAAGCTTGATCTTTGTATTAAGGATTGCCACCTTCTGATAAAAACCGGAGTTCTTGGTGAGTTGAATGTTCAGTCTTTGAAGATTTGCAGCGTGCCTGAGTTACTTGCCAGAGTTCAGATAGGGAATAGTGAAGCAAAGCATAAGGCAGTTGACGGGCTTCTTGAATCTTTGAGGAATGATCAGAAGAACGTGATTGTTTTCTTAAGTCAAAGCAATATAAATGCCCTTGTTCAGTTGCTCACCGCTACTGCTCCTAAGATTAGGGAGAAAGCTGTCACAATAATTTGCATGCTTGCTGAATCTGGGAGTTGCGAGGGTTTGTTAATTTCAGAAGGTGTGATTGCTCCATTGGTTAAATTAATGGATTCTGGAAGCCTCACAGGGAGAGAAAAAGCTGTAGTAACACTGCAGAGGCTCTCAATGTCGGTGGATAATGCACGATTAATTTCCGGACATGGAGGAATTCTGCCATTAATCGAAATTTCTCAAGCTGGGGATTCAATTTCACAGTTGGCAGCAGTTGGGACTCTGAAGAACCTTTCGATTTTGCCTGAAATAAGGCAGAATTTGGTAGATGAGGGGATAATTCGGGTCATGATAAATTTGCTAGATTCTGGAACTGTGCTCGGCTTGAAAGAGTACGCTGCTGAGTGTTTGCAAAATTTAACATCACTCAATGACAACATAAAAAAGATTGTAGTTTCTGAAGGAGGAATTCAGAGCATCTTGGGTTATCTTGATGGTCCATTACCACAAGAATCAGCAGTCGGTGCATTGAGGAACCTCATAAGTACAGTATCGACAGAGAGTACAATTTCACTTGGGATTTTACCTCGAATAGTGCATGTGCTAAAGAACGGATCTCCAGGTGCTAAGCAAGCGGCAGCCTCTGCAATATGCAAAATATCTAATTCCACGGAAATGAAGAGTTTGATCTGTGAATATGAATGCTTGCCTTTGCTCGTAAATTTGCTCGAGGCTAAGTTAAGTTTGGCTAGAGAAGTTGCGGCCCAAGCCATTGCAAGCTTGATAAGTTGCCGACATAGTCGAAAGGAGGTTAAAAAGGATGAAAGAAGCGTTCCGAATCTAGTTCAGTTGCTTGATCCGAGCCCTCAGAATACAGCAAAGAAGTATGCAGTGTGTTGCCTTTTGTTACTGGTATCAAGCAAGAAGTGCAAGCGGATAATGATTTCTTATGGGGCTATTGGATATCTTAAAAAACTTTGTGAAATGGATGTGCAAGGTGCTAAGAAACTGCTTGATAGATTGGAAAGAGGGAACTTGAGGAGCTTGCTCAGCAGGAAATAGATGGAATCTCTCTACTTGATTTCTCTTTCATTTTCTCTTCAACTCTTGGTTGACTTGTTTCACTACCTCTATGAAACATAATCTGAAGGTGTGAGTATATTTTGTTACTTTTTCTGCAACATAAGGTTTTGGTTTTCTTTTGTTGTATAAATAATCTCAAGAAGTTTATGGCAGCCTATATATTTTAATCTTCTGCAAAACTTGATGGTAGTTTTTGTTTTAGTGAGCTATAAAGCATGAATATTTCTATGTCGATACTTGTTCTGTTATTGTCAACTACTAAAGAGTATTTGTTATTGTTGTGAAGTTTGAAAATTTTGAGTTAGTCTTTTAAGTCTCTGATTTGGAAATTTGTAGGATGTCAATTTTTATATTATGTATTGTAGTGACGGAGCCATGAATTTTAGCCGGGGGTTCCAAAAAATATTTAAAACACAATAACATATATTGTTTATGCAATTTAACATCTAAATATCATTACACAACAAGACTTTTAAAATCATAATTCAAATTAGATTATGGTGTTTATAATACCATTCTTCTCACCTTATTTTCTCAAAACTTTTTCATGACATCTACCTCATCAATTTTGCAAAAAAAATCTTATTCAATATAAGTCACCAAACAATTATTCATATTTCATCTCTCATTTGGTTTCGAGGAATTGATGGTGAGGGCAAAAAGAGGAACTGAGAGCCAATGGTGAAGAGGGGAAATGGGTTGCTGGGTTTATCTTTTAGTAGCATTTCCTAACTCACGGGTAGCTCAATATCAGTCCCTCAAATCTTTTATTGTTTTCATATTCGTTCCCCACATCTTTGAAATTTGAAATTAGTCCCCAACTCTTATAACCATTCTGAAATTAGTCTCCCTAATTAGCAGTTGTTGATTTGGAGTGAAATATTCCCTTAATTTTAACTAATTTAGTAGATTTATTTCAAAGAAACTTTCAAGACATGGGGTACTAGTTTCAAAATATGAAGACTTGAGAAACTACTTCGAAACACTTAAAAGATTTGAGGACTAATTCAAAATATGTTAGAGTTAGGAGACTAGTTAACACTATTGATATATTTTAATTGATATCTCAAGGTTGGCCCGAGGCTCCCCCCAACGTGGTTCCGCAACTGACATATTGTATATTATTCAGATAATAATTATGTATAATAGCCATGTCTTTGTTACTTGGGAAAATTGTATCAATACGCCAAAGCAATATCTTTAAGTGCTGTAACTATTTTATTTTTTTTTCAATGTGGTTCAGCCTCAAGAAGTATCACGTCATGTGTTACAATCTTCTTTTAGCAATTATTACCCACCAACTAAGCATAGAAAGAACATAAAAGTACAAAACCCCAAAATACAATTATCTCCTCTATTCTTTCATGTTAGGTCTATTTACAGTTCATGTTAGGTCTAATTTCATGTTAGGTCTATTTAAAGTTCATGTTAGGTCTATTTTCAGTTCATGTTAAGTCTAACAATAATTCATGTTAGGTCTAAATTCAATTCATGTTAAGTCTAATTTCAGTTCATGTTAGACCTAGTTTCAGTTCGTGTTATGTCTAATAATAGTTCATGTTAAGTCTAATATAGTTCATGTTAGGTCTAATTTTAGTTTATGTTAAGTCTAATAATAGTTCATATTAAGTCTAATTTCAGTTCATGTTAGGTCGAATAATAGTTCATATTAAGTCTAATATTAGTTCATGTTAGGTCAAATAATAGTTCATGTTAAATCTAATTTCAGTTCAAGTTATGTCTAATAATAGTCCATGTTAGGTCTAATAATAGTTCATGTTAGGCCTAATAATAGTTCATGTTAAATCTAATTTCAGTTCATGTTATGTCTAATAATAGTTTATGTTAGGTCT
This sequence comes from Asparagus kiusianus, assembly GCA_022839385.1. Taxonomy (NCBI): domain Eukaryota; kingdom Viridiplantae; phylum Streptophyta; class Magnoliopsida; order Asparagales; family Asparagaceae; genus Asparagus; species Asparagus kiusianus. The sequence goes on along the minus strand of BQKN01066997.1, from coordinate 909,533 downwards.
AATAATAGTTAAATTAGACCTAACATGAACTATTATTAAGCTTAACATGAACTATTATTAGACATAACCTGAACTGAAATTACACATAACATGAACTGAAATTAGACTTAACATGAACTATTATTAGACATAACATGAATTATTATTGGACATAACATGAACTGAAATTAGACCTAACATGAAATATTATTAGACCTAAAATGTAATTAGACCTAACATGGACTCTAAATAAATCTAACATGAAGTTAGACCTAGCATGAAAGATAGAGTAGATAAGGGAATTTTGGGGTTTTGTACTTTTTATCCTCTCTTTATGCTTAGTTGGCGGATAATAATTGCTAAAAGAGGGCTGCAGCACATGATGTGACACTTCTTGAGGCTGAACCACATAGAAAAAATGTAAAGAGACTGCAACACATGAAGATATTGCTTTTGGGGCATTGACACAATTTTCCCTTGTCACTTTATTGAAAAACAGCCTACATCTTCATTGAAAAAGAAGTGCATAGAATGAGAAAAGGCACGTAGTCTTTGATGAGGAGAGCACCATTGTACATGGGTTCTCAATGCTTTTGATTTCTTCAATAGGCTGCGTTTATGTGGCCACTTACCGGTTTGCATCTTTGGCTTAAAAGAATGTTTACATTTGGCTCTTTAATATAGACAGTAAATGAGTATAAACTGCAAGATCAATAAGTCAGATCTCAACTCTTCTTCAACTGCAAGCCTAAGAGCTCTTCTTCGTCTCAATTCTCATTAACATGCGTACCATTTTCTCTTCAAATCATATGAGTAAATGTAGACCAAATCCTAGTTTTATGTTTCTATTTTGGGGTTGTGTTTCTGAAAACATGTCGGCGTACTCATAAAGGAGCATGTAATAATAAGTGATTAAGCTTGATCCTTATTATAAGCAGCATGCTGCATACTTATTAATTAGTGATTACGCTTGAATATCCTTGCTTAACCACGAATCAAACAAGCCCGAATTTGAGTTCAAATTCACAAGCATTCATGTGCACCATGCTTGTATGACAAGGGAATGGCCCAATCAACTAGAAAACAAATGATGATAAATAAAAAATCAATATTGACATTCTCTCTTGGTATTGATCCAATGATATTTTCTTTAAAAAATTAGAAGGAAAACAGAGGAGCAGCGAAGAAATCAATGGTCTCCATTGCTTGTCCATTTCCATTCTCTGCCGGATCGCAGCTTATAATTCAAAAGTATCTCCATCTTCATTGGTAGAAAGAAGCAAGCTCTAGCTACACCAAAAATTATCATTAAATAATTGTAAAGTTTAAAGGAAAATTTTACAGCCCAATGAGGATGAGTTACAGTAAAAGATAATGCACCGCTAACGGGCATGCAAACTATTTTAGTGTTACTTTTTAGGGTGTTGCTACAGGGACCCCAAATAGGGGACTCCTGTGGGGATAGGTGGGGTGTCAGCCCCCAGGGGCTGACGCCTCACATGTCTCCTCAGGGGTCCCCTATTTTGGGGTCCCTGAGGAGTTTTCCTACTTTTTAAATTAATTGAAGGGATCCTCTCATTTTATCATTCATTCAAGATAAAGCAGAAGGAGCCCACATCTTCTCTGTTTATTGCATAAATTGCACATAAAACCCCATAAAAAACATTGTCTAAAAGCTAGATGGGGTTTTTTTTCCGGTTTTGCCATCCATTTTACAAGTTATCTTCAATTTTAACATCTTCAATTTGTTTTGGGCCCAAGTGCATTGCAGGTAGTACAAGCCAAATTTCATCATTTACTGTTTATGGGTTTATTTCCCCTTTTGCCCATTTGGTTATTTTTTCCTCTCTAATTGTATATTCATATATTTAGTAATGATGCATCCAAATAACCCCTCCCTCACCAAAGGCCCTGCCGGCCTGGCGTTCCCATCCCTCCCATCCTCGTTGAGACGGAAATCTAAGAGACGAGGGAAGGTGTTGGGTGGATGTGATTGGAAGCATGGTGGATATTTGTTTGGGAGATATAAAGAGGAGGTAAGAGGATAAGGGCCTGTTTGTTTCGTTTCCCCCAGAATCCAAAATCCACTCTCCTTCACTTTTTCACTTTCCCCCACTTTCTTTAACTCACTTTCCTTCACATTCTCCACTTTCCCCCAATAATATTGTGACAACTCATCCCGTCACATCTCATTTCTTACTTTTAAAAATAAACTAAACACAAGAAATGAGTCACATCAATCAACTCATCTAACTCACCTCACCCAACTTTCCTTCATTTTCTACCATCTTTAAAAATTACTCACATCATCCAATAATATGGTGACAACTCATCACATCTCATTAAAATTTCCTTCTATCTATTTCCTCCAAAAAAACAATGAAATTGATTTTCCTAAGTATGAGTCACATCATCCAATAATATAATGACAGCTCATTTTCTCTCATTTATTTTCTTCATTTTAAGAATGAACCAAACACAAGAACGAACAAAAAATAAAGAAAGTGGAGGAAAACATTAAAAATTACTCATCTCATCCAATAATATAGTAACAACTCATTTTCTTCCTCACTTTCTTTCCGAATTTTGATGAACCAAACATCAAAAAGTAGAGAAAAATATCAAAATTCATTTTCTTTCCCCCACTTTCTGCATTTTTTTGAGAAACAAACAGGCCCTAAGTGTTCTCTCCTAAAAATTGATCCATTTCTCAAATGCCTAAAGCCTTCAAAGATTATCATCACCGTCAGAAGATCTGTGGTTGTATATCATCAATCTCATAGGTAACCTTATATTTATTAAATTCTTAGAATCTTGCAATTCTTTTCTTTACAATCAAAGAAAATTATACCTGAAGGAGATTGGTAATGGTCTCGACAGTGGCAATTTTGTTAATCCCAATCTCATAGTCCATCCTCAAGCAAACTACCCATCCTCAATCTCTCAGCCAGCGACGGAGTTATTTGGCGCCGCTTCGCCGGTGACGAAGGAGGAAGGTAAGAACGATCTCGCGGCGCAGCACTGGACGGCGTCGGCTGTCACCGCCGAGGCTCAGAACCTTCGCTGTCCGCGTTGCTCGAGAGAGAGGGTTTTTTTTGTCGGTTAAGTAGAGGATCCTAACTAATTAGAGGTCGTCGTGGTCGATGAGAACGAGGAGTTGGGTCTGGGTTTGGAGTTTGGGGACTGACTTAAAGAAGTAGTTTGATTTTTCCACGGATTTTTTTTGGGAAGTTTCATAAAACCCTGCTCTCACCCATTTTTAAATAACCCCCTGAACTTCAATATATATCATTATACTAGCGATGCTCTATCTCTCTTCTATAAAGCAAAACAAATGATCAGGCCCACACGTCAAGATTGTTGGACTCATATTTTATTATTTTTTTAATTTTTTCCTACAGATAATAGCGGACTTTGAGCCATCTTAATGATTTTGTAGGTTCAAATTATATCTCTATTGGTCGTGCATGATAATTTTATTTTTCTTAAAAAATTAGTTCAACCAGAGGAAAATATTGCTTATGAAGATTACGATATTTGTGTTTTTTAAATTTAATAATAACTTTTGCTAATATTTGATGTAAAAGGTACTTACCAATTTTATATGGTTTGACTGGTCTCATATCGTAAATATTTCCATCTCTAGCATCCACCTTAGATATAGAAAAAATGTACATGTAACAAAATCCAAATAGTGTTCAAGTTCTCGACGTTAGCCTTGCCAAAATTGACTTTGAAGAGTATATTTGTAGAATACCAAGGCACAATAACATTATGTATCTCTAGAAAAAAGAATATTATTTCTAATTATAATATGATGACAAATTATTACAAAAAAAACCCTACAGCTTGTTTTGCTACCTTCTATTTATTTGTTTTTTTTCTTTTAGTTGTTTGGTAATAACTAGTTGAGATGCACGTGCAATGCACATGATTGAATATCATAATTATTTAAATTAATAAAAAGAGTTAAAATAAAAAAAGAAAATAAATTTTTTTGTGAGATTGATCATCAACTCAATAATCTCTCTCAAATAAAATGTTGTCGTTGTTTCCTTCAACCAAGATTGTGGCCACATGATGTACTATTTGTGAGTTATAGACACATTAATCTAGTATAACATATCTATTTATTAGTATCTTGAAATCTTTAAAAGATGGATGATCATTCAATTCGCAAAGGAATTTTGCATATGAATTTACTTACGATTTGTCTATTAAAATTTTAGTTGTGGTTTGACTCATATTCACGTTAACTTTTAGTTATTGTTTCGCTCATATTTATATTATCTAATAGTTTCATTCAATTTTATAGCTCATTCTCCGTATCAGAGAAGTAAAACTAAAAGTATGAATAATTATTTTCTGTAAAATTAGAGCAGGGAAATTATGTTAAATTAGAGCAGGGAGATTATGATATATTTCACCATGTGCTTTAAATATAAATTTTTTATGCAAGGTCCCTATCAAATCTCACCCCAAATGATGTGGAAGAGAAATGCTATTATAATTCATTTGCTTAGGGCAATTGTATTATATATAGGACACATAACTCATCTAGAATATTCACATCTAATAAGTGGATTTTGCTATTGCGAGAGCAACATGTTAGTGGCTCGTATTCAGAAAAAATCTCTATAAAAGACACAAGAATTTAGAATGCATAACTTATATATCATAAAGAATATATTGGTTCATGAAGAATTTTTTCTAATAACGATATTATTACAACGATATTACTATTTAATATTAAATCATTTTTATTATGTAAGATTATATGACCCTTTTTAATAAATTATAAAGTATATATATAAAAACCTCGATACTTATAGTCAGTAGTTGGGCTCCACAAAATAGGTTAACTTTACATTATAGTTTGTTATTTGTAGTATTGTTGGCAATGCATTATCTTTCCTCTTTATCTAATTATTCGTACTTTTCTGATGTAAGTTTCTTTTGCTAATCACTTAATTGACTATAATTAGTTTTTATAATATCAAATGTTAGAATATTCTCTTTTTTTTAAAAGCGTTGACATATTTTTTTTAAATATATATATACACATAATTGTAATAGTATATACTTTAGTTCAACTCAAACATTAGCTTAAAGTCATTTAGAGTTAGATCTTTTCTATGCTAGAATGGTGATATAGTGATTACACAATCCAAAAATCAAAGAAGAAATTTCTATAAAGAAAAAATAATTTTATATGTCAAATTAAGAACTATTTTATAAAATATACACGGGCACTGCAGATAGTTATAGAAAGTAAGGTATATATCTTCATGAAAACTCCATAATGAGTGACCAACTATAGTCATCCTAATTTAAGCATAAATAATTATTATTTCAGTTACTAATGTGATACGTGTAACTATGGAAAAAGTCTCAAGCAAAAATAAGAATTGAGATTGTATTATGCTGTGGGTAAATAAATAAATATCATTAGAGCTCCTTTTTATATTAAATTTAAAAGTAATAATTTAAATTATTAAGCATCAAATATTAGCTCATGTGAGAAAGTAAAGTAATATAGTCTATATACATATATAGTCAATAAATCAAACGTATTAAAATTATGATGAGCACAGTCAAAATTATACGGTGGATTCACATTAAGTATAATTTATAAAAAAAATAGTATAATAAAGTCAAAATCTTTTTAACCACTATATAGATTGTCTAAAATTTTTTGCATATATAAACTATACTGTCTACGAATAGTGATGTGCACACTCAACTATGGTCTAATAATCTTAAGAACGACTTACTCTTCAATATCATCATTAATTGACGTATCAATGCATTACATTAAAAATACAATAAAAATTTAGAAAACTACAAAATAAACACCCTCAAAAGTTTTAAAAAATAAAAAAAATACCCTAAACTTTTATAATTTATAAATACACAAAACTATTAAACATTACATTAAAATTAAGGAATTACAAAAATCATTACAAAAATTTAAACTTTGGAGGGGTAATTTACAATGTACTAAACTTTAATGGTATTTTTTTGTAAATTTTAAATGTAATAGATTTTCAATTAGTTTGTTCTTTTCAAAAACGTTATGTGTAATATTGACTATGAAAAAAAATTCTAAACCGATACTTAAAAAAGGTGTATGATATCAAATGGAGTTATAAAATTTTTCACACTTTAAATTTTTCTTTTCTCCTCTTTGTTAAATGATGATGATGGAGATGAAGCACAATTTGAAGGTTTGTATTTCTTTTATTTTCCTCTTTTATTTCTATTTAGTAATTTCTTTATTATTGCTTATTAGTTAGATTTACATTCATGTTTGTAGTGTAGATTTATTTTCTTGTTTTTTATTTCTTTTTGCACTTTAATTTGTAGAGTATATTTATTTTCATGCATTTAGTTTTTGTAATTTATTTTGTAGTTTAGATTTTAATTCTTTGTAGTTAGATTTATTTTTTGTTTATAGTTTAGATTTTTCTTTTCTTTTTATTTTTATAATTAGTTCTTTTTCTTCTTGCTTTTATTTCTTAAGATGTGAAATTAATTCTTTTAGGAATCTTAGGATTGTATGAAACTAGTCTAATTTTTTTTATATTGTATGAATTATTCTCTTACACTTAAAATATTCATGTTTAAGATAATCAACTAGAGAACTAATTGGTAGAAGAAGAATTTGATAATCTATGCTTATCTTAAATAGTTTGATAGGTTATGCTTATGAATTATAGGATTACTATCTTATTGTTATTCTTGTCATGAATTATAATTTTGACTTAGATGATAATTTGATAGGTTATACTTTCCTTAAATGGTTTTATAGACTATGCTTAGTAAATCTAAGTTGAAATATGATAAAAAGAGAATAGTTTCTATTTTATAATTGAGATTAGCTAGTGGATTCAATTCTAAATCTCTCATATCTTAAATTGAATTCTCCATCTTTTGTTTTATTGATTTTTTCTCTTTTTATTCTTGCTTTTTATTTTATTCTTTGATTCTTTCTTCTTTTCTCTAAAATTCAATTTATTGTTACTTGCATATATTCACAACAATCACTCTCACTCGTCAAAACTCTCACACTTATTCTTTAATCCTATTTTGTCATGCACACAACATAAGAACCAATTCTAATAATCTCTAAAAATCACCTTCCTCGTGGGATCGATAACTTTTTATACTATAACTTGATCAATTGTGCACTTGTAATTTTGGTACATAATTATGCTGCATCAAGTTTTAATTTACAATGTACTAAACTTTAAGGGTATTTTTTGTAAATTTTAAATGTAATAGATTTTTAATTAGTTTGTTCTTTTCAAAATCATTATATGTAATATTGACTATGAAATTTTTTTTTCTAAACCTATACTTTTAAAAGGTGTATGATATTTTTTACAAAAATTTAATTTTCTAGTGGTTGTTAAGAATTTTGCATATTCATTTTAGTGTCTATAGGTTAGAAATTCCGATAATGTTTTCTTATAAATTATGAATTTTAGTTTTTTTCAATTTTTTAAACTTATAGGTCTTTTCTACAGATTGTAAATTATTTATAGACAATTTATAATTCCTATGCTTTCAATTTACTAATTAATTTGAAATTCTCAGGGTGTTTTTTATAAATTTAAATTTTAAAGGTTTATTTATAATTTTTGAAACTTCAATGGTGTTTTCTATAAATTATAAATTATATAGAGGATATTTTTAATTCCTATATTTTTAAAGTACTATTAGGTTAGATATTATTAGGATTGTTATAAATTTTATAATTTTGAAGGTTTTATTTTGTAATTTATAAAAAGTTCAGAGTGCGTATTGCAAATTCTATAAATTTTCGGGGGTTATTTGTGTTATTTGAAGGTTTTTAGTGTGTTTATAGGTTTAAAATTTTCAAGGTATTTTTTAATAAATTTTGAATTTTTAGGTGTGTTTTTGTAATTTTTTAAACTCACAAGATATTTTCTCCAAAGTCAAAAAACTTTCAGTTTCTAGCTAGCATATGTTTTTTAAATTTCTCTCTGATTTAAAATAAGTAAAAATTTGTAATTTTTAAGATGCTTTAATGAAATTTTAAATTTGTAGAGGTGTTTTTGCAATTTAAAAAAATTGAAGAATATTTTTTACAAAGTCTAAAAATATTTAGGTTCTAGCTAGCATATGTTTTTTAGATTTCTCTATGAACTGAAATAAGTAAATAAGTTGAATTATATGAAATATATTTCTTTTATCTAATAACATGTTAAGTCTCATTATGAATAGAATAAATAATTTAGTTACCAATTCAAAGAAGATATGATAATAAGGATAATAATGTAATATTCAAAAAAATATAAGGGTAATATTGACCATAAAAAGATTTTTTCGAACTCGTGCTTTTAAAGAAGTATGATACCTTTATTTATTTGGATTGCATGCTAATTTGTGTCAAGTTATCCAGCTTGCTTATTAAACTCCATTATGATTGTAGGCCCACCTTTGGAAAAAGTTTGTATTCATTTTAGTAGATAGTGTTATCCACATATTCCGTTTAGTGTTAATTCAATTAATTTTTCTAAACTTCTTAGATGATTACAACATACGCTCATGTATGTTAGCCCTTATGTTTTGATGATGTTTTACAACCACCATTATCGGTACTAATTGCTTATTGAGTGACATTATTGTTAATATATATATCAAGCTTGTTAGTACTATGTATGGAGGATTGGATGAAATGTGAGCTATAACGATGATATCCAAAAGAGGAGGAGGCATAGTGATGAAGCAATGTTAATTCAAGAACAACAAATGCAATGAGAAGCTTCATCAACTCAAGCTATATCAAGACTCAAAGAATTGTAATTCTATGTGAGGATATTAGCTAGTTTTTCTTTTTTTCTCTAGTGCTAGAATGTAGGCAAGTAGTTTTAGATTTTACTTGAAGCTATTGGGATATCACACACACATTTTCATACTTATATTTTTAAGCGTTTTGACAAAATATCATTTTTTACAAAGTATGAGGAACTACTCGCAAAATTCCTTTTCTAAACAATTTGTTTTTAGTGTTAAAAACATTATACAAAGTTTCACATTTTTTGGAAGTCATTCAAATATTTTACAGATTTTTTATAGAGTCAAAAACAGGTTTCAAAACAGTGTCAGTTTGTATCAGTTCGCAGTCGACCGCCACGGTCGATCGCGCCTGTGTTCTTTTCTAAGTGGACAGCAGAAACTTTCATGGTCGACCGCCACGGTCGACCGTAAAAGTTTCTGGAATTTTAGTGAACCTCGAAAATGGCTCGCGGTCGAGATTTTCACGGTCGACCGTCGCTTACTCAAACTGTCTTTTTGGTACAGATTTCAGGCGTCGATTTTTCCAGATTTTGGGGGATTTGGGTATGGGTTTAAACTGCTGTGTTTTCTCCTATTTAAACCCCCTATACTCCTTCTTCTTCAAGTGTCCCAAACATTTTAAAATATCAGAGATCTGTTTTTCCTGAGAGCAAACTTTCAAAACCTGATTTTCTCTGTTTTCAGTTTCACTTCCCAGCTTCAATGTAATCTTTCTCCTTGCTATAGGGACATTGTAAAGAGAGAGTTTTTACACGATTACTACTGTTAAGAGCTTGATCTTGTGGAGATCAACTATGTCGAAGTGAGATCTTATGGTGATCAATTGTGTAGTTGTGAGATCTTGTGAAGATCGTTGTGTAGAAGAAGTTTCGGCTTCCAAACCGGATTGTGTAGTGGATTCTCCTTGAGAGTGGGGAGTGGGGACGTAGGTCAGCGGGCCGAATCTCGTTAACACATCGCACGTCACTTGGATAACGATTTCTAACTCTATCTCATTTTCTATAGTTGTTCATTTTGTGGTTTGTTATTTATCTCATTTTTATTACACTATTATAGCCTTAAGACCCTAATCACCCCCCCTCTAGAGTCCAACAATTAGTATCAGAGCTTGGTCTCTATATTAGTTTTTGGTCTAATCACCTTAGAGAAAAGATCTTATGGAGGCTTTAATGAATGTGCATATGTTAGAGGGACAATCCACCACTAGACCATCACTTTTCACCGGTAGTAATTTTACTTATTGGAAGGCTAGGATGAGAATTTACCTTCGTTGCATTGATCTTGACATTCTAGAACTCATAGAGAAGAAATATGTAGAAAAACCCAAAGTAGGGAACATGACCGATGGAGAAAGGCACCAAGCCAATCTCAATGCAAATGTCATGAATGCCTTAATTTGCGATCTTTCCCCCAATGAGTATAATAGGGTTTCTACGTGTGCAACCACATACAAAATATGAGTGAAATTATGTATTACACATGAAGGAACCCCTCAAGTTAAGGAATCCAAGATTAGTGGGCTTATACATAAATATGAGTTATTTAAGATGCTTCCTAATGAATCCATTGATGCTATGTTTTCTCGCTTTACTAACATAATCAATGAATTGCATGATCTTGACAATAAATTAACTATCCAAGAGACGAACTACAAGATCCTTCGTTCATTGACTTCGATATGGGAACCCAAAGCTACGGCCATAGAGGAAGCTCATGACCTTACCACACTAGCTCTCGATGGCCTCATCGGTAAGCTTAAGGTTCATGAGAAGAAGCTCAAGGGAAAGGACAAGGAGGAAGTGCCCCCAGGGGAAGTTGAGGAGCCATCACCAAAATGAAGACCATAGCTCTCAAAGGAGCTAGTGATAACTCCTCATCACCGTCGGAGAGTGAAATTGATTTTTCTAGAGAAGTGGCTCACCTCTCTAGAAGAATTTCTAGACTCATTAAAATGAACAAGAAGTTTAATCCTGATCTAACAACAAATTTTCTTCACGTGTAGGAAAGTGCTTTGAATGCAATGAACCGGGTCATATCGCTAAGGATTGCCCCAAGCTCAAGGAGAAATACTTGAAGTACAAGAAGAAGAAAGCCATGTATGTCGGATGGGAGGAATCTGAACCAAGTGATTCAGATAGCAATGAAGAAGGAGCTAAACTTGCTCTTCATGATCCCAACATTTGCTTCCTGGCTTATGAAAAGGAGGTAGTTTCCGACACCGAAAGTGAATCCTTTTATATGCAATGTGATCTAGCTACGGCATTAGAAAATTTAAACATTGAGTTTAAAAGGATATCAAAAGAATTTTCTTCCTTTAAAAAGTTACATGCTTCTTGTGATGTCAAACTAGAACAACTACAAACCTCTCTTGCTTTAAAAGATGAATTGCTAGGGGATCTTGATTTTGAAAACAAACAATTAAGATCCAAGATTGAAAGACTTGAAATTGAGAGTGGTAGGATTAGACCCACTCATGCTTATGCTAATTATCATCATCATAAGAGAAATAGATTTCATAGATCTCATGCCTCTACACACAAGAGAAATTTTGTGTGCATATATTGCATGAAACGTGGTCATATTTCTACTCATTGTAGGATTAAAAACAATCATGATTTTTATGAAATGACATTGGTACCTAAAGGTACCAAGATTACTAACCACTAAGGACCCAAGATTTGGGTACCTAAAGTTACTACACCTTCATCTCTTATAGGGAACATCACGACAACGATGTAGAGAGATGTAGTACATTGATAGTGGTTGCTCACATCATATGACGGGCAACAAAAAGCTTTTTGCAACCCTATCAAGGATTGAAGGAGGTAGTGTCTCCTTCGGTGGTAGAGAGAAAGGTAAAATCATTGGTATTGGATGTATTGGTAAGACACCCTCTCCCGTAATGGAAGATGTTTATTTGGTTAATGGCTTGAATCATAATCTTCTTAGCATTAGCCAATTGAGTGATAAAGGTTTTGATATTTCTTTTAAACCGGACAAATGCATTGTTAGCTCAAATGGAAAAACTATTTTTGTTGCTAATAGAAAATCTAATATTTACATTTTTGAGATGAATGAACTAGTAGATCAAGATGTCAAGTGCCTTGTGGCGGTTGATGAAAACCCTTGGATTTGGCATAAGAGGCTTGGACATGCGAACATGGAATTGATATCTAAATTGTCTAAGAGGAATCTTATAAAAGAGTTACCAAACTTGCATTTCATCAAAGATACCATATGTGAAGATTGTGCTAAAGGTAAACAAACTAAGTCTACCTTCAAATCCATCAATGAGGTATCAACTTCTAAATCCTTGTAATTACTTCATCTTGATTTATTTGGTCCTATGCGTGTTACCTCTCTTGGAGGCAAACACTATGTTTTTGTTATCATTGATTATTTCTCTCGTTTTATATGGACAATCTTTCTTGCAAGTAAAGATGAATGTTTTGAAGAATTTTCGAATCATGTTAAAAGAATTGAAAATGAAAAAGATTTGAAAGTTGTTAAAATAAGAAGTGATCATGGTGGTGAATTTTAAAATATCTCTTTTTGTGATTTTTGTGCGCATCGTGGTATAACTCATGTGTTTTCCGCTCCAAGAACACCACAACAAAATGGTGTTGTTAAACGAAAAAATCGCACCATACAAGAGATGGCATGAACTATGTTAAATTCTTTTGATTTGCCTAAGTATTTTTGGGCGGAAGCCGTCAATACGGCTTGCCATATTTTAAATCGTGTTTTGATTAGACCAAAGCTTAAGAAAACTCCTTATGAACTATTTTATGACAAAACTCCTTTTATTGGATATTTTCACATCTTTGATTGTAAATGTTTTATTTTAAATACAAAAGATCACCATGATAAATTTGATTTTAAAATTGATATTGGCATTTTCCTAGGATATGCACCTCGAAGTAAGGCTTATAGGGTTTTTGTTTGGTGGAAAAATTCGTAGTAAAAGAAATGAAGGAAATTTGATTTGTATTCTCTTGATCTTAATTATAATTTGAATTCCGATTACAAAAGAGAGGAGAATGATATGGATTCTCCCTTTTGTTTAATTCTAGGTTCCTCACGGTGGCGATGGAGTGCCTCATTCGAATGCTCGCGTCGAATTTGCTCTCCGTTGATGATCCGAACGTCTCAATTCACTGAAACAACTGGCTTGTGTGGTCAAACTGATCAAGAACTCTTGACGAGCTTTGTAACTCTGGTGAAAAAGAGTTGTTTGAACCGAAAATAATTCGGTTGAGAAGCCAAGTATCAAATATCTAGAAATATTCGGCTGTTGAAGATTGTTGCCTCCAGATTTTCTCCTCTCCAGAATCCGATCTCAAAAATCTGATCCTTAACTCTGTTGAGTTTGTTGATATTTATAGGGATATTAGGGGTGTAACTACCCTCATAATCCGTACCTAAATGATGGTTTAGTCGCCCCATTAATCTGGTGTAACAACCCACGTAAACCACTCCTCAAATCATAGGTGAAGAGAAGTTTCGGGATTGCTACGATTAGGTTTGAACAGGTCAAACGCAAGTGTTCACGGTTGAATTGGTACCGCATTTGTGCTGCGTTCAACGGCGGTGAACGCGGTGCGTTAGAGCTGCATTTGTACTGCGTCTGCGTTGTGTTTGAGCTGTGTTGATAGCTGAAGATGTAGTGATCGTGTTGCTTTGACTTTGGAACGTAATCACTTGTATCTTAATCTCTGGGATGCAGGGATGAGTTTCGGACCTCGATTTGAAGAAATTGTTACCTTGTAATCCCTTCTTAGTTGACATGAAAGTCGTCTGATTGTGACCTTCTTAGTCAAAACTGTCGGTTGAAGTCTGATAGGAGTGAACTATCTATTGTGATTTTTAGACAGCCTACAGAGCCCCCTCCAAAGTTTTCGAAAGTTCGCGGTTGACTGGGACAAATTTTCGGAATACTTTGGATCCTAAAATTTTGTTGACTGATTGCTTACTTCGTCTGACTCGAAGACATCGTGAACCTAGTTATCTGGAAGGTAACTTTTGCGTCTTGATGATAATAAACTTAGTCAAACAAGCTAAAGCCCAAGTCATTACTGACGAACCAAACAAGAATAATGATGACAATGAATTTGTCTGGGTCTTTGAGATACTCCAATCGATCTACGATGAGGTGCATTCAGTTGTCCAGAAAATTCTTGTAGGAATTAATGAACATGTGAGGCACAACTACAAAGGAGTTAGGTAAGAGAGGGCCAAGGACAGCGAAGCAACCATAGAAACACCAGCTGCGAACTTGTCAACGAGGTCATCCTCAGTGAGGTTGAGCAGCTCTGGGCTAAAGACAGATCCATTGTCATAGACAGAGAGAACCACAAGCCCGTATAAGAAGGGCCTTATCCCAAGTTTGGCCAGGAAGGCAGTCTCAGAGCAACCCATTTTATCTCTTTTCTTGATCAACTCAACTGGGGTAATGATTTTAACAATATCGTCATTACTCTTGGTTGGAATGTTAAGCCCTTTGAAAGGGTTAGTTGCGTAATAGACTGAGGTCGATCACCAAAACGCAAGGCTAAATCGTGCGTTTGACCGTCTGAATGCGAGGATGCATTTAGAGGTTGAAATCTCTTATTTGAGAACGCGAAAATCACGTTTTGGGTGGGATTTTTGCCTAAAATCCCACATCGATTTGACAACTACAGCAGTATATAAATGAACCACTGAGGTCAAATCAAAATGTCATTCGATTTTTCTCTTTCTTACTCTTCCATCAACCACTTAACATGGTTCCTGTTCATCTTCTCTGGCGCTTCAACGAAGGAAAAAATCGTTCTTAAATCCTTTATCAACCATTCTATATCTTCTGCGCTACAATTAGAATAGCTCCAAGAAGAAAATTGCTTCTAAATCGAAGATCGCCCAAGCTCAGGGTGCTCCTTCGACTAAATCCTCCGGGGATGTTCAAACCACCGCGCCGTCATCTCTGATTTCCTCGATTAATAGTAAGTTTAGGCAATCGTAAGTTGTTTTACAGATTCCTTATCCTCAATCTTTGATTGGTGGTTTGCATTCCACCATTAGAACATAGAGATAATCCTTAGTATTTCTCTATTTTAGAACGCATGGTTAGCTCCGTCGTTCATGATATTTCAACGCAGGTTCAGACCTTGCGTTTCGAATTTTGAATGCGGGTCGAAACCCTACGTTTAGCATTCTGTATGCGGGCATGGACCCTGCATTTAGGAATTTAGACGCGGGTCTAGTCCTTGCGTTTAGGAATATGGACGCAGGTCTAGATCTTGCGTTTAAAACTTTGGACGCGGATCCGGACCTTGCGTTCTTGAGTTAGACTCCCTCATTCAACTGACTGATTTTCTTTTCCATTTATAGTGTGCTACTCCAATGAGCCTCTTTCTTTCAACCACTACTTCGGTTATGCGGGAGGTGCGGAGAAGAATACAATTTTCAGCTTTCACTTAGAGTATCCAATATTCTAGGACACTAACAAAGATCGGGCGAAACTCATCACTCAAGCTTTCCCCGAGACTCTCAGGTCGTTGGTTACGGATGCTAAATTTGAAACCACAGAACGTGAGATTTTAAAGAAACCGTCCTTCCTTTTTGGGGATTCTGTTAAAATGGACCCTAAGCGGATGTTTGAGGGAAACTACAAATGGCTGAGGGCCGTCAACAACCGTCGCCTTTTCCTTCCCAACTTAGAACGAATATGGCTGATTTCTTGTTATCAGTACGCTTCTATCCCACGGTCAATGGATTGGGAACTCGTTCAGGACCAAGGAGGTGTTGCTACTGGGTACATCACTCCTCGGGGCACTCATCCAGCTGGTTTTAATCATTTTGTGGCCTTGAAGCCGGGTTCATTCAAAAAGGAACATCCCGTCGATGAACCTGCTAAGCTGGTGGAGGTCTTCATTAGAAAATTTATCTCCGTCAAGGGAGAGTTCCTCGCTCAAGATTTCAGGGCTCCAACATGGGTACATTCAAGTGAGACAGACTGGTGGGCCCGGATAATAAATTTTATCTTAGAGGATCTAGAAGAACCTTTGAGGATTTCAGAGTTGAGAACTCTAATAACAGCCACTCGATATGGTATTTCTCCAAATTATAGCGGAATTTTTACTATGCTGGAATTTTACAATCCTCACACCGGTATATTTTTTACTCCTGCTGGTGAATTAGGCTTCACTCTTCATGAGATGCTTGAGATCTCCCCGGATTATCTTTTGGAGAGCTGCCTTATGAGGAGTTTGTTCCCGGAAATAGGGAGTTAGAGATCCTAAAACATGGTTCCCCAGAAATCTATGACAATTACTAGGAATTGATGTGTCATTTTCAGATATGTGCACAAACTACTAGGAAAAGGGCCAGTGGTGTGAAACAAGGATAATGGGTAGAGTATCTTTTCCGAAATCTGTGGGACAAGGATGCTGAAGTGACTCGCTTAGCTGCCAGTACTCTTGAGGAAATCAATGAGCGTATCAATGACGCAGCCTCCCACTATACTTGCAAGGTAGAGGAAGACGTCTTTCTAGCTTTCACCATATTCAAAAGCTTCCATTATCAAGCAGAAATCCTAATCTCCGACTGGCTTTGTTCGCTGGTTTCCTTACTCTTTGGTTGAAACGTTGTGTGGTACCCACTAGGCGGGTGGACGCTATTACAGTAGAAGTATTATACCCAGCTGTTCTCCTGGCTCATGGACGACCTCTAAATCTCCTTTCAGCCATAGTATGCTGCTTGCAGAGTGGTCTACGGGAACTAGCCTCTGAGTTTATTGCCGTCAAGAAATTAGACTCAGATGGGAAAACAATCATTCAAACCCCAACCCCTCAGGTGCCAATGCCATATATTTATTTGGTATCCTGGTTTGTGTTACACTGTCCTTCAATAATGTCGACCCCGAAATCACACGATACTTCGGCTCCTCTCGTCCAACAATTGGAGACTGCCCGATGGGTCGGTTGGTATTAGGTCAAATTTTGTGAAATATTTAGGCGGGATTATAATTACGAGATCGCTTGCAAGTTTCTTGTTTTCGAAGGTGGTGCGTATGGAGAGATCTATCAAGACACTCCGGGGAGGAACTCTTTTACTACACTCAGTAGGGGCGCCTTCTGGTGGCTCATAAATATTCGTCCAGGCTATCTTATTTTCCGACAAGGAAAGAAATGCTTTATTGAACCATATCAACCTTATCGCTTTTCTCGGCAATTTGGCTATGATCAAATTTACATCGGCAATCTAAACCCCACCCTTGCGTACACAGGGAATGTGTATGAAGGAGCAAGGGCTTGGTATTATTCGGTGGCAGGCTGTACTAGAGCAAAGTTCCAACTGCCACATAAGATACCCAACGTCCGTACTTCTTTAAGCTTTTGTACGTGGTACCAGGCTGCTTCTCAAGTTTCAGCCTACAACATAAATACTTCCTGCCTGAAGGCCATTCGCAAAGAGTATGCTTCAAAGAGGAGTGCCAAAAAGTTCCGTGCTAGGGGGGTTAACGAATATTTGTCGTATGAAGAGGCGATTACTGAAGACGAACGGCGATAATCACCAGAGGGAGTTCAGGAAGAGACCAGGATGCCCGATACTCACGAGGTGGAACCTTCGAGAGTCAAGACTCAGAGTAAAAGTGCTACTGGAAAAAGATCACTTGACCCGACTGAAGAAGCCAAGTATGATAAACGAGCTCGACGAAAGTTAGCACTCGAGCCTCCTGCTTCTAAGCTTATGTCAGATGCTCGGAAAGCATGGCATGCAGAAGAGGAAGAACGAGAGTCTACTGCTATGGGACTCTCGCCCCAGCCTGATCTTCCCACAGTTTGTCCCACTCTAGGAGGCCCCGTTTCTTCTATTCGATCACTGAATGAAGAAGGGCGTGGAGATGAATCATTTGCAGGGGCGCAGAATTTGCCCCTGAAGACGTACTTCACGATACTGCCTCTACTGCTCCTCATATTGAAGAAGATAGACTTCCGGTCCAAGATCCTATAGTGACTGCCCAGCAAGACTTAGCAGCAGACAAATCTCCTTCTGCTTCCGCATTATTACCACCTATAGGAGACACACAACCCAGCCCTACTATTGGAGTCATATCAAAACCTATCATCACCAAAAATCTGCCAGCATTTCCGCCTATAGACGAGGAGGAGCCTAAGGATTATGAACCTTCATCTCATAACGATGGTGAGAATGACACAGATGGTGGTGGCGACCAAAGTGAAAGTAATGAGAATAATGATAACTTGGGTGATGACAGCGATGATCCCAGTGAGTGGGATATCCCACCAGCACCTTCTTCTGACAAGGCGTCAGCCTATGTTCCCCTGCCTCTCACTGGTAAGCGTCGTTCGTTCCGAAACATGACTCATTTTTGTTCTGCATTTAAACCGTTTTCTCGTGCAGATCCTATGATACATGAGGCGACCACTATCATTCCTCCTCCGACGCAACAGCTTGTACCATCACCAACTCGGGTATCAGAGCCACCTTGCTTGGAGCTCTCAACGGTAACTCTCCCACCGATGACTTTATTAACGATCTATTTGGCCCCGACAGAGGTTGTAGACGTGCCAAGATCATCTAAAATGGGGGAACTTATGGCTCTCCAATCAAGCCCATCTCAATTGGATGTCGACATTCCCTCTGAAGCCACTACGTCGAAATCGCCTACTGGTCTTTTACTTAGCTTTGCATCTTCAGAAGTTTCTATACCGTCTCCCATTGCTGCTTCGAGTCCCACGGACATGCCAGATTTCCTCAAGATTTCTCTTGATTATTTAGAAAGTCTAACAAAGAAAGTGATTGAGGTTGCGTTGGCAAGTCGAGATACTTTTGAAACCTTCAAGCCTGTGCTCACAAATAGTTTGAACAACCTCAAGTTCATGGGGTATATTCCGATAGTTGAGCGTTGTTCGGAGGCCATTCTATGCTTAGAGGCACAACTGAGGTTCTTAGAGGACTTAGGTCGTGCTGACATCCAAGCGCAGATTGCGTCGACGCTTGAGGACATCCGGGCCGAAGAAAAGAAACTAATAAGTATGAAGCAGCTCAGCGTCATATAGTTGAGAAAAAAGTTTAGGTGGAACATCTGCAGAAGCTGCATTCTCAAAACAAGCTGAGCTAGCACTCTCCAATACTTCTTTAGAGAATTTACGAGAGAAGACCATTGCCACTGAAGTAGAGTTGGCTAGGTTGAAGGCTCAATTCAAACGAGAATAAACTATTGTCATTGAGCTCAACGTCAAAAGCGCAACCTCTCTAGTAGATTATCGCACAGAAGCTAATGCTCTTGAAGAAGCTAAAAAGGAGATTGTTGCCATGTTACATAGTGAGGATGAGCTTCGGAAACGAGCTGAGATGCTGGTGCAAGCTGACCATGAAGAGAAACTTTCTGACATTAAGTCTCAGCTTGCCTCATTCAGTTTGATGAATTGATGAGTCTATTTTTGTATCGTTCTTTTAGTAGGAACAACACTTATCTTCTTGTTGCTTTGTTTTCCTTTGAATAAAAGTAGTACTGTTTTGGTTTTTCATCGTTTCTTTTGCATATCATATTCTGACATGGAACCATGAAATACCATTTTGATATCATAAGAGAGATTGTTTATTCTTCATGTATTATGCCTTTATTTTAAGCACTAGAAGAAACTTATAAATATTAGAGGTGTCATATTAACATGGTGAGTTTGTGGTCTTGTCGCTCTATTGGTGGGAGTCGACAAACTGAGAGTGTTGCGATCGGAGCAAATTTGAGGACCTATCACTCTATTGACGAGAGTCGATAAGTTAGAAGTATTATGATCGAAGCAACTTTGAGGACCTATCGCTCTATTGACAAGATTCGATAAGTTAGAAGTATTGTGATCGGAGCAACTTTGAGGATCTATCGTTCTATTGACGAGAGTCGATAAGTTAGAGGTGTTGCGATCGGAGCAACTTTAAGGACCTATCGCTCTATTGACGAGAGTCGATAAGTTAGAAGTGTTATGATCAGAGCAACTTTGAGGACCTATGGCTCTATTGACGAGAGTCGATAAGTTAGAAGTATTACAATCGGAACAACTTTGAGGACCTATCACTCTATTGACGAGAGTCGATAAGTTAGAAGTGTTGCGATCGGAGCAACTTTAAGGACCTATCGCTCTATTGACGAGAGTCAATAAGTTAGAAGTGTTGCCATCGGAGCAACTTTGAGGACCTATCGCTCTATTAACGAGAGTCGATAAGTTAGAAGTGTTGCGATCGGAGCAACTTTGAGGACCTATCGCTCAATTGACGAGAGTCGATAAGTTAGAGGTGTTGCGATCGGAGCAACTTTGAGGACTTATCGTTCTATTGACGAGAGTTGATACGTTAGAAGTGTAGCGATCGGAGCAACTTTAAGGACCTATCGCTCGATTGACGAGAGTCGATAAGTTAATTCTGACAAAAGAATTATTATTACGTGACGAAGTGATACATGCAGAATTCAAACTCCGTAATAATGAAAGTCATCGTAAGTATGATGCTATCTTGACAAACTTAAAAAAAATTTGTCGAGTAATTTGGTTTTAGGAGGGCGTACTATGTGGCTGTAGAGATTCAGCATCATATTTTAGGAACGCAGGGGCAGAGGTACCCCCTGCGTTTGGGCCTTTAAACCCAAGGTTAAGCCTATCTTAAACAGCGTTAGGTATTTGAACGCATCTCCAGATCATTGCGTTTAGCTTCACCTACATATCTTTTAAACACAAGGTCTCGTCCTGCGTCTTATCATATGTCTAAATAACTATAATGATGACGAAGTGACTTCACTTGGCAGGAGTCTCGGAACTCCATATCATCCACATTGATTGTCTTAAATAGACCTAATTGGTCTTGCCAAGAGCCTCAAATGCTTAAACTTCCTTCTTGAACTCAGAAACGAGTTTCTTCTCGTTAATTCCAAAACCCTTCGACTATTTCACATTGTCCCCGACCATGGCTTTCAAGAAAGTCTGCTTGCGAAAGGACGGAGGGGCTGAGCACGAGATGTCGTCGTCGGGGGATGCTCCTGGGTCGACCTCTGGGTCACCGGCGACGCCACCTCCACCGACGTCCCGTCTTCAAGGTAAGTAAAGTTGATCTGCCCCGTCTAGCATTCTTTTTAATAAGTTTTCTTCAAAATCACTTAGACGGATTCTGTTTAATGATGACGAATACGGTTCATCTCTTTAATATTGAGAGCAGAAAGAAACTTTTGTATTCACCGACGAAAACTGTTTGTCTTCTTAATCTCGAACGCAGAAAGAAGTTCCTATGTTCATTGATGAAACGAAGGGTCGATCCCTTAATTTCGAGTGCAGAAAGAAACTTCTGCGTTTATTGACGAAACAAAGGGTCGATCCCCTCGTTTCGACATACTGGTTTGATCCTGCTGCGTTTGACGTAGAATTAAACATTATCATCCTGAAATCTCATAACGTAATTTTAATTCACTGCGTTCATAATGATTCAACGCGGGTCTAGATCCCTTGCGTTCAAGTTGATCTTGACGCATGTCTGGACCCCTGCGTTTGAATTCATCTATTTTTATTGACTTTGTTTTTATTTGTTTTGTTGCAAGGTGGGGCTTCTGCTTCTGAGCCCCTCATGTCCCATGATTCGGGCTATGCCCTTTTCATTCCACTAATCTCCATGATCCTCCCGAACGAGGGTTTCGAGCGGGTGACTGATGAGGCTTCTTATCTGGCACCTGATTGCACTCTCTTCCTCCTTAGGCATCTGGAGAATCAGGTGAAGCAAGCCATCTCCATCGTGATGCATGGCTGGGGCTCCTTCCCTAAATTTCAAGCTTCTATCGAGGAGGGGCTGAATTATCTTGCTGAAGTTGACCTCTACCATGCTCGGCGTTGTGCAAAGAAGATCCACCGCTTCTCAGGTGCCGCTCATTTCCTAGAGGAGCTAAAGCATACAGATTTGAGGCCTAAGATACAATGAGCCATTAGTAATGCTAGGCTAAAGAAAAGGGTTGCTGCCAGAGCCTAAGCTTTTGAGATCTCGGAGAGGAAGGCCATCATCTGGAGCTTTCAGAAACAGCGTCGCCAAGCTAGGGCCAGACTTGTTGTAGGGGAAATAACCTAAGAAGAGTTCGACCTTGGGGATGCTACCCTCGAGGCAAGGGTTCAAGAAGAAAAAGAGGCCATTCAAGCGCTGCAACAAGAAGCTTCTGTTGTAGCTGTAGCTTCTGATGTCCAACTCCGCAAGAAGGCTGAAGAAGAGGTGCTGGCAAAGCATGAAAAAAATGTATCTGAAACTGAAGCTTACCTTTTAAGCTTCTCTTTATTTTAAGCTCCAGCAACTCTTATCTTTGTTTTGGTTTTGTAATAACTTTACACTATTTCTTCAAACACTTACTATCTGCATGAAATGAACTGCTATTGCTTGTCTTTTCCTTGCATTTTCTGTGTCTTTTTGACATGCTGTGATCTTGGCTTTGGATTGGAGATTCTCTGTTATTGTTAGAGTAATCTCTAGAAGTTTCTTTATTATAGTTGAAATTCTGTGTTTGAATGATTTGAACGCAGGCTTATCTCCTTTTAACAGTCAGAGACGCAGGGTTTGGCCTTGCGTCTAAACAGACTTAAACGTAACTTTGAGACTTAAACTGCAATTATAAAACTTGCGTTTAGGAAGACTTGACGCATTCTAATTTGTTGGGGATCTTTCCACAGCATTAGATCACTCTGATAATATTTTGGAAATTTTCTTTATTATAATAATTCTTGGAAACTTTGATCGTCAGAGGTGTAATGTTAACTTGACGACATACAAAGTAGGAAAAACAATTTACCACTCTTTGTTCAAACAAACCCCTAGTAGGCAACCCCCAACTAGGTTTACTTAGGGGGAAGTTGATGAAAAGAGACTTTGTAATCTACGGGTAATATTACTTGAGAAATTTCCCATTAATTGGCATCATGAGCCTATCGCCTTTTTTATCGATGAGATAGTAGGCTCCATTGGAATAGACTGTCTCTATCACAAAAGGTCCTTCCCATTTAGGATTTAATTTTCCTTTGGTTTTATGGGTCATTACCATGGGTCGCCTGTTGGCCAAAACCAAATCGCCTTTCTTAAAAGTCCGTTCTTTAACCTTTTTGTTATAGGCTTTAGAAATGTGGGCTTGATACAACTCGATCTGTTGTTGAGCTTGAAGTCGCTTGTCCTCTAAGGCTTCAAGTTCCTGAAGGCTCAGCTGATGTTTCTCTTCGTCTGTCATTCCGGTCGCGATGGCGACTCTCAGGAAAGGGATTTGAATTTCTAACGGTAGCACAACTTTGCAACCGTATACCAAAGAGAATGGCATAGCTTTCGTAGGGGTCATCACCGTAGTGCGGTAGACCCACAAACATTCGCCGAGTCTTTCGTCCTAATCGCGTCAGCTCTTAGAAAAAAACTTTTTGAGAAGCTTCACAATAGTTTTGTTAAAAGCTTCTGCAAGACCATTTGCTGGCGGATAATATGCTGTAGATGTGACACTTTGGATTCTAAACTTATCACAAAATTTCTGAAATCCAAAGCTAACGAATTGTGTCCCGTTGTCGTGAATTATTCATCTCGGGACCCCAAAATGGTAGATGACGTAATGTTTGATGAATTTAATCATATTTGAGGTCTTGACTTCCTTCAGCGATATTGCTTCCGCCCATTTGGAGAAGTAATCGGTTACGGCCAAAATAAACTGGTGTCCTTTGGAAGTCAGGGGAGAGATTGGTCCCACAACATCCATACCCCACATCTCAAATGGCCAAGACGCAGTCGTGGGGTGTAAATTCCCTGGTGCTTGATGGATGAAGTCGTCGTGAATTTGACATGCGTGGCAACGTTTAGCGTAGTCAACTATGTCTGAAAACATTTTTGGCCAATAATAGCCGATTCGTCGAGGCGATCTCCCAACTTGGCTCCGGGTTGATGAGCTCCACACATCCCATCGTGAGCCTCCTTGAGGGTCTCTTTTGCTTCCTTTTAAGAAAGACATCGAAGCAAAACCCCATCATGTGATTTACGATACTTTGAGAAATTGCATCATAATAGAATCAGAGGGCCTTTCGTTTGATGGTGGCCGCGTCCTTGAAATTATCGGGCAAAATTCCGTATAAGACATAGTCGATGTACGGGAATCGCCAATCCCTAGATACGAGCTCCATGGAGGTTGTGCAAACTTCTCCTGTCGTGTCCCGGTTTGAGCGATCTTCTGTAGGAAGCTTGGGGTAATATAATTCTCATCCTGTGATAGGGATTGTTGGTTCAGCTCCTGGGGGCAGCGCTAATGAAGTTGCCAGTGAAGCTAAGGCATCTGCATAAGCGTTCTGAGCTCGTGGAATATATTCAATAAAGAAACCCTCAAACTTCTTAGCTTGCTTTAGCACTGCGAAGTAGTATGGGATCGGATCCTCGTTGCGCACTTCGTATTCTCCTCGGATTTGATTTACAATGAGCTGAGAGTCGCCGTAAGCCTCGAGATGCTGAATATTGAGTTCTTCAGCAAATTACATTCCTAACAGCAAGGTATTATACTCGGCTACATTGTTGGTGTAGGGCTCGATCAAGGAAAATCCCCTTGGGATCATGTGACCGTTTGGAGAGATGAGTACTACTCTTACTCCCGTGGTAATTGCTCCATGGGGATTAGTCCTGGATGCACCGTCAAAAAATAATTTCCAAATTTGCATAACTTCTTGAGTTACGCAAGCTTCGACAACTTCGTCGGGTAATTCTTCATACAACTTAGACGTTCCTGGCACCGGGTGATCGGCTAAGAAGTCTGCCAACGCTTGACCCTTGACTGCTTTTTGGGGCATAAATTGCATGTCATATTATGACAAGAGGATGGCCCACCTTACGAGCCGGCAATTTAGGGATGATGGTTTCGTCATCAGAACTCTCAAAGGGTTTACCTTAGAAATGACATGAATTGTTTGTCCTACCAAGTAATGTCACATCTTTTGGACTATGAATACCAAGGCGAGACATTCTTTCTCGACTGGATTATACCGGTGTTCGGCTCCCATCATGGTCCTGCTTAAGTAGTAGATGGCTTGCTCTTGGCCTTGATCGTTGTTCTGAGCTAATAAAGCTCCAAGAGAATGGTCCATGGCCCTCACGTATAACAGGAATGGTTTTCTCGATATTGAGGCCACGAGAACCGGCGGTTGAGTGAGATATCTCTTAATCTCTTCAAATACTTTTTGACAGTCTCCATCCCAAGTGAAGGATACTCCTTTTTTCATGAGTTTGGAAAAAGGTTGGCATCATCCTGAGAGATTTGATATGAATCTCCGAATGTAAGCCAGTCTGCCTTGCAAACCCCTGAGTTCTCTGAGATTCTTCGGAGGTGGCATGTCTTGGATAGCACGCACTTTCTTTGGATCAAGATAAATTCCCTTGGATGTGACGATAAATCCTAGGAATTTTCCGCTCGATACCTTAAGGAATGATTTTGTTGGGTTCATCTGCAGCTGATGTGCTCACATGATATCGAACATTATCTTTAGGTCTATAAGATGATCACCTTTGTATTGACTTTTCACTGCTATGTCGTCAATGTAGCATTCAATCTTCTTACGCAGATGTTCGTGGAAGATGGTTTTCATTGCACGTTGATAAGTTGTCCCTGCGTTTTTCAAGCCAAATGGCATCACTGTATAGCAATATACCCCCAATGGTGTTCTGAACGCAGTATGCTTTTCGTCTTCATGATACATTTTGATTTGATTATATCCGGAGAATCCGTCTATGAAAGACATCCTTTCATATCCGCAAGTATTGTCAATCATGACATCAGTGATGGGAAGAGGAAACTCGTCTTTTGGACAAGCCATATTAAGGTCACGAAAGTCGATGCATATCTGGACCTTACCATTCTTCTTAGGAACTGGGACAATGTTGGCTACCCAATCCGGGTGTTGTTCCTCTCTGACAAAACCCGAGTCTATAATCTTTTTAACTTCTGACTCAATTGCTTCCATGATCTCTGGACGAAACCGGCGTTGTTGTTGTTTGACGGGTTTTGCATCCAGGTCAATGTTGAGACGATGTGTGGATACTTTTGGGTCAAGACCAGGTATATCTTCATAATTCCAAGCGAAGACATCTATATACTCTCTGATGAGAGATATAAGGTCTTCTTTTTCGGATGATGATAGACTTTCACTTATGAAGATAGGCTTAGGGTTGGATTCATCTCCCATGTTGACCTGAATCACTTTGTCTTCAGTAGGTGGTTCGCGTTGTTCGAAGCGCATATCCTATAAGATGTTAAGACGTTTGATCCAGGGATCATTGATTGATTCGATTAACTCTTCGTCAACCCCTGCGTCTTCATCTGGATGACTAGTTGAAATTATGTTCACGGTCAAACTTTTAAAGAAGGGTCCGACGCTGATATCGGATTCCCATGATGATGTTTTGAAAGAATGATCCTGACATAGACAGTTACCGGTTTCATTTTTTGAAAGGGAGGGAGTTGTGATATAGCCTACACCTCTTCTGGTTTTTTGATAATAATCCGGAGGTTTTCCTTCGGGGGTTAGAGACATCCGAATTGGTGTTCGTCTTCCTTTCCCGAAGTTTAAACCCTGTTTTTCATTAAAGTTGTATCCCATTCGTTTCATCAGATGTATAGAATTGGGTTCATAGTAATGGAATTGTGGAATTCCATTATCTTCTTCTGAACTTCCTTGTTTGAGCAGTTCAGGCTTAACTTTACCGAAATGGATCGGCTTCTGCCCTTTCTTTTTGGATGGGACTTTAAAGAAAGCCTTCTGTGCATCTTCTACTTCTTCATCTGAAGCGAAAGATGACTTAATCAGCAATGTTAGTGATGCATCGGCGCATAATGTGTGCCATGGGCCGGTACCTGCCTCAGTATCATTATGTATTTGTTCAGTTTTAGAGGATTCATTAGACAAGTACGCCAAAATAAAATCTTCATTAATGCACCACTATCCCTTGCTCGATACACTATTATTGTTCTCAATTTGACCTATTACATTGAAGTTTAACTCCCATGGACAATCTCCTTCAGGGTCTGGCTTGACGTCGACTTCATTACCGCTGTCAACATATTCTTTCTCCCGTGATTCCCAGTAGAAGACAGAATCTATGTGGAAGTTTTCCACTCCTTTAAAAGAGTACTTTTCTACAATCAGGGTTCGGACTTCCCCTTTATCATTGGCATACTTCATAACCTGATGTAGGGTGGATGAGACAATACGGTTTGCATGAATCCATGGTCATCCTAACAATAAATTGTAGGACGTGTCTGCATCTATGATATAACATGTCACGTCGGACTTGAGATCTCCAATTTGATACCTAAGCTTGATCTTCCCCAGGGGCCGAGTGCAGTTATCGTTGAAGCCGAAGATAGTGGTCTGAGTGATGTTCAACCGGTGCATGGGAATCCCTAAGACCTGCATGACCCTGTAAGGCATGATGCTGAGTGCTGAGCCTGGGTCAACTTGGACACGGCTGATTTCCGAAGACCTAATATATCCTGTGTAGTACAAAGGTCGGTCATGCTTATGTTTTACTTGCATGTCTTCTTGAGTAAATGATATGCAGGGTAAACTTCTTGCTGCTTGTAGACATTGCAAGCAAGATTAGTTTTCAGAAGCTTCGGGAATTGGAATAACTTGAGTGATAAAGCTCTCCGTATTCATTAAAGCTTCAATTAGAGCTTTCTTGGTGGTTTTGGACAACCTTAGGAGCTCATACAGGGTAATCATGGCCGGTATGTTGGCCAGCTGCGTCATGACATTGAATTGGAAAGGGGCGCTCGACTCTCTGGGCTCTTGGAGAAGATTTTTGTTGAACCGGATTTCCTTTTATTTCCCCTTATCAACTGACTTCTTCGGTAAAGAACCCCCAGTGTCTTGGGGTTGTTCTTTTGCTTCTTGAGCATTCTAATCGTAATCATTTAAGTAAGCTTTTCCTGACCGAGTGCCAGGATTGCCTCCTGGATATGCTGCGAGATCAATCCTTTCTTCCTCTGAGTCTGTAAGAACTTTGAGATGATCATCATTCTCATTTACGGAGGGGCTAATCATATTGGATGACTTAGCCTTGCTTCTTTTCTTTTTGGACGAGGTGTTCGTCCACTGTTGGTCTTCAACCAGATTAGGGTAGACCCACATGATCTCCCCTTCTGAAGTAATGAGGGGTACTAACCCCTTGTCTTTTTGACTGCGTAAGTTAGTATTTTTCATGTGCATTTCCCCTTTGTGGATGGCGATAACACCGTCTACAGCTGTTATTAGAGAGAAATCACCGAATTAGACCGCTATCAAATTAGTGGATACGGTCTTCTGCTCGGGCTTCAGTGTGAGCACGTTAGCATTCACCAGATTTTGTAGAATGTCTTTGAAGACATAGCATTTTCCGGTAGGATGCCCCAAGAACCTATGATAACAACAGTAATTAGGATCATCCACCTTCCCTGCTTCATCTGGTTTTCTGATCTCAGGGAATTGTAGTTTGTCATTCTTCCGAAGTAGTTGGAACAAAGTGTCCACATGCTCTTCTTTGAACGAGTATTGTTTGGGTGCTCTTTGTTAGTTCGGTGATTTGCCTTGCTTCGCAGGTGGCGTGTGCGTGTTGGTGTCGGTGGCCAACGTCTCCTTTCCCTTGGAGCGTGGAGCATTGTTCTGGTTGCGTTGCTGTTGTGGCTTGGGTTGAGTAACTTCTTCAACTTTGACCTGAGCAACAATTTCTTCGTCTTGTTCTCCTTGTGAAACCAGTTGTCTCCAGGAGCGGCATTCCGCTACCCCTATTTGAAAAAGAAGTTAGGTCTGCAAGTTGTGCCTGCAAGTTTCAACTAAGGTCGATTGGGTCATACCTGACGGACATCGCAATGCCATGCTGTGGAATCTTTCCACATAAGTCTTCATGGACTCTCCTTTCCTTTGCTTGTTGGCGAGAAGAGTCAGAACCAAAACTTCTGTGTCATCTTCAAAGAATCTGGCCAAGAAAAGCTTTTCTAGATCTACCTATTTTTGAATAGATCCAACAGGCAATTTCATAAACCACTCGAAGGCAACCCCTTTAAGAGTGCCAATAAACAAACGGGTTAGGATGGCATCGTTCGCTACCACATCTCCAGTCTGTGACTTAAAGTAGTAGATGTGTTGGTTCGGTGACCCTGTACTGTCGAAAGGTTATAGTCGGCAGATAGGGAGTTGTGTCCCATTCAACAGGATAAGGTCGTATCACTCCTTTCTCGCGAAGCTCGCTTTTGTTGGCTATAGCGTTGAGGTGGGCTTCTAGCTCATTAACTTTAGCTGACTGATGATTCGGTTCTTGTTCCGTTTCCCTCTCATTTTCAGAAGAAGACTCCAGGTTGTGAGTTTCATGTTCCAAGTTCTCAGGCGCTTTCTGCTTTCCTTTAGAGATTGTCCTCTGGGAGGATTCCGGTCTTTGGCCTTTTTCAGCAAGGAGCTGGGCCAATATATCCTTCATTTGGAGAAGTGTCTCCTATTGCGCTTGGAGCATGATGTGGTGTTCGTCAACTCTTTTAGCTAAGTCTTCGGGGCCTCCAGTCATGTAAATAGAAGCCTCTTGTGCCACAACGGAGCTTGAAGATTGAGATTTGGCAATTACTGAATGTTCATCATCAGAAATGATCCCCTTGGCCAACATTTGATAGTTAACCGAGCGGATAGCTCCTGTCCGAGTCCAAGTGTGTCGATATACTCCTTCTAACTCGTCACAAATTTCCGGAACAGTTGGGGAATGACTTCTTTCTGATTCATCAGAATTAGGAGCCAAGGCTTTCCCTTTGCCGATCACATTGATAGTGAGCTCAGGATATTCAGCTTCTGCTATTTTCTTTTTGTAATGACGTCGTCGCTTGATAGGTCCTGCGACGTTCGCCAATCTGTCAAACACAGATTGGCGGGGTTCGGGTATACAGCAGTGGCATTCTGAAAGGATTGCTAAAATAAGCCGCTCACATTGGCATGAATGAGCTGCTTGCTACACTGGTCTCCCTCTAGAGAGTAATTCCCACAAATCAGAAACTTGGGAGGAGTCCCTTATTGGGTATGAAGATGGAGATGGGACCCCTTGCTCTTGAGTGGGTAAAGTTGGTTCTTGTCGAACATGGATTTTGAACTCATGTGGACCTTTTTGAACTTGGCGGACCACGTCGCGTCCTTGAGAAGAAATGCGAGGGTCGAGTCCTTGAGAAGAAACGCGGGTGTCGGGTTTGGATTTGTAAATATTAGGTCGAGGCCTACATTTAAATGATGAAACAGACCCCTGAGGATCACATTCTACTTGAACGCGTTCCTGAGACACCCGTTTATCTTTGGCAGCGCCTTCCTATTTACAAAATCACATAAGTATGAACATGTTGAAAACTTGATTTTGCCAAAATAACTTAAATAAAATTTTGAAACACTTTAGAATGGATTTATAGACTTATACAAGATATGAAAATAGCGTAAGTAAGTCTTCAATCCATAAACATAATATTTTGCAAATTCAATAGAATATGAAGCATATAAATGTGAAAATGAAGATATATATTTCTTCATATCTATATGTTAGACCCTAGAGGGGGGTGATTAGGGTCTTATGCTAATCTAATCCGATTTTATACCAATTAAAACTTATTAACAAATTATCCTAGTAAGTATGATATACAACAAGATATATAAGCTAGGATAAGCAATATGAATAAAGGGAAATATCCTAGCAATGAGATATAAACAATATACGTGCAAGGATATACAAACTAACACAAGGGTAAAATAAACATTCTACAAATGTGATAGGAAATATGAAAAGCAATACACAAAGGCGATATAAGATATGAACACAAGAATAAGTGCGCCTATGCAAACTCAAACAAACGATATGATCACGGAGTTCGGACCTTCCGTCCTACGTCTCCGCTCCCCACTCCTGGGAAAAAATCCACTATCACAACCGGGTTTTCTACGCTCACTCGAATAACGTTACACCACACAATATTGGTTTTTAACGTTCACCGATCAACGTTCACAATCACTCACAATGTCAGTTTTCAACGCTCACCGATCAACATTCACTCATCACACTCGATTTTCTAGCTCACCGAAAACTTTACAACACTAACAATGTAAACAACAAATATGTTCTCTACAATAGATGAGAACTCAATGTAGCTCACTCTCAATTGTTACAACTTCTCACAACCCAAATTATACTAAGTATGAAAATACAATAAGCTCAATGGTTGTGTGTGTAAGCAATGAGAAAAACAAGTCTAAGCTCAATTTTAATCTAGCAAAATAAATATGGCATATTAAGCATAAACAAGATAGATAAAAAGTTTAAGAAAACTTCTCTAAAACAAGAGTGAAGGGATGTAGATTGAAGCCCAAACAAGATTGATGATCTCCTCAAACTCTTGTGAAATTCTCTTCACAAACAAACTCGTAAACACTCTTTTAAACAAACACAAAACAAGCTTAAACCTTTGTTAAACTCTTTTAAAATATTTTCTTGGATGTAGAAAATAGTTATGGTAAAGGGGTATATATAGGGTAGAAGAAAACAACCCAAAAAACCCCAAAACCCACTAAAAAACAAAAATCAGCAAGTTACCGTTACTGTGCAACGGTAACATCGTCGGTAGACCGTGACGGTCGACCGTGAGAAGAAAAACTACAAAA
This sequence comes from Asparagus kiusianus, assembly GCA_022839385.1. NCBI lineage: Eukaryota > Viridiplantae > Streptophyta > Magnoliopsida > Asparagales > Asparagaceae > Asparagus > Asparagus kiusianus. The sequence goes on along the minus strand of BQKN01066997.1, from coordinate 878,046 downwards.
CTGGTCTCTGGACTGCTGACGATCGACAGTGATGATCGACCACACTGTAGCACGGTCGACCGTGGTGGTCGACCGCACTTTTTCAGATTTTGACAGATGTTAGAATTTTATGTATCTGACTTTGTAAAATCAATTAAAAATAGTACATCAATTCCAAAAATTATAAAATTTTGAGAGAATGTTCTAGACATGTATAAGAATATGTTAGAGAAAGAATATATGAAATACCACTTCCCGGTTGAGAGAAATAAATATTTGAACACAGATATACAGTTTCTAAAAAACTGCTGAAAACTCGGTTTTGTAAATTCAATTAAAAATAATAAAACAACTCCAAAATTAGTAAAACTTGGGAAAATATTTGTATATATGATGATAAACATGTAAACAAAGAAATTTTTCAAATCGTATTTCCTAATTTCGAAAACACATCTGTTTTGCAAAAACATGCACGAACATGTGCACGAACTTGAGCTTATTAAAAACTTGATTTTGTAAATTCAAATAAACATAACAAATTAATTCCAAAATTAATAAAACTTTAGGAAACATTTATAAACATGAAATTGAACATGTTAGAAAAAGAATTTCTCAAATTGAGTTTCTCATTTATAAAAACTTATGTATTTTGCAAGTGTGTCCAAAACATGAAAATGTGATATACATGAAATTTGATGTTTTGACATAAACAATATTTTGAAACCCTATGAAATAATTTTATAGACTTAATGAAATATGTATACAATGATTGTTAATTCCATAAACCAAAACTTGTGTATATATATAACTATATATATAAAAACCAAATATGTGTGTGTATATATGATTGAGCTTAAAGTACTAACACACATAATATAAAACCTAAACTACATATACCCAAGCTTGATTGATCTTCGTGTAGCTCAACTTGGTATACTTGCGGATGAAGCTAGAACTTAGATCTTTAATTTGAATTACATAGGCTTCACTCCATAATTCCGCCAACATCCATTGGATATGATCGTGAATGCGCAAATTCCATCCATCCTCCAACATGTTGTTTGTCTATAATAAATAGATAAACATAAACACTAGACAAACAATATTAGTTGTAAATTATTTGTTAAACATCATCAAAACAACAATCTCTCCATTTTTAATGATGACAAACAATTTACACAAAGAGATATATATGCATAAAAAGAAATAAATATATAAATTATAATTATCATGCATATAAACAAGAATAATTTTACTCACAATATTTCTCCCCTTTGACAACATCAAAAAGGGAAAAACACCAAGAATGAAGAGAGCGAAAGCTCTTTCTATCAATATACATGAGTGAGTATAAGAACAATAATAGAATAGGGAAGACTCCCCCTATCAAAATGCCATATGGAGTGTATGCAATAAAGATCATGGCAAAACATGTGAGCGAGTAAAAAAAATTCTAAACAACTCACATGCAAAAGAACAATAAGAACACATGTGTATATATAACATCATGAAGGGTGTTATAAAGATTTTAAGATGTATATATACAAACCAAACATTTATCATATTTGCCCCAAAGAGATGAAATGAGGATCCAAAAAGGAAAATAATTTGCTTATATGTAGGGGGATAAGGAAACAAAATCAAGAAGGGATATTTTTAAAATAAATCATAACAATGTATGGATTTATGAAATCAAAAGAAGAGGAACATGAGAATCATGCAAAGAGTTTTCAAATGAAAATCAATCAAAAGAAATCATAAATCAAAGTTTATATCCAAAAACGATGTTTGATCAATAAAGAAAACTTTCTTTGTAGGACTTGATCAAACCACTCATAGAATACATTATAAAACACGAATAGATGATCCATAAGCATAAACACATAAATATCATCATATAAGTGAAATATAATAAATTCAAAGCAACAAATCAAAACATAATTTTGATAAAATGCAAGAGAGGCAACTAATAATCAAGCTCTTGAGCTTGTTTCAACCCATATAAATATTTTTACACCTGATAAACATAATTTGGGAATAAACACCCAATAAACCCAGAGGGTTATATAAATATAAACCTCTCATCAAAACAAAATCAATAATCATGAAAACAAAAAAATTGACCAATAAAACGAATTGTTTTCATAAAAAAAATTTAAAAATATATTTTTCGAAACCAAGAAAAAGAAAAAGAAAAATGCTAAAATTCTTGGCTTAAAAATTATTTTAGCACCCAAGTAGTCTTGGTGCCGGTTTGTTTAGGGACATGACCACTATCAATAAAGCTCAAAGCCTTGGGTTATGAACCCATTTGGACACATTTAGTGCACGAACACGGTCAAAACAAAAATTGTGTAAATGACCCTTATGATTGCAATAAGTGCAATGAAAGAGGCCCATTTGATTTTGTTGACCAAGTGGCGGTGCACGGGAATCATTTGTAAACATAGATGGTCTTTTAAGATTATTTTGCAAATGAGAAACATTGTTGAACAAACGTGGTTTATTTGAAAATTTTGGCAAGTTTCAATATTTTCTCAAATCAAAGCAAAACTTTACCAAATGGCCAAATCTACCATAAAAGTCACATTTAAACACATTAGCATACTTATGATGAACTTTATGAGTATGAGCATGTGAATGTGTATGTGTACATGAAGATGAAGCTTGATGGGATGCACAAGGAACATTAGATTTCGTGGGTTTGCGTGCATCATAGCAAAATTTAGCTAGATGGCCTTTCCGGCTGCAAATGGAACATTTATAAACTTTGCTATACATATGTGCATAGTGAGTGTTGGATTTGGAAGAATTAACATGTGACTTTGCACATAAGTCCATAAGCTTATCATTTTTAACAATGCATACTTTTAAGGTTGAATCTAAACAAGATATGCGGTTTTTCACATGATTCAACTCATCATTAGATACAACATCATTGATAATAGAAGTAGAGCATGCATGGTTATTCGTAAAAGAATCAAATTCATTTCTAGTGTATTCTACTTCTAGCATGGCATTATCTTTCTCATGAGTTAACTTACCAAAGTTTGAAATTAAAGAATTATGATCCAATTTTAATTTTTTATTATTTTCTTTAAGGATCATATTCTCATTAGAAATAGTATCAAACTTAGAAGCTAAAGACTCATGATCGGATTTAAATTAACATGCTTGCTTTGTAAATCAATAAAATCATTTTGCAATTTCTTGTAGGCGTGCAATAATTTATCGCTAGCATAAGCAAGTTCATCATTAGGTAAATCATTAATAGATTCGAACTCGCAAACCTCACTAGGGCTATCGCCTAGTGCTCGTGTGTATGAAGCTCCTTTTGAATTTGAAGCGGGATCCTCCAAAGCTTGTTGGATCGCCTCCAAGTCCCCTTGACGTGCTTCAATAAGTTTCCATAAGTTGTAAGCACTATCAAAATGAACAAACTTGTTAGACATAGATGAATTAAGAGCATTTAGCAAATATTCTAACAAAATCTTGTTCATTGTAAACATCCTTTTATCATGTTTGCTCCACTTGGATTTCTCCAACGTGGGCATAATATAAGCACAATCAATGACTTCCCATAAATCGATATTTTTAGATTGAACAAATATTTTGAATCTAAAGCACCATTGAGCATAGGAGAAAACATTGAATTTAGGAGCAACACTAGAATCATAACCTAAACAAGATGCATCATTCATATCCATAATTTGTAAAAATATGCAAGCAAGATACAAATGTAATCAAAACAAGATTAGCACAAAAAGATAACTTGGATCTATAACTCAAGGCGATTAGACCTTAAATCAAAGAGCATCAAGCTCTGATACGAATTGTTAGACCCTAGAGGGGGGTGATTAGGTTCTTATGCTAATCTAATCCGATTTTATGCCAATTAAAACTTATTAACAAATTATCCTAGCAAATATGATATACAACAAGATATATAAGCTAGGATAAGCAATATGAATAAAGGAAAATATCCTAGCAATGAGATATAAACAATATACGTGCAAGGATATACAAACTAACACAAGGGTAAAATAAACATTCTACAAATGTGATAGGGAATATGAAGAGCAATACACAAAGACGATATAAGATATGAACACAATAATAAGTGCGCCTATGTAAACTCAAACAAACGATATGATCACGGAGTTCGGACCTTCCGTCCTACGCTCACCCGAATAATGTTTACACCATACAATATCGGTTTTTAACGTTCACCGATCAATGTTCACAATCACTCACAATGTCGGTTGTTAACGCTCACCGATCAACGTTCACTCCTCACACTCGGTTTTCTAGCTCACCGAAAACTTTACAACACTAACAATGTAACAATAAATATGTTCTCTACAATATATGAGAACTCAAAGTAGCTCACTCTCAATTGTTACAACTCCCCACAACCCAAATTATACTAAGTATAAAAATATAATAAGCTCAATGGTTGTGTGTGTAAGCAATGAGAAAAATAGGTCTAAACTCAATTTTAATCTAGCAAAATAAATATGACATATTAAGCATAAACAAGCTAGATAAAAAGTTTAAGAAAATTTCTCTAAAACAAGAGTGAAGGGATGTAGATTGAAGCCCAAACAAGATTGATGATCTCCTCAAACTCTTGTGAAATTCTCTTCACAAACAAACTCTTAAACACTCTTTTAAACAAACACAAAACAAGCTTAAACCCTTGTTAAACTCTTTTAAAATATTTTCTTGGATGTAGAAAATAGTTATGGCAAAGGGGTATATATAGGGTAGAAGAAAATAACCCAAAAAACCCCAAAAACCCACTAAAAAATAAAAATCAGCAAGTTACTGTTACTGTGCAACGGTAACATTGGCGGTAGACCGTAACGGTCGACCGTGAGAAGAAAAACTATAAAACTGGTCTCTGGACTGCTAACGGTCGACCGTGGCGGTCGACCACACTGTAGCATGGTCGACCGTGGCGGTCGACCGCACTTTTCCAGATTTTGACAGATGCTGGAATTTGTGTATTTGACTTTGTAAAATCAATTAAAAATAGTAAATCAACTCCAAAAATTATGAAATTTTGAGATAATGTTCTAGACATGTATTAAAATATGTTAGAGAAAGAATATCTAAAATATTACTTCCCAGTTGAGAGAAATAAATATTTGAACACAGATATACAGTTTCTAAAAAAACTGCTGAAAACTAGATTTTATAAATTTAATTGAAAATAACAAAACAACTCCAAAATTAGTAAAACTTAGGAAAATATTTGTATATATGATGATAAATATGTAAACAAAGAAATTTTTCAAATCGCATTTCCCAATTTTAAAAACACATCTGTTTTGCAAAAACATGCACGAACATGTGCACGAACATGAGCTTATTAAAAAATTGATTTTGTAAATTCAAATAAACATAACAAATTAATTCCAAAATTAATAAAACTCTGGGAAACATTTATAAATATGAAATTGAACATGTTAGAAAAAGAATTTCTCAAATTGAGTTTTCCAGTTGTGAAAGCTCATGTATTTTGTAAGTGTGTCCAAAACATGAAAATGTGATATACATGAAATTTGATGTTTTGACATAAACAATGTTTTGAAACCCTATGAAATAATTTTGTAGACTTAATAAAATATGTATACAATGATTGTTAAGTCCATAAACCAAAACTTGTGTATACATATAACTATATATATATAAAAACCAAATATGTGTGTGTATATATGATTGAGCTTAAAGTACTAACACACATAATATAAAACCTAAACTAAATTTGGTACACTTGGTACACTTGCGGATTGATCTTCAATGTAGCTCAACTTGGTACACTTGCGGATGAAGCTAGAACTTGGATCTTCAATTTGAATTGCATAGGCTTCACTCTACAATTCCGCCAACCTCCATTGGATATGATCGTGAATGCGCAATTCCATCAATTCTCCAATATGTTGTTTGTCTATAATAAATAGATAAACACAAACACTAGACAAATAACATTAGTTATAAATTGTTTGTTAAATATCATCAAAACAAGAAGGCCAACACTATATAGCTAAACCAAAACAAGTTATCCATATAGAAAACAAATAAGTATTATATATCTATTTGTTTGCAAAAACTTTTGTGGATAAAACACATAAACCATTAAATTGTGTGTGTATAATATTGAGCTTAAGATATTAACACACAAAATATAAACCCTAAACTAATTTACCCAAGCTTGATAGATCTCCATTGTAGCTTGTCTTGGTAAACAAGGAAGAAGCTTGAACTTGGATTTTGACTAGTGTGCATAGGCTTCATTCCACTATATCCTTCCATCCTCCAATGGATATGATCGTGAAAGCTCTAGTCCATCCATCCTTCAACATATTATTAGTCTAGAATACCTAATAAGAAAACATAAACACTAGACAAATAATATTAGGAATTGTTTGTAATCATCAAAACAAGATTAGAAGATGTAGGCTCATAACATGAGACCTAACACTCCTCCCAGCGTCACCTCTGTAGGAGCCTTAATGGATACAATGCTATTTGGAATGGGTGGAGTCACATCATCCTCCACCTATTGCGATATCTCTTGAATCTGGTCTTCCTCCACCTGCCGAGCAACTTGAGGCCTCATCATATACGCCTCATCAAATGTGACATCTCTGCTAATAACTATTCTTTTGTCCTGTGGATCCCATAACTTGAAGCCTTTGACACCTTCTCTAAATCCCACAAACACTGTTTTCCTCGCTCTCCGATTCAATTTTCTAACATTTACATGATAATAAACAGGACACCCGAATATCCGAAGTAACTCATAGTCACTAGTCACTGAACCAGACCAACGCTCCATAAAAGTCTTCCCCTATATCGCAGTGCACGACAACCTATTCACGAGATGGCTCGCATAAACCAACGCCTCGGCCCAAAAAGATCTAGGCAATCCATTTTGTGTCATTATACATCGCACCTTCTTCAGCAGGGTGCGGTTCAATCTCTCAACCACTTCGTTCTGTTGCGGTGTATCTCGAATTGTGAAGTGTCATCTAATGTCGTGATCCCGACAAAACTACAGAAATGGATCACTTTTGTACTCTCCACCGTTATCTGAACGAAGAGTCTTCACCTTTCTACCTGTCTGTATGTTCACTTTCTTCTTCCACTCCACAAAAATATCGAGGACCTCACGTTTATGCTTCATTAGGTATACCCAATTCTTCCTGGAATATTCATCAATGAAAGTGAAATAGTTGGCCACACCAAGTGATGCGTGCTTGGAAGGACCCCAAACATCTGTGTGAATATAATCCAATATATATTGGGTGTTGTGAATAGCGGTGTTGAACTTCACTCTAGTCTTCTTCCTAAGTATACAAGCTCACGCAGTTCCATCTTGTAGGTTTTCGCACATTTTAATAGCCCCTGTTTCGCCAATGACTGTAGGAACTTATTACCTGTGTGTCCTAATCTTATGTGTCATAGGGTGGTAGTGTCCTCCTCTGTAGTGATAGAAGCTGTCAGACCCCCTGTAATTGTCTTACCCTTCAAGTAGTATAGGTTGTTTTCCTTGACACCTCGCATCACCATCATAGAACCATTTAATGTGAAAAAATATTTACTCTATTCTTCTCATGACATAGCAAAGAAAATATTTTTATTGTCCCCACCCTTCATAACCATTTAATGTATTAATTAATGGATTATTTAAGAGCTATAGTCTACGAAGAAATATAATCAATCATCTCGCTTATTATACTAGATAGTTTATTACATTTGAAGGGTACTTAAACTAACATATGTAAGCAAAAAAATCAAAGCAGTCTGCAACGCTATATATGTGTGTATACATGTAGACACACGAAGAGAGCAACTAGTTAACGTAACGTAACAAAATCAAATTAAAATAATTTCCACGTGGCACACAATTAGGAGCTTTGACTTTTTAATGACTCTGCCAAACTTAAAAATTTGCCGTCGTACCGTGAGATCCACATCCTCCCGGTACCTAGCTCTCCTAAATTACTCCACCATTTCTCATTGTAAATCTCAGAAATCCAGCGGTCCAGATAAGAAAACCAGATCACGCCCCGACCCTTACAATCAACCCGCAGAGCAACTTACCGTGGACTTCTCCAGTCTGATCCGGAGATCTCTATTCAAGGCACGAAGCTTCCTCAAGGGGCGACCCCGTGAATAAACTCAAAACGGAGCCTTAATACCGAAGGCAACCCGAAAACCCTATAAATAAGGCAGTTTTCCCCCCTGTTGCTTCGGATGTTTTGATATATTTGGGATAAAAAATAAACTAAAATATGGAATCGTTCTTTCAAGGGCAATCGGCGACTCGATCATCGTGGAACTACGAATCACTGAAGAATTTCAGGCAGATCTCGCCGAGGGTTCAGAATCATCTCAAACTGGTGAGTCTCCTCATGGAAACCCTAGATTTCGCTTATCCGTGCTTCTGATTTTTTTTTTAAATAAAAATTTTGGGTTATTTCTCGCCCTTTGTGGTTGATTTTTGTCGGATAGGAATCCTCGATTTGTAAACAGTTGGGGTATTTTTTTTAAAAAATAAATTATTTTTATCTATAAGGGTTTCTCTAAATAGAAATCGTGCCCCTCGGCATTCTGAAACCCTAGGGAAATGATTCGGCTTCGCATCATTAGGCTTCAAATCATTAGGCTTTAAATTTTGGGAAGATGATAATGGGAAGATCTAATCTCCATACACATCGAAGATTCGGACCCAGGATCTCTTTGCTTCCATTTGACTATTAGCGGTTCCCGATTGGTGTTTTGACTTTTCCCCCTGTGAGGAAAATCCTGGGTGGAGGTAAGTGATTGAAGATACTCCTTCAACAGGAAACATGAAAGCCAGGATGATTTGTAGGCTCATTAGGGAGCTCGAATGCTCGATCATCTCTAATTGCCTAATGACTATTAGATCTCATCAGAGAAAAGTCCTCTTGAGAAAGTTTTTGCACTCACGCGTTTGCCAACAAAAATTTGCTTATAGGGATTTAAATTTAAGTGGTCAGAGCTGTTACGGCACATGTGCACTACATGTGATTGTCTTTGAGTTGTTAAAAGGACCTTGTTGCTAGTAATTATGTTCAGTTGTTTTGAGTTGTTGAATGTTTGCTGGTCACAACCATATAGGGCCATGGAGGAGGTAAAGGGGTTTTGATGGAGACAGAGTAGCAGTATTATATCAAAATTCAACCCTAGAAAGCTGTCTGACTGCTGTTTAGTTTATCGTTACAAAAGTGATGAAGATAAACTGCTAAGTGTCACTCTAACCATTAGCTTGAGAGGTCAAGACCTCTTGGGAGCTTCATGAGATTAAAATGTACATTATTTAAATGAAGGCTAATTGGCTGAGCCTAGATGAAAGGCTAATTGGCTGAGCCTAGATGAAAGGCTAATTGGCGTGGAACTAATCCCTGCATCATCATGCTAGTGGTACACATAGAACCGACCGACCCCGCCCTTTCTTCCATCAGAAAATTGTGCAAAACGAAACAATGAGTTAATGGAGTATGACTATTAGTTGTTAGATTAGTAGATTTTTTAGATAATAGTCCTCAAATCTTCAATAATTCTGTATTAGTCCCTTGAATCTTTGAAATTGCTTGTAAGTTCCTCAAATCATGTTTTTAACAAGATCTTAAAATTTCATTTGAAACAATTTTAGAAGCTCATGATACTTGATTTTGTTAAAACATGATAATATATATGAAAACATTATGTTCTAATTTTTATTTTTATTTTGAATCTCTTTCTCCAATTATATGCTCTGAGAAATAAACACCTCATTTGGTATTAAGTTTATCCACTGATTGAATTATTAAGTAGTATTAGCCTATGATGTTTTCTGTATTTGATCCTATAAGGTTCCCCTCTAAAAACTCTATTATAAAATTACACACATTAAATTATATAATATTATTACCATGTATAGTGGATAGTTGTCTGGATAGAGATTTAAGTTACTTGTGTGTGCATTTGCATGTGCCGATATGCTAGTAAAATGCTTGAATATAGTATAATTGAACCAATTTGGGCTGCAAATTTGGTGTTCATTGACAGTAAGGCAGTTGAATTAAGATGGAAATGTGGCTGTTGATTATAGCAAGAGGTAAGAGTTGTGGGATGTAATTACATATAGTCTCTTTTTAGCTGGTAGGTTTTGTAATGTGGAGATCTTATTCTATGTGACTTGTGAGGTTTAGACCACTGAGTTCAGTTTATACTTACATGTCTCCTGCAGGTTTATCTGACATTATGCTGTGCCCTTGGAGCTTCTGCTGTGGGAGTCTACCTGCATATCTTGATGAATATTGGTGGTTTCTTGACTTTCCTCGGATGCAGTGTTGGCATTATATGGTTATGCACAACTCCTCCTTATAATGAGGTGAGATCTCTGAGTAGATTATAAATTTAATTTACGTGGAGAACAGATGGTCTCATGTTATATATTTTGGCTACCTTTGAGTAGAGGAAGAGATTTGGTGTCTTGATGGCGACTGCTCTTCTTGAAGGGGCTACTCTTGGTCCTCTGATCCAGCTTGTTCTTGACTTTGAGCCAAGGTGATTGCTACTTTTATCCCTTAAAATTGGCTGCACTTTTATTTTTATTTTCCTGACCCTAGGTATCACATAATATTCTGCTCATATGAGCTCTTTTGTATTTTAACATGCATTATTTTTTTCTTTGCCTTCATGTCCTCTATTCTTTTCAGTCATTGCTGTTGGATTGCTCTCATATATGCCTAATCCTCAAGAATTTGAATGGAGAATTTTTTGAAGAAGACCGAATTTGATAAATATTTAGCAAAACCGGCCCTTTTGCTAAATATTTAGCAAAATCGACCTTTTTTTAGCTAGCTCATCAAAGGCTAGCAAAAAAGCGATCGGTTTTGTAAAATATGAGTTCCAACACACGGGACTACTAGTCCCTTGTGTTTAGTGGTTGTTACAAGTGGTTGTTAATCACTGACTAAACAACACACACAAAACCCATGAGACTAGTAGTCTTGTGAGTTTTATGCACTAATCATGGACTAATTAATTACTAGTCGATGATACTGTGAAAGAGAGACAGTATATGTCCTACCCAAGCTATATATATAGTCGTATCACACTAGTGATGCACTAATGATACAGTGTCTCTCTTTCACAGCATCATTGACTAGTAATTAATTAGTCCATGATTAGTGCAAAGTTATAGGTATAAGATTCGTTTGGACTAAGAGCATATTATCTCATTCTAACTCTATCTAATACTGTGCATAAAACCCACGGGACTACGAGTTCCGTGGGTTTTTTTTGTTGTTTAGGCAGTGATTAACAACCACTAAACACACAAGATTAGTAGTCCCGTGTGTTTTGAAACTCATATTTTGCAAAATCGACATTTTTTGCTAGCTTTGGCGAGCTGCCCAAAAAGAGATCGATTTTGCTAAATATTTAGCAAAACAGTTGTTTTTGCTAAATATTTATCAAATTTGGTCTCTTTTAAAAAATTCTCCTATTTGAATTAATACATTTCTGTTGTGGAATCTTTTTACAGTATATCAATATCTCGTGATTAAAATTATTTCATATATCAATAACAAGCAGAATAAGATGGGTTAAACCTTATATGTGGTACTATCTCCATAGTAGGATTTATTTTTATGAAGGTGTAACTCTAGTTTGAAAAATACCACCCAAGAAGAAAGGGAGAAGTAATTAACTAATTACATGAGTTGTGAAAGAGAAATTGGTCTAGTTTTTTAATGTTAATTTTATGCTAACAGTCATCTTGTATTGGTTTTGATTGATATTGTTTATCTGATATCCTTTTTGATCTCTTTTCCATGTATTTAGAAGCAGTAACATTTCTTCTGCCTTTTGTCTGTGTCTACTTTCTGTTCTTGATATTTTAATAATTGTGATGGTGCCCTTTCCCTTTTAGTACTAGTGAGTAAGAAAATCCATTAGAACTGTATGAGAAATAACTTGTTATGAAGCGAATCTTGTGAATGTACACCAAAAATTAACTACCTCCCTAGTGACAAGTACGGTCGCCTTCCTGACTGCCTATTTGAAAAGCATGTTTTATTATTAGTTTTCTTTTTGTTATTGCTACAGTTAAGCTACATTTGGAGTAAGAATATTTGAACATTTGATATTATCAAGCAGTGAATCTCATTTAATTTGTCATTTCTGTTTCTTAACCATTGATTTTTTCTCTTTGATTAAGGCAATGAATCACATTGCTTGATCTCTTGATTATTTGTTATATCCAATATAACTATTGTCTTATCTTACTAATATGTGGAAGGATATGAATTTGTTTTTTTGCTATTTTTCATGGGAAAGAAAACATGTTTAGTTTCACTGTTTTCCGGTAAGGTTCAGACTCTTCTCATAACTTGTGTATGTTTGCATTATTGCAGCATACTAGTGTCTGCCTTTGTGGGAACAGCTCTTGCCTTTGGTTGTTTCTCGGGAGCAGCCATTATAGCGAAGAGGAGGGAATTCTTGTACTTGGGAGGTCTCCTGTCTTCTGGCCTAGCTATCCTCTTCTGGCTTAGGTTTGCTTCTGCCATCTTTGGTCAAGCCACTGCTATGTTCAATGTTGAGGTAAGCTTCCACCTCACCTCCCTCTAGTCATATGATTAATTGTGAATAGACCCTTGTACTATTGCGAAATTGTTTACAGGGTGTCTATCCGCAATTAACCATATATTCTTCTTACAGTCCTATAGTTTTCTGATCTCTGGAGTATTGTATTTCTGTCAGCTTTACTTTGGGCTGCTGTTGTTTCTTGGGTATGTGGTATTTGACACTCAAGAGATCATTGAGAGGGCTCACCTTGGGGATTTGGACTACGTGAAGCATGCTCTGACTTTGTTTACCGACTTTGTTGCCATCGTAGTACGGATTCTCATCATCATGGTAATGTGAAATGGTAGCATTATTTTTTTGGGTTTCGATGAGTGTTTCTCCTGTTGTATGATTTGGTTATCATGTGATTGATTTGTGAGAGTTGCTTTTGCAGCTGAAGAATGCATCTGAGAAATCTGATGATGAGAAGAAAAGGAAAAGGAGGTCCTAAAGCTTCTTTGTGCGCGTTAGTAGTTTGTTTGTTTCCGTAACTGTGTTGGTTTACAATGATGGAAGCTAAGTTGATCATGTAAAAAGATCTATAAGAAGTTTCTTTTTGTCTCTCTTACTTTATAGTTCAAGAAACTTGTATATGTTTGTGTTTTAATGCTTGGTTGCCTGTAGTGAGCAGTGAATGGGTTCCGTCGATGGTGTTTCTTATGTGACGTGTAAGTTATGATCTGTGAACTATTTTGCATAAAACCTCCTGCAATTGTATTCTTTTCATGTTGATTTTACTTTGTATAAATGGTCGAAGTATTTACTTTCTTTATCTTGTTTTGTGAATCTATAAAGCTATGATGCATTGAGAATTCAGAAATAGAGATTTTGTACCAGCTTTTCTCTGTACATGCGATTTTCTACCAGCTTTTCTCTGTACCATGCCCAAAGCTTGTTACTAATAGACAATAGTTGATATTCATATTGTCTTGATATTATATTGACTAATGTCTATCAAAATTTACAAGTCACCAAAATGGTTCTCAATTAAAAAAAATTAATAAAACTAAATGTGCGTTTCTATGTTTTCAATACGAAGCATCTCAGCAGTGGATAAGTTAGAATGGGAACTGCCATGCATCATCTTCTCACTGCCAGTGTTAGAAAAGGGTTCCTCAATTGTCAGAATGACACTAAATCACATGTATTTCCTACTAATAAGTCACATCTCAGTGATTAACCAACAGAGTCAATGTAGCATTGATAATCAAATGCATCTGTCAACCAGAAAAGATTATTGAGGAACAAAAGCAGAGGTAACATTATGTTACATGATTTTGAGTCGTTCCAATATGAATACAGCACGCCAATTTGCAACTACATATGAATACAAAACGCCTATGAATCACTTCTAAACTGGTATATGAATGCAAAACGCCTGTGAATAACTTCTAAACTGTTTCGAAGTTTAGTGTAAAAGCACGATCAACATTTTACAGTAAAGTATTTGTGTTACGAAAGGACACGAGGAAGAAGAAGAAGAACATGGAATGTTTACATTGCTGCGGAGTTGTGTGACTGTAGAAGAGCATAGGATGTTACATTGCCACAGGACTGCGTACACATGAAGAAGAACAAGAATATTTTACAATGCCTGGATGTATCACAAATAAATTGTCGTTATCTAATACACTCTAATAATCGGTAAAGCCTAAAGAAAGAACATAATATTGCTGCTGAGCCCATGGATTCTCCTACAAACAGAGTTCAGATATACATCTAAAAGACCTTCAGTTGTGTTCCTTCACTCTCATTTAGTAGAAAGAATCAAAGCACAGTTTTCTCATGCTAAATGCTCTACAAACTTTAAAACCCCAGCATCCGGCAGACCCTAGCAGACAGATTCGCAGTTATGAATCCAGGAACAACTGAGAAGAAAGGCGCGGGTCAGGTAAGACAGAACACTGACAAAAACTTTGGAAATCAGGGAAGAAGAGAGGAGAAATTAAAACGACTTGTAGAACTAATCATTTTTATTTATGCTTTTGCATTGATCGGTTGACGATTAGGACCACTTTTCTTTGTATTTGTACAAACTTTATAATTTCTATATAGAAACAAGATTCGCAGGGCTGATGTTGGCATGAATATGTGCATGCGCGATACTCTGTGCCCAAGAGTAACATCTACATTTATCAACCTGTAAACCTAACTTTCCTCTAGAATTGAGCGAAAGCTATCGAGTGTCTACATGCAATTGATAGACACAGCACACAATGCATGCACATGCCCCTCTATCAGATATGAAAATACCGCATGCAGGATAGTTGATAGACATAGCACACGAGAGACCTGCAATGGGATGATAAGGATTTTACTTTTGGGAGGATTTCATGTTAGGCAAAACTTCAATAAAAGTCCCTATTGTTTTAGCCTAATTTCATTTGTGTCATTAGCGTTTGAAACTCACCAATAGAGGTCCTTAATGTTTACCCTCTTATCAAGTTTGGTCTATTTTAATTCTTTTGGTTAACTTTTGCTGACTTGGCATGACTTTTTAGTTATTTTTTATTAGGAAATTCCTTCCAACCTCCTCATTGTCGAAAATCAAGCTTTGCCCCCTAAGTTAAAACTTACAAGATTTTAACCCCTAAACACTTAATTCAAATTGTCAATCCTCCTCTCCCCAACAAGATTTTCATGTATCCCTAGAGTACCACTAATTTTCTGTATTTTAAGATTATTCCTTCAAATCGTGGAAATTGCTATTGGGTCGCTTGCCTTTATGTTGACTCTCAACAAGTTTAGACAAGCTTCATTCATCACAGGGAGGAGAGAGAGAAAAGGTGGAAGCCGCCCATCTAATAAAGAAAAAACTAGACTTTTTTTCCCCCGACTTGATATAGTGAATTCAAGTTAACCTCTAATCTGGCCTGTATTAAAGAAAGCTCCATATCAAACCTATCCATTAAGTCATTTTATTAGTTTTAGGAGAAGTCATAACATGGAGCGAGAGAGTAACATATATTTCTTTCAAGATGATAGAGAGACCTCGCCACTATGACACAGTAACACCCAATTACAGGCGCAATATACTATATCAGGTTTTCACATATGCTCGAGTTAGGAAATAATTTAGCTGTCGAATAAAAGTAATCGATTAAGTATTTAAAACATGAATGACGATTATGATAAGGCATCATACAATTACAGTAGTTAGAACCACACACGGGTGGTGGGGTGGGGTGGGGATAGTAAAAGCATGAATGGTTCAATCTGGAAAAAATTAAGCACTGCGACATTTTCGGCAAAATTTATAACAGCTATCATTAGCCATGTTGATTTTTTGGCTTGAATCCAAAATGGGTGTGACCCATTTTTGTTTGAAAGGGAGAACACAACAAGACGTCGAGGGGGGGTGGGGGGTAGGGGGGGGGGGTCACTGTCAATCACCCTCACTTCTCTTCTCCGAACATTTTTTCAACAATTACGGCTCAAATCAACCGAAGAAATTAATTGAGGGAGATCATTGTCAAGATGTCGCCCTCATATCTATTCTCATGTTGTATTCTCACATTCTCTTATTCTATCTCAACAAAACTCTCAGTGTTTTTTTCAGAACCGTGGAGTAAGAGGTACACAAAAAGAAAATTTTTCTCTCAAATTTTGTATGTGCATTATATTGAGAGATTGAATATAGTGAAAGCCCCCTCTTGCCGTGGATGTAGATCAATTTGATCGAACTATGTAAACATTGTGTGTTTATGATTGTCTCTCTATTTTCTGGTTTTGTGTTTAATTATCCCAACAAACTTGTATCAGAGCTTCTCGGTTCTATGACAGCTTTCAATCCTCCACAATGGCTTCTGTGAAGTTCTCGGTGTCGATCTTCGATGGCCAGAACAATTTCGGCCTATGGAGGATAAAGATGAAGGCTTTGTTGCGACGTGAAGACACAGTTAAAGCTATTGATGAGAAATACACAGAAGATATGACTAGTGCCGAGATCGAAGAGATGGATGAAAAGGCTCACAACGCCTTGCAATTGTCACTATCCGACAATGTGCTTCGTGAAGTTGCCGATGAGGAAACGACACCGGGGTTGTGGTCAAAGCTCGAAAGTCTCTATTTGAAAAAATCTCTTACTACGAGATTATACCTAAAACAACGACTATACACATTGAAGATGAAGGAAGGTACACCCATTCAGGAACACCTTGATGAATTTAATAAAATTGTCATGGATATGAAAAATTTAGATCTTAAGCTTGATAATGAAGACCAGGCTCTTATTGTGTTGTGTTCTTTGCCCAACTCTTATGAAAACTTTGTTAACTCTATGTTGTATGGAAGAGAATCCATAAGTCTTGAGGATGTGAAGGCCTCTTTGAATTCTGCTGAGTTAAGAACAAAATTGAATGGGAGAGGTACCGATAGGCAGACTGATGGTCTGCTAGCCAGAGGTAGAACGAAGACCAGAGAGAGTGATAAAGGGCAATCCAGAAATCGTTCAAAGTCCAGGTCAGCCCAAAATAAGAAACATGTAGAGTGTTTCTACTGTCACAAGAAAGGGCATTACAAGTCAGAATGCTATGCTCTAAAAAAGAAAGACAACCAGCGTGGTAAAACCTCATATTCAGCTAATACGACAAAGGCTGATATTGTCGTTGTTGCTGAAACGGTTCTTGTAGTTTATCCCATGGATGACCGTTCCGATAGAGAATGGATCTTGGATACGGGTGCGTCTTATCATATGTGTCCAAATAAGATTGGTTCACTACTTACAGATCTATAAGTGGTGGATCAGTTTTGATGGGCAACAATGTAGTTTGCAAGACAGTTGGCATTGGTATAGTTCGCATCCGGTGTCACGATGGGATAGTGAGAACTTTATCAGATGTGAGACACATCCCAGACTTAAAGAAAAATCTGATTTCTTTGAGTTCTTTGGATTCTATTAGGTGTTCTTACACTGGTGAAGGTGGAGCTCTTAGAGTTACTAATGGTTTATTGGTTGTGATGAAAGGTTGTAAGGTGAACAATCTTTATGTTTTTCAAGGCAGTATGGTGACTGGCTCTGCAGGTGTGTCCTATGATGCTGATAGGGACACTACTCAGTTATGGCACATGCGTTTAGACCACATGAGTTAGAAGGGGATGACTATTTTGAGTAAACGTGGCTTACTCTGTGGTGACCATATATCACTATTTTGAGTAAATGTGGCTTACTCTATGGTGACCATACATCATCACTGGACTTCTGTGAGCATTGTGTGTTTGGGTAGCAAACTCGGGTCAGCTTCTCGACTGGCTCACATACAATGAAGGGCACTCTCGACTACATCCATTCAGATTTGTGGGGACCTGCTCAGGTTCTATCCAAATGTGGTGCTCTTTATTTTCTGACGTTTATTGATGATTTTTCTAGGAAAGTTTGGGTTTACTTTCTCAGGTGCAAAATCGAGGTGTTCAAAACTTTCAAGAAGTGGAAAGTACTTGTTGAAAATCAAACTGAAAAGAAGATTAAACGTCTTCGAACAGATAATGGCCTAGAGTACTATAGTGGAGAGTTCAATTAGTTATGCTCAAATTTTAGGATCGTATGATATTGCACGGTCAGGCACACTCCTCAGTAAAATGGGGTGGCAGAACGCATGAATAGAACGTTGACAGAGAGATCTAGGTGTATGGTCTCAAACTCTGGGTTAGATAAAGACTTCTGGGCTAAAGCTGTTAACACAGCTTGTTACTTGGTGAACCGGTCTCCTTCTACCACCATTGAACACAGGACTCCAAATGAGGTACGGTTAGGTAAACCAAATGACTATTCAAATTTAAAGGTATTTGGATGTCCCGCTTACTATCATGTTAGAGAGGGTAAGCTTGAGCCTAGAGCTAAGAAATGCATATTTATTGGTTATGCTAATGGCATTAAAGGCTATCGTTTGTGGAGTTTTGAACCTGATTCTCCTAAATTTATTATTAGTAGAGATGTTACTTTTAATGAAAGATATATGCTTGATCATGGAAAGGTTTCTGTTGAGTCTACAGGAAATATAGAGAAGACCATGGATAAGGTGGAGCTTCAGGTGGATCTCGAGGGAGAGGCTTCTCAAAAGTCGTCTATAAAATTTTCTCCTACAGTTGTAGAAGAGAAACATGATTGAGGCTCAGATAACGATGATGCTGAGACTGAAGAACCTTATTCCAGAGGAGACAGATCAGACCTCCTCAAAGATTTGCACATGCTGAATTAGTGGCGTATGCTCTCACGACACCTGAAGAGATGTGCATTCAAGAGCCACCAAACTTTACTGAAGCTGTCTCATGCGGAGATTCTGGACGTTGGACCACGGCTATGACAGAAGAACTCGAGTCACTTTACAAGAATCGGACTTGAGATTTGGTGCAATTACCTAAGGGTAAAAGGGCAATTGGATGCAAGTGGATTTTCAAGAAGAAAGAAGAGATCCCAGGGGTTCAAGATGCTAGATTCAAAGTACGGTTGGTGGGTAAGGGTTATAGACAAAAGGAGAGAATTGACTATGATGAAGTGTTCTCTCCGGTTGTGAAGCATACCTCCATGCATGTATTGCTTGCCATGGTTGCTCTATTTGATCTAGAGCTTGAGCAGCTTGATGTGAAGACTACATTTTTGTATGGCAAACTTGGGGAGACTATCTACATGTCTCAGCCAGAGGGATACTTCGTAGAAGGTAAAGAAGATCAAGTTTGCAGATTGAAGAAATCTTTGTATGGCCTGAAGCAATCTCCCAGATAGTGGTACAAGAGGTTTGATAATTTTATGCTTAGTCATGGGTACTCAAGAAGTACTTATGATAGTTGTGTGTACTACATGCATCTAGGAGATGATTCTTTTATTTATCTTCTATTATATGTCGATGACATGCTTATTGCTGCTAAGAATATGTCGCGGATTATTATTTTGAAGAAACAACTCAATGATGAGTTTGAGATGAAAGATCTTGGTACAGTAAAGAAGATCTTAGGCATGGAGATCAGTGGAGATCGGGAGGGACAGGTAAGCTGGAATATTATATCTCTCACAGAAGAGTTATATCGAAAAGGTGCTTGAACTCTTTAGGATGAAGAGGGCCAAGCCCGTTACAACTCATTTTGCTCCTCACTTTAGGCTCTCGGCTTCAGATTCACCTACAAGTGAGAACAAGAAGAAGGAGATGTCCCGAGTTCCATACTCTAATGCAGTGGGTAACATTATGTATGCTATGATTTGTACTCGTCCAGACATTACCCAGGCAGTCAGTGTAGTGAGCAGATACATGGCTCAACCAGGGAAGGCACACTGGGAAGCAGTGAAGTGGATCCTTCGGTATCTCAGGGGTACCTCAGATTTGGGTTTAGTTTTTGATAGCGGTACTTTGGGAACCACAGTTGTAGGTTTTGTGGATTCTGACTATGCAGGTGATCTCGATAAAAGGAGATCTTTGACTGGTTATCTTTATACTCTTTCTGGATCAGCTATTAGTTGGAGATTGACTCTACAGTCAACAATTGCTTTGTCTACTACAGAGGTAGAATACATGGCAGCAACAGAAGCGGTAAAAGAGGCCATTTGGTTGAGAAATTTTGTAAGGGAGTTTGGACTTTAGCAGGAGGCTAGTTCAGTTGTATTTTGCGACAATCAGAGCGCAATACATCTAAGCAAAAACTCAGCACATCATGTAAGGATAAAGCATATTGATGTCAGATATCATTTCATTCGTGAGGCAACTGCTGAAAGAAACATCATGATGAAGAAGATTGGTATTGCAGACAACCCAGCTGACATGTTGACCAAACCGATCTCAGCCTTCAAGTTCAAGCACTGCTTGAATTTGGGAGAGATTCACACTTGTTAGGTGGCCCCGTTTGGGGCATTATTTGCAAGACGGGTGAAATTCATTAGTTATTAATGTTTGAGAATTCAATCCAAGGTGAAGATTGTTGATTTTTTGGCTTAAATCAAAAATGGATGGGACCCATTTTGGTTTGAATGGGAGAACACAACAAGACTTGGGGGGGGGGGTCACTGTCAATTAGGGGTGTGCACGGTTCGGTTCGGGTCGGTTTTTACCAAAATTTGAACAACCGAACCGAACCGCCTACAATTCAAAACCGAACCGAACTGTTGCAAGTCGGTTCGGTGCGGTTCGGTTCGGTTTGTTCGGTTCTAACTTCATCAAGTATAACAATCTTGTAATCCAACAAGCAAGTAAAATGAAATCAATTTCATGACTCACATCAGCTCTAAAGATCAGAAGAACCTGAACAAGCTCCTAATGCCCTTGATGATAAGCTTGCATCAACGCTGGCTTTAACCAAAAAATGGAACCCAAAAAAAAACCAAACGAAGCCATTCAGTTACTCAAAATAACCAACAAACAAAAAGAAACTAGCATATATACAAACCTGTCCATAAAAATTCCTTGAATTTACGTCTGCCCCATTCTCCAACAACAGCATCACAATCTGAAACAAGAAGCAACAGTCAACACAAAAGCTTAAACTGCTTAATTAGTTTACCCTTTTTGAATAAGCAAACCTCAGTGTGTCCTTTTGATGCAGCAAAGTGAAGCGGTGAGTTGAGAGCAGCAAAACTGGAGTAAGAGAGTGAGAGAGAGGAAATGAGGAGCGGCGGGCGGCGGCTCACGGCTGATAGATCCATAAAGACGGCGTCTCACGACTGGCGACTGAGGAGAGTGGGAGAGACTGGAGAGTGAGAGAGCGCTCGCGGGTGGCGGCTGAGGAGAGTGAGAGAGGCGGGCGGACCGTGGCTGAGGAGAGTGAGAGAGAGTGAGAGAGAGCGAGAGAGAGGGATAGAGGCTGAGGGATTTGGGATGAGTAGCGGCGGCTGGGGGATTTGGGAATGAGAGAGGAAACGAAGAGCTAGGGTTGAGAGACTTGAGGGTTTAGGAATTGGGACGGGTCGGGTAAAACGCGAACGGGTAGTTTTGGGATTCGGTCGGTTCGGGTCGGGTCGGTTTGAAATGTTGTCAAACCGACCCGAACCGCCTTATTCTTAAAACCGTCTTTTTCGGGTCGGTTCGGGTCGGTTCGGTCGGTTTTTTCGGTTTGAACCGAACCGTGCTCACCCCTACTGTCAATCACCCTCACTTCTCTTCTCCAAATATTTTTTTTTCACAATTGCGGCTCAAATCAGCCGAAGAAATTAATTGAGGGAGATCGTTGTCAAGATGTCGCCCTCACGTCTATTCTCAATGTTAGATTCTCACATTCTCTTATTCTATCTCAACAAAACTCTCAGTGTTTTTTTTCAGAACCGTGGAGTCAGAGCTACGTACACAAAAAGAAAATTTTTCTCTCAAATTTTGTATGTGCCTTGTATTGAGAGATTGAATATAGTGAAAGCCCCTCCTGCCGTGGATGTAGATCAATTTGATCGAACCACGTAAACATTTTGTGTTTGTGATTGTCTTTCTATTTTCTGGTTTTGTGTTTAATTATCCCAACAAGCCACGTCTTTTGCGGCGACTAAAAGTATAACAGCCAAAAATGAAATAAGAATAGGGCTTAAAAGTATAGTAGCGTCATGATACTATTGCCATCAAAGATAAAGATTAGCATCAAAACGAATTATCTAGCAAGCATCCTACTGAGAGTTAAATAACGAAACTTTAACCAATAGGAAGAAACGCAAACCTCAAAGCCAAAGGCTAACATAAGCTGAATAGCCTAAGAGCGTTATAGTTAGTTAATAACTAGTGAAGCATTTGGAAGCACCAAACATTTCAACGTCCCAGTATCTAAATCAACCATCACCCGTGGTGCATCAGGATCTTGAAAAAAAAATATAATAATAATAAATGCAGTTGCCTCTGGCTCCGATATCAGCTGCCAACAAATTAAGAAACAGAAGACCGGATCTCATCAAGCATGATCACTCGGCCGCCTGATGCTCTCCACCTTCACCCACATCTTTCTGCCAAGATCGACTCTGAACGCTTCAGACCCAGCAGTAATTATTCTCCAATCCGTGCCATACTTAAACAGTCTCCTTAACGACCAATGGCTCCTCTTATCAAATTCCACCAAACACGCATCCCAACGCCTGCACCCAGTTTTCTATTGGAAACCTTGGTCGCCCCCGTCATGTTAAAGTGTTGAACAGAAGCGGGCGTAGCCAGAGCGTCAGCCACTAGCAAATCATCAGAAGGGAGCGGACCAACCGTACACGAAGAGTAACGCTTCCCTCCGCAAGACACCAATTTACAGGGATCTACGCCGAGGGGGAGATTCAGTCTGACCGACCAGGAATTGGAACATCAGAGGAACAGGGAAGCGCTTGGCGGCCTATGAATGAGGGAAGCTATGTGATTAGGCCGAGGCGAGAAAGCAACGGACAAATCGATAATGGAATTATGCGCGTCCATCCATGGAGGGAGATCAATGTGAGCACCGGAGACTGCGTTAAGAGTCACGTTATTCCATGAACCGTTGGAGCTCAACAGAAACCAGCCGCAAGAGAATATATTTGTTAGAAAATATCATACTAGCCACCCTATAGCCGCCTCAGCCGCCTTCTAGTGTGTAGCCGCCGCCGCTTCCTAGTGTTTACTAATTGCGTGTATATATATCTTGTATATCTTGTAAATCCTATTATCAAGTGTGAAGTCCTTTTCAATACAAACTTAACATGGTATCAGAGACCACACCACAAATTAACCCTAATCCTAGCTCCAGCCGTCATCATCGCCCAACGACGCCGTCATCGCAGCCCTCCGATCTTGAATCAGGTCATCAGCTGCCCTCGTCATCAGCTGCAGTAGTCAAATCGCCGCTAGTGCTCGCAATCACCGCCGTGGTCGAATCGATCGCCGCCGTCATCGTCCAGCCGTCGTCGTTGCCCGGCATCGCCGTCATCGTAGCCCTCTGATCTCTCATCAGCTGCCCTCGTCGTCGATTTTGGCTGCCATCAAACTCGTCAGCCGCCATCGAACTCGTCGCCCTCAAATCAGCTGCAACAATGCCACCTTCAAATCGCCCTCAGCCGCTGAGATCTAGGGTTCTTTATTCTTGAGATCTTTTATCTTCAGGCCCATCTTCAGTAGGCCTATCTTTTATCCAAAAAATAAAATAAAATAAAATAAAAATTAGACCCATGGACAAGAAATGACTCTAAACCTTTCCACCCCTTAATGTGCAACTTACAAATATTAAAAATTATACTGCATAGTCTCTCACTATGCAGTATAATCTTAGAGCTTTCACACTATGGGGTTATATTGACAGATCTCTTCGTTGTCTATCCAAAACTGTTACTGTGACTTCGTTATCTACATCCTCCATATTATAAGTCACTTCTAGTGATTCCACTACTAATGATTCTCAGATCACTTATTCTCAGTGAATCCATACTAAGCAACAGATCACGGCATATATTATGCGTTCTATAGCTATTCTTATTCGGCTCTCTCTTGGACGAGCATCTTCATCTCGTGAGCAATGGCTAGCTCTCAGTCGCATGTTTGTTCAGACTAGTGCTGCTCGTGAGTATCAACATTACCAAGCTCTTCAGGATGCACGTCAGGGTGATCGGTCTATTCAAGAATTCTACTCCTTATTATCAGGCTATTTGGAGGAATTGCAGATGATGGAGGAACCTGTTCCTGAGACGCTTCCATACTTTGCCATAGCATTTCAGAAACAATGTGACCATCAACAGTTATATCATTTTGTCATGCGCCTTCGCTCTGAGTTTGAAAGCTTACATGGACACATTCTTGATCACAGTCCTCTCCCTAATCTCTGTGAACCCGTGGCTGAGTTCATATCTGAAGAGACGCGCCCTTAGATGCTCTCCCCTCCAGTTATTGCATCTCATCTATTACCCTCATCACATACTATTCTAGCTACTCCTCAGCAATTCTCTTTCTATCATGTTCTTTCTAATAGTACATATGATCCCTCTCAACAACTCTATTGTCGTTATTGTTAGAAGCCAGGTCATCTTTGTAGGCGTCTAAAAATGCCTATAGGTGTCCAAATACAGCTCGAGACGAAGAGAAGACGATGAACGTCATCATCCAAGTCAGAGAGGATTATCCGAATCAAACAGGATCATTTAAGACCGTAGGGAAGCTAACGAATGTATAAAGCAAGTCAGCAAGACGTACAAGTCAACAAAACATACAAAACAGAGTAAAATACAAGTCCGAGAAAGTCAAAAAACGCCGAAACCCTTTAAAGAGACTCGTACGGGCCCCGAGGTGACCCGCGCCCATGCGGGTCACCAAAAGGTGACCTGCACACAGCTGGGTCACCCAAAAGTGACCCGTGCCAACGCGGGTCACCAAGGGGTGACCCGCACACAGTCGGGTCACCCCAAGGTGGCCCGCGTCCGTGCGGGTCACCAGTGTCTATCCCGCACAGTTAGTGCCCGTGTGCGGGTCACCCCAAGGTGGCCCGCGTCCGTGCGGGTCACCAGTGTCTATCCCGCACAGTTAGTGCCCGAAACACGTTTTTCACGGGTTTGTAGATATTTCTCAGGATTTTTTCGTTCCATAACGTCCTAACTGGCTTGATATCATATCCAAATGTGGTTAGGCCATTTTAACTGAAGATATGGTCAAATCTCTCATTCTCATCCAAATAACCGCATCCAAGACCCTATAAATACAAACTTAGGGCCCCCATTCACAAGGGGCGAATTTGTTGGCCTTTTTATTTTGATGATATTTTAACAAACAAATTATAACTAATATTATTTGTCTAGTGTTTGTGTTTTCTTGTTTATTCTAGACAAACAATATGTTAGAGGTTGGATGGATTGAGCCTACACAATCACATCAAAAGGAGGTTGGCAGAATATCGGAGTGAAGCTATGCACAATTCAAGTCAAATATCCAAGTTCAAGCTTCATCCGTAAAGTTTACCAAGACGAGCTCAATTGAAGATCAAGTTAGCTTGGGTAAATAGTTTAGGTATTATATTATGTGTGTTTAATACTTTAAGCTCAATCATATACACACATACACATTTTGATTTTATAGCTTTCAAGTTTAAATATGAAACAAATAAACAAAGTTACATATATACCACAATTGTTTCATGTTTATACACGCTTACAATAATTTTATCAATATCAATTTTTAACAAGTCAATGAAATCATGTTTATTTACAAAATTACTTGTTTATGGATTAAAGACTTGATTATAACTGATAAACATTTTTTATAAAGCCATTAATCCATTTAAAATAAGTTTCAAACTTGTTTGAACTCGTTTTGTCAAAATCAAGTTTTAACAAGTTCATGTTTGTGCATGTTTTTGCAAAACAGATGAGTTTTCACAAATAGAAAATACAATTTTAAAAATTCTTTTTGTAACATGTTCATTTTAATGTTTATAATCATTTCTCAAAGTTTGACATTTTTCTGAATTTGTTTACTAATTTTAAATCGATTTTAAAAATCAGATTTTTAGTTTTTAGCCTGAGTATCAGAAAATATCAGTTCACGATCGATCGCGTGTGTCGCTGCGCTCGACCGTGAAAAGTCCAGAGACTCAGCCTATTTTCTCACCTGCTCGCTATCGACCGGACTGGCCTCTATGGTCGACCGCCAAAGTAGCCATTGCACAGTAACGACTAGTTTCTAGTTTTGTTTTTTGTGTGTGAGATTTTAGGGTTTTCTTAGGTTGTTTTCTTCTACCCTATATATATCACATTGTATTTATCATTCTCACAAAAAAAGAGAATATTTTAAATAAGTTTAAGAGTGTTTTAATAAGGTTTTAAGTTTTGGTTTAAGTTTGTTTAAGAAGCCTTTAAGTATTTTTAAGTTTCGGTTTGTGAAGATAATTTCACAAGAGTTAGAGGAGATCATCCATTGGTGTTTGAGCATTCAACTCTCCCTCTCTCTTGTTATCATATAGAAAAGTTTTCCTAAACTCAATCTAACTATTTTATATGTTTGATTTTCATTTCCATTAAGCTAGAATTTATTTGAGTTTAGTTTGATTTGATTTATCTCTTTGTTCACACACAACCTATTGAGCTTATTGTATTTACATTCATAGTATAATTTGGGGTTGTGGGTTTGTGACTTAGAGTGTGAGCTTCATTGTGTTCTCATCCTAATTTAGAGAACAACCATTTGTTGTAGCAAGCTTAATTATGAAGTTTCACTTCGTATTGCACAAGTACACCAAGAATAGTGTAGAGGTGAGTGGTCGGTCCCAAGAGGAGTGGGGTAAGTGGTAATGCCTAGAGGTAGGTTGTAATTCCTAACATTGGAGGGAGACACATGAGAGGGGAACACTTGAGGTGGTAGTTTGTATAGTTATATTGTGAGATTATGAACGTTGATCGGTGAGCGTTGAAAACTGATATTGTATGGTGTAAACGTTATTCGGATGAGCATATCAAACCCGGTTGTGATAGTAGAGTTCTCCCCGAGAGTGAGGAGCGGAGATGTAGGATGGAAGGTTCGAACTCCGTGATCACTTGCTTGTGTTTGAGTTTGTCATTGGCTCACTTACTTTTGTGTTTATCTTATATCGTCATCGTCTATTACTCTTTGTGTATATTGCCCTATCACATTTGTAATTTATTTATTCACCATTGTGTTAGTTTATATATCCTTGCATATATTTCACCATATATCTCTTTGCTAGGATATTGCTCTTTGTTTATATTGCTTATTCTTGCACATAACTCTTGTATATATATCTTGTAAGAATAATTTATTAATTAGTTTTTAATTGGCATAAAATCGGATTTGATTAGCATAAACCCTATTCACCCCCCTCTAGGGTGCTTATAATTGGTATCAGAGCTTGGTGCTCTTTGATTTGAGGTTTAATCACCTTGAGTTAAAGATTCCTTGTTCTTATTTTTGTGCTAATCTAGTTTTGATTTTATTTATTTCTTGCTTGCACATATCATGGACATACACGGTGCATCTAGTTTAGGCTATGATATTAATATTGCTCTATTTTTTAATGTTTTCCCTATGCACAATGGTGTTTTAGATTTAAAATATTTGTTAGATCTAAAATATTAAATTATGGGAAGTCATTAATCATGCTTATGTTGTTCCCTCCTTGGAGAAATCCAAGTAGAGCAATCATAATAGAAAGATGTTTACTATGAACAAGTTAATGTTAGAATTTATGCTTAATACTTTTGAATAATATATTTCTAACAAACTTGCTCATTTTGATAGTGCTTACAAATTATGAAAATTTATAGAAGCACATCAATGAAGCTTGGAGGAGAACCGATGTGTGTTGGCGGATTCTACTTCAAGTAAGATTGGAGCATCATCATCATGCACTCGACCACTAGGCGATAGCACTAGTGTGATAAGCGATTCGGAATCCGATAGTGATATAACCATTAATGAACTCGCTTGTGCATATGATAGGTTAATGCATGCCTACACTAAGTTGCATAATAATTTCATTAACTTAAAAGCAAGCATGTTGTATTAAAATCCGATCATGAGGAGCTAGTGTCAAAATTTAATGTCATTGCAAAAGAAAATACTATGTTTAAAGAAAACAATGACTTATTAAATTTGGAAAATAAAAAAATAACCTCATCCATTTCTACCTTATCTCATGCTAAGAATAATGCCATATTAGAAGTAGAAAACATTAGGAATGAGTTTAATTCTTTTAAAAATGATCATATATGTTCTATTGCTAATGTTAATGCATATGTGCCTAATGATGAGTTGAATGATGTTAAAAATCATATTACCTCTTTAGATTCAACTCTTAATTCATGCATTGTTAATCATAAAAAACTTGTGGATATGTGTGCTAAGTCTAATGCAAAATCATCCACTCATTATGCACACATATATAGTAAAGTTTACAAGTGATCCATTTGTGATTGTGAAGTTCATTTATCTAAATTTTTCTATGATGCACACAAACATAAGAATGCTAAAGCTTATTGTGCATCTCATCAAGTTTCTTCATCACATACACATGTATATGCACACACTCATAAGGTTCATCATAAGCATGCTCATGTGTTTAAATGTAATCTTTGTGGACATTTTAGCCATTTGGCAAAATTTTGCTATGATTTGAAAAAGACTTCACATTTACCAAATGATTTTATTAAGCCACAAAAGTTTAAATGTGATGTTTGTGGTCGTTTTGGTCATTTGATCAAATTTATTTTTATTTGAAGAGAGTTTCTCATTTACAAAACAATTTAAAGGAAAAACCTATTTTTGTAAATGATTCCCGTGCACGCCCACTTGGTCAACACAAATCATTTACCCTTTTTCATTACATATTTTGTAATCGGAAAGGTCATTTATATGACTATTGTTTTAACCGTGTTAGTGCACCACATGCGCCCAAAAGGGACCATAACCCTAGGGCATTGAGCTTTCATGATAGGGGTCATATCCCCAGACTCTCCGGTACCAAGAGTAATTAGGTACCAAAATCTTATTAATTTTTAATCAAGTTTTTTATTATTTTTATTTTTTATTTATTGATTTTGAAAATTGTGTTTTTGAAATTCTTAAAAATGAAATTTTTTTAAGTCAATTACTTTGCTTTTATTTTATTAATTTTTATTTTTCATGAGAGGTTTGCGTTTAAGCAACCCTCGGGTTTATTGGGTGTTTAATTCCCCAAATTATGTTTACCGAGTACTAAAAGTCTTTATATGGGTTAGAACAAGCTTAAGAGCTTGATATAAATCATGTTTGCCTCTCTTGTCTTCTTGTCAAATATGACAAATTTTTATTGATTTTGATTTCATGGAATTTATGAATTCATTTGTTTGATTTATTTTCATTTGAATTTTTTTTCATGATTCTCATGTTTTTCTTCCATTTGTTTTCATAAATCTATTTATACATGGTTTTTACATTTGTGTATTAAGACACACTCTTCCCTAATGATATATCTATATGTGTTCTCATGATCTTTTTGTATGTGAGTTACATTTAGCATGCATGTTTTCATCTTGCTTGCTCACATATGTTTGCCTTGGTCATTATTTCATATATTCCATAAGGTATTTGGATAGGGGAGCCATCCCTATATGTGTTTTTTATACTCACCGTGCTTGTAGGTAGGGGAAGCCTTCGCTCTCTTATCATTTTTTCCTTTTTGATGTTGTCAAAGGGGGAGAAATATTGTGAGTATATACTTCTTGTTTATATGCATGATAATTCTAATTTATATATTCATTTTGTATCATGTATATCTCTTTTTATAATTGTTTGTCATCATAAAAAATGGGAGATTGGTTGCCTTTTTTGATGATGTTTTAATAAATAATTTATAACTAATATTGTTTGTCTAGTGTTTGTGTTTTTTTATTTATTCTAGACAAACAATGTGTTAGAGGTTGGATGGATTGAGACTACACAATCACATCAAAAGGAGGTTGGCGGAATATTGAAGTGAAGCTATGCACAATTCAAGTCAAATATCCAAGTTCAAGTTTCATCCGCAAAGTTTACCAAGACGAGCTCAATTGAAGATCAAGTTAGTTTGGGTAAATAGTTTAGGAGTTATATTATTTGTGTTCAATACTTTAAGCTCAATCATATATACACATACACATTTAAATTTTATAGCTTTCAAGTTTAAATATGAAACAAATAAACAATGTTACATATATACACAATTGTTTCATGTTTATACACACTTACAATGATTTCATCAATATCAAGTTCTAACAATTCAATGAAATCATGTTTATTTACAAAAAATTACTTGTTTATGGATTAAAGACTTGATTATAACTAATAAACATTTTTTATAAAGTCCATTAATCCATTTAAAATAAGTTTCAAACTTGTTTGAACTCGTTTTGTCAAAATCATGTTTTAACAAGTTCATGTCCGTGCATGTTTTTACAAAATATATAAGTTTTCACAAATGAGAAATGCAATTTCAAAAATTTCTTTTGTAACATATTTATTTTTATGTTTACAACTATTTCCCAAAGTTTTATATTTTTCTGAATTTGTTTACTATTTTTAAATCGTGTTTAAAAATCATATTTTTAGTTTTAACCTGAGTATCAGAAATATCATTTCATGATCGACCGCGTGTTTCGCTGTGGTCGACCGCAAAAAGTTCAGAGACTTAGACTGTTTTCACAGCTGCTCGCGGTCGACCGGACTAGCCTCTGTGGTCGACTGCCAAAGTAGCAGTTGCATAGTAACGACTAGTTTCCAGTTTTGTTTTTTCGTGAGATTTTGGGGTTTTCTTGGGTTGTTTTCTTCTACCCTATATATACCCTCATTGCATTTATCATTCCCACAAAAAAGAGAATATTTTAAACAATTTTAAGAGTGTTTTAACAAGGGTTTAAGTTTTGGTTTAAGTTTGTTTAAGAAGCTTTTAAGCATTTTTAAGTTTCGGTTTGTGAAGATAATTTCACAAGAGCTAGAGGAGATCATCCATTGGTGTTTGAGCATTCAACTCTTCTCCCTCTCTCTTGTTATCATATAGAGAAGTTTTCCTAAACTTAATCTAGCTATTTTATATGTTTGATTTTCTTTTCCATTAACCTAGAATTTATTTGAGTTTAGTTTGATTTGATTTATCTCTTTGTTCACACACAACCCATTGAGCTTATTATATTTACATTCATAGTATAATTTGGGGTTGTGGGTTTGTGACTTAGAGTGTGAGCTTCATTGTGTTCTCATCCTAATTTAGAGAACAACCATTTGTTGTAGCAAGTTTAATTGGGAGTATTCACTTTGTATTGCACAAGTACACCAAGAGGAGTGTAGAGGTGAGAGATGTGGTCAGTCCCAAGAGGAGTGGGGTAGGTGATAATGCCTAGAGGTAGGTTGTAATTCCTATCACTTGAGGGAGACATGTGGGAGACCAACACTTGAGGTGGTAGTTTGTGTAGTTATATTATGAGATTGTGAATGTTGATCGGTGAGCGTTGAAAATCGATATTGTGTAGTATAAACATTATTTGGGTGAGCGTAGAAAACCCGATTGTGATAGTAGAGTTCTCCCTCCGAGTGGAGAGCGAGTCGTAGGACGGAAGGTCCGAACTCCATGATCACTTGCTTGTGTTTGAGTTTGTCATTAGTGCATTTACTTTTGTGGTTATCTTATATCGTCATTGTCTATTACTCTTTGTATATATTGCCCTATCATATTTGTATTTTGTTTATTCACCCTTGTGTTAGTTTATATATCCTTTCATATATTTCACCATATATCTATTTGCTAGGATATTGCTCTTTGTTTATATTGCTTATTCTTACACATAACTCTTGTATATCTATCTTGAAAGAATAATTTGTTATTAGTTTTTAATTGGCATAAAATCGGATTAGATTATCATAAACCCTATTCACCCCCCTCTAGGGTGCTTATAATTGATATCAGAACTTGGTGCTCTTTGATTAGAGGTTTAATCGCCTTGAGTTAAAGATTCATTGTTCTTATTTCTGTGCTAATTTAGTTTTGATTTTATTTGTTTCTTGCTTGAACATGTCATGGATATACATGGTGCACCTTGTTTAGGCTATGATATTAATGTTGCTCCATCTTTCAATGTTTTCTCTTTTGCACAATGATATTTTAGATTTAAAATATTAGTTAGATCTAAAAATATTGAATTGTGGGAAGTAATTGATCATGCTTATGTTGTGCCCTCCTTGGAGAGATTCAAGTGGAGCAATCATGATAGAAAGATGTTTACTATAAACAAGTTAGTATTATAAAGTCCATTAACCCATTTAAAAGTGATTTTATAAATAAAGATGATTTCATTGAATTGTTAAAACTTAATATTGATGAAATCATTGTAAGCGTGTATAAACATGAAACAATTATGTATATATGTAACTTTGTTTATTTGTTTCATATTTAAACTTGAAAGCTATAAAATCAAAATGTGTATGTGTGTATATGATTGAGCTTAAAGTATTAAGCACACATAATTTTACACGTAAACTATTTACCCAAGCTAACTTGATCTTCAATTGAGCTCGTCTTGGTAAACTTTACGGATGAAGCTTGAACTTGGATATTTGACTTGAGCTGTGCATACCTTCACTCTGATATTCCGCCAACCTCCTTTTGATATGATCGTGTAGGCTCAATCCATCCAACCTCCAACAATATTAGTTGTAAATTAGTTGTTAAAACATCATCAAAACAAAAGGCCAACAATC
>BQKN01066997.1:780939-828327 GCA_022839385.1 Asparagus kiusianus | reverse complement strand
ATATATATATATATATATATGTATATATATATATATATCAGAGAAAAACAGATATGGGTTTAGAAATCCGAAACCAACTCAAAACAGGAAAAAAACAGACTGCAGGTATCGCGGTCAACCGTGACGGTCGACCGGACCGGACATTTCAAGTTTTCATTTGTTTGGCCATTTGTGCATGTTTCAACTTTTTTCTCTCTCATGTATGAACTCGTTCATACTCAAATCACATGGTATTATACTCATATGCCATTAAATGATATTTATCATACTAAATATCCACATATCATAATTTATCACACATTAATTATATTATTCATAAATTATCGGGGTTTTACATTCACCCTCCCTTAAGAGGATTTCGCCCTCGAAATTTCGCAGTTGCATCTCAAAGCTTAATAACTGGGAAAACACATTAAGAAGGTATAGTTCATATTAAGAATTCTATATGCACACATCACATAGCATTAGCACAATGATATTTAAAGTTAACAACATAGAATGCAAACATTCTTACCTAAATCCTTAACTAAATGAAATTGGTACGTCGAACGAAATAACCCAAACAAGGAAACCCTCATGTATATACCATATACTTCATTTGATTAAGGATCAGGTAAAAATATCCCCATTCTAGTGTTAAAGATAAATATAAATGTGACTAAAAAAATCATAGGTAATGATAACTATCAAGTCATATAAGCATATTAACATCGTACCTGTTCAAACAGGTGCGGGTAGTCACGATGAACATCCTCCTCGCGCTCCCAAGAAATCTCTTCGGCTCCTTGCCGGTTCCACTACACCTTCACTAATGGAATGACTTTATTGTAGGATCTGAAATAGATACACTTGAACACTAGAGGGGGGGGGGGGTGAATAGTGTTCTTTTAAAATTTATGCAAAGTATATTATAAATTGCAAAGAAAAATGGCAATCTCAGAAATTCACAATCACAAACACAAGGATTTATACTAGTTCCACCAATCCGGTGTACATCCAGTCCCCAAGCAAATCCCGCTTGAGAGTTTCCACTATGATTTTGAATAAACTTACAAAATCAAACGCAAACCTGACCAATTTGCAAGTCCCTACAAATTGCAACACCAATTGACAAACACCTTGCCAATTTGAACACCAATCTCTAAACCAAGAGATCAACCCTCTCAAACCCGAGAGAAATCCTTTTGAAGCAAGAACACAATTGATCCTAAAAGCCTTGAATGTGTAGTAAAGTACAGCAGTGGCTTAGAATTCTTTTAACCTCTGTAAATTGCCTAAATGATAGGTATTTGATGAATGTTTAGAGGCAATTTCAGAAACTTTTCTTTTTCACAAAATCTGAATATTTTTCACTTGAAAAATTGCACAAAGATCAAAGCTTATGGGTATGTATATCTCTGCAATTTTTTTGAACAAATAACCTATTTATAGCCCTTGAAAAGACAAAATTTTGAACTTTAAAAACGTTTAAAACGGCTATAAACAGTCATAAATTCAAACTTTTAAATCTGAAAAAACTGTATCTGTAGTCGACTACAATGAACATTAGTCGACTATACTGAGTTCAAACAGACTCTGTGTATTTAGGAAATTTCTCAGTAGTCGACTATAATGCTCATTAGTCGACTACACTGTATTTTGATAGAAACTGATAAAATGAATTTTACGTTCAGTAGCCGACTATAGTGTAGATTAGTCGACTATACTGTAAAAAAACTAAAACTTATGTTTCTGTAAATCACCTGAGTAGTTGACTATAATCACTATTAGTCGACTATACTGTAAATTGACAGAAACACATATTTAAGATTTATACATGAGTAGTCGACTACTATTCTAATTAGTCGACTACTAAGAGTAAAAATTATGATATAAAATATCTTTATACTTAAGTTTTAACTATATTTCTAATGGTTAACATAGGGGATTTCTATAGTTAACCAATACACTAAGCCTGTGTTAGTGTGTTCTAATTTTGTGTGTGTGTGCGTGTGTGTGATCAAGGCTTGTACAAAAATTCTACGTAAAGAAAATGTAAAATACATTATCTCATCTGTTCTTCATTTTCTTCACTTCATAATGCCTTGAAAACATCTTGCACTTGTTCACATTCCGATATTAAAATCTGCATATAAAAGTTAGTGCACACACTGTATAAATTGTTATCATCAAAATATTATCATGGAGATATGATATTCAACATTCTCCCCCTTTTTGATGATAACAAATAATTTATGCATAAGTATATATATTTTATAATCAAATTAAAACATAATGAAATAACCATACTTACTCCCCCTGCATATATGCAAATATGAGTCAAATATAAGTCTATAACAATACATAACAATACTTACATAAAAGTACTATTTCTCCCCCTTTGTTATCAACAAAAAGAGGAAAAACATCTATACTAAACATAACATTATTTCTTCAACATTAGCTAAAACTTCAAACAAATTATCCAGGTTATGAACATAGTCCATAACTTCACCTATCCAAATAGGTAGGCAAAGATTTGCCATAAAGACCAAAAGTTTCATAATGTTCATCACCATGATCTGTTTAAAATATGTAGCACATGCATTATCTAACCAAAAATTATCATAAATAATAAAAAAATACACAATCAACATAAGTGATATAGTAGCAACATAAATAACATATTACATAAGTCTTAACAACTCACAACCACATAGTTTTTGAAACTTAAACAAAATAACATAATTGTTTTGAAACTTAACATAAAAACATCTTAAGGTGCTGGAGGAGGTTGTTGTCCTTGAAAATATGCATTAAGCTTTGTGTCCAAATCTTTAAACTTCTTGATTAGCTTTTCTTGATTACTAATGATATATGAGTTCTGGGAATAAAGAGCTCTTTGACCAGTTTCAAGTTTAAGAATACGTGCACTTAAAGTATTGTATTGCACGTCTGAAAAGCATAAGGGTTCTGTAGGAAATGGTGGTGGTTGACTTGAAGAAGCTCGTGCTTGAGTTGAAGATTGTGGAATTTCTTCTTGATGAGGTTCAGGTTCATTTTGAGGATTATGTTCTTGAATTTCAAAATTAGTCAATTTCATCCTAGTTAGGGCATTGGAATCAAAGAATTCAATCGAATGGACAACAGAATTTTCAGATTGGAGATCCACATGAAATTTGTCAAAGATTTTTGTTAGGAATGCACCATAAGGAAGAAATCCTCTTGGAATAGTCAGAAGATTATCAAAGTAAACTTCAGCCCAATTAACTTGAATATTTCCCATTATAGCATATAGAGCTTTTGCTAAATCTAGGGAAATGAAATGAAAACTCCTAGTTTTTGGATACAAGTTATAGGCTAGGATTCGTGCAATGAACCTAGGAATTGGACGAAGTTTGTTTGAGTTATTTAAAGGTTTGCCATATCCAGGAAGAAATATATGATTAGATAGAAGATCTGAATCATTCATCCTAACAGACCTAAGAGAAACTCCTTGATAAGGAATATTAAAGATTTTACCAATTAACTTTGTAGTTAAGTCAATCTCTATTCCTTTAACCAGAGTTTTGAGTTTTTCAGAACCACCAATAGTTCCCACACGTTCTATATTAGTATAGAACAGTTGCACAAGAAATGAATATGTGGGTTTTTTATTTTCAGCAGAGAATAATTCAAGCAATCCCATATTTTCAAAATATTAACTAAAGTTCCAGGGTATAAAATCATCAAATTTCACAAATCGTCCTGGAAGAACTTCAAAAGTTGATATTTTGTTAAATTCTTCTAATAAATCAGGACTTTTTAAATAGATGATGATTTCATCATTGACAGAAGTATGTGTTTGCTTAGCTTTCTTAGATCTAGACATGATTAGATAGATAAATGACAAAAGATATAAAGATCAAGTTTAGAAACAATACCCCAAACTGTTGAAACCCTAGATTAGTCGACTATTGCTTGGATTAGTCGACTACTGAGCTTGACTGCTTGTCAGATTTGAAAGAGAATTGAAGAAATTGATGAAAAAATTGAGAAAAATGAGATGCCCTAACCTGGATTCGTTGACTCTGAAGCGGGGAAGATGAGGTTTCGGTTTTGGGCAGAGTTAGTGGGTAGTTTTTGATTTTTACTTTATCTTTTAAGAATAAAATACAATGTATGGTTAAGATTTGATAGTAAATTGAGATTAGGGTTAAGATTTAATCTTAAATGTGTGGTTAGGATTGATAGAGTTAAAAAACTATGGTTGAGATGAATTTTACTTAACTGAAACGGGTATGGGTATTGGGTTTTTGGTTTGAATCTAAGAAAAAAATCCACTAAGCTTAAAAACTTTAAAACTGAGAGTTCAGAATCAGTAGTCGACTAATAGTGAGAGTAGTCGACTACACTGTAATTGACAGAAAGATGATTTTTAGTTTTTAACTTAGAGTAGTCGACTAATCTGTATTGTAGTTGACTACACTGTAAACAACAGAAAGTTAATTTTAAGATATTAACATTGAGTAGTCGACTATAAAGGCAAGTAGTCGACTACACTGTAATTTTCAGGAAAAAATTATTTGTAAGACTTGTGCATGTAGTCGACTATAAGTCAAATTAGTCGACTATTTAGGGTATAAATGTATATGTGTTTGTTTTAAAAATTAATTTAAATCTTCAATTGAACATATACCTAATTCCCTTCTTAATTTAACATAAATTTCTTCGTTTAGGGGTTTTGTTAATATATCTGCTATTTGTTTATCTGTAGGTATAAATTCTAATGAAATGTCACTTTTAAGCACATGATCACGTAAAAAATGATGTCTAATATCAATGTGTTTTGTACGTGAATGTTGAATAGGATTTTTAGATAAATTAATTGCACTAGAATTGTCGCACATAATGGATGATATGGGACAATTTATGCCATAATCAGTTAAAGTTTGTTTCATCCATAATATTTGAGCACATGCAAGACTTGCAGCAATATATTCAGCTTCAGTTGTTGATAATGATATTAAATTTTGTTTTTTACTAAACCAAGATACAAGTGAATGTCCTAAGAAATAACATGTTCCACTTGTACTTTTTTTATCAGATTTACATCTGGCAAAATCAGCATCACTATATGATATTAAATCAAGTGAACTATATTTTGGATAAAACAAACCATAATTTGTAGTATCTTTAATATATCTAAATATTCTTTTTACTGCTTTAAGATGTGATTCTTTAGGATTAGATTGAAAAATAGCACATAAACATACACTAAACATAATATCAGGTCTACTTGCAGTAATGTAAAGAAGTGATCTAATCATACTTCGATAGAGCTTTTGATAAACATTCTTACCATTTTCATCTTTGTCAAATGATGTAGTGGTGCTCATTGGTGTTGGTGTGCTTGTTGAATTTTCCAATCCGAAACGTTTGAGTAAATCTTTTGCATACTTGCTTTGATTGATGAATATTCCTTCTTTTAATTGTTTAATTTGTAGTCCAAGGAAGAAATTTAGTTCACCCATGTGACTCATTTTAAATTCATCCTGCATAGTTTTAGCAAATTCTTGACAAAGATTGTTGTTAGTAGAACCAAAAATAATATCATCTACATAAATTTGAATTAGTAAAATATCTTTGTTTATTTTTTTAATAAATAACGTTGAATCAACTTTTCCAATTTCAAAACCTGAAGTTAAAAGAAACTTCTTTAATCTATCATACCAAGCACGAGGTGCTTGTTTAAGACCATATAATGCTTTCTTAAGTTTAAAAACATGATTTGGAAAACTTTCATGTTCAAAACCTGGAGGTTGTTCTACAAAAACTTCTTCTTTTATAAAACCATTTAGAAAAGCACTTTTAACATCCATTTGAAATAATTTAAAATTCATAAAACATGCAAATGCAAGCAATATTCTAATTGATTCTAATCGAGCAACAGGTGCATAAGTTTCATCATAATCAATTCCTTCTTCTTGATTATAACATTGAGCAACTAATCTAGCTTTGTTTCTAACAACTTGACCAAATTCATCTAATTTATTTCTAAAAATCCATTTTGTTCCAATAATGGATTTATTTTTAGGTCTAGGTATAAGATCCCAAACATTATTTCTAGTAAATTGATTAAGTTTATCTTGCATAGCAATTATCCATGAATCATCAAGAAGAGCTTCTTTTATATTTTTAGGTTCAATAGTTGAAATAAAAGCATTATGAGCAATTAAATTAAAATGAGATCTAGTAGTTACTTTATCAGAAATATTTCCAATAACTAAATCAAGTGGATGATTTTTAACTTCTACAAAATCTTTAGGTAAATCATTTTGTATATTTTCATCTTTTGTAATATCTATCATTGGAGTATCATGAATAGTATCAATTAAATCATCATCATTATTTAATACAATAGGTGTTTTTGAAAAAATTTTATCAAAAGAAACATGTAAGGATTCTTCAATAACTAGTGTTCTTTTGTTATATATTCTATATGCTTTACTATGATTAGAATATCCAACAAAAATTCCTTCATCGGATTTAGAATCAAATTTATCTAAGTTATCTTTTGTGTTTAAGATAAAACATTTACAGCCAAAAACTTTAAAGTAAGATACTTTAGGAATTTTGTTATAAAATAATTCATAAGAGGTTTTCTTTAAAATAGGTCTTAATAAAACTCTATTTAAAACATAACAAGCTGTTGATACAGCTTTTGCCCAAAAATATTTAGGTAAATTACTATCACACAACATGGTTCTAGCACATTCTTGTAAAGTTCTATTTTTCCTTTCTACAACTCTATTTTGTGGAGCAGCACGAGGAAAAGAAAAAGTATGTGATATACCATGTTTGTCACAATAATTTACAAATAATTCATGTTCAAATTCACCTCCATGATCACTACGTATAGAGATAATAGAGGTAGATTTTTGATTTTGAATTCTTTTGCAAAATATAGAAAACTCACTAAAAGCATTATTTTTATGTTTAAGAAAAATTACCCATGTAAATCTAGAATAATCATCAACAAGAACAAATGCATATCTACTTCCATTTAAAGATGCTACTTTAGATGGACCAAAAAGATCTATGTGAATTAATTCTAATGGTCTATTTGTAGATATTATATTTTTAGATTTAAAAGAAGATTTATGCATTTTTCCTTGTTGACATGCATCACAAAAATTATTTTTAAAGAACATCTTAGGTAAACCATTTACTGAATTATTTTTAAAAATCTTAGACATATGTTTAAAATTAACATGTCCAAAATGTTTATGCCATAAAATAGAATCATTAGATGATGCAATAAGACAATGTTCATTTGAAATATTTTTCATAGATAAAACATATATGTTATTCTTTCTATGGCCTTTAAAAATAACAGTTATTAAATCAATATCATAAATTAAGCATGATTCTTTTTCAAAACAATTTTAAAACCTTTATCACAAAGTTGACTAATACTAAGTAAATTATGTTTAAGACCATCAACTAATAAAACATTATCAATGATAGGTTTGTTTGGATTACCGACAGATCTAATACCGATGACTTTTCCTTTGTTGTTATCTCCAAAAGTAACGGTACCATCATCCTTGTTTTGAAAAGATGACAATAATTGTATGTTACCAGTCATATGTTTAGAGCAACCACTATCCAAAATCCATCTATCTTTCTTGGGTACCTGAAAAAATAAACATTTATATTTTGGTACCCATACTATGTTGGGTCCTTTAAATTAGTCTTTAGGAAACCAAACCCATGATGAGTTTGATTTGCTTAAATAGTTAGATGATAAACATATATTTTTAATAAAATCAGAAATATAAAATTTCTTATGTAAAGAAGATAATTCTTTTGGAACCCAAATTGAAAAGAATTTTGATTTCTTTTTACACAAATTTTCATTTCTATATTCATACAAATCACAAGAAGGTTTTACAAAAATTATTTTCTTTGATTTATTTTTATTAATTTGAAAACCTAATCCTTTTGTCTTTTGTGATTCTTTTTGAAAAGAAAGAATGTTATTGAGATTTTCGTTACCTTTATTAAATTTGCTTACATTTAGACATATATCTTAATATCTTGATTTAAAAGAAGAAATATCTTTTTCTAAACTATTAATATGAATATTTAAATCATTACATTCTGATTTTAAATATTTACTCTCATTAGATAAACATTCATTTTCTTTAAGTAAAGAAAAATTTTCTTCTTTCAATTCAATTATTTGAGAATTAGAAAAAGTAGAGGAATTTAAATCAGAAATTTTTTCAAGTAATATTTTATTTTCACCTTTAAGAAAATTATGTGATGTCTTTAATCTCACAAAAGTTTCATATAATTCATTGAAAGCATCAAAAAGTTCTTCAATTTTACTTATTTCATCTTGTGCCATGAAACACATGTGAGCAATTTCCTTTTCTTCAATTTCTTCATCTGAAGATGACTCATCACTATCATCCCAAGTGACTGCCATTACTTTTCTTTTCTTTTTATTTTGAAAGTTGTTGAAGTTGTTGAAATAACTTGATTTTTGCTTATTCTTCAACATTGGACAATCTTTCTTCACATGCCCTGGTTTATTACACTTAAAACAAAGAGGGTTATTTGAAATTAAACTCTTAGATTTAAAATTACCTCGTTTTATAAATTTTTGAAATTTTCGTGCAAACATGCCCATATCTTCATCATCATCATCTGAATCTTTTTTATCGAAAGTAGTATTGAATGCAAGAACTTTCTTGTTCTTTGATTCTTCATCATTCTTTCTATCTTTAATTTGAACTTCATATGCCATAAGATTACCAATAAGATTTTCAACCATAAAAGTTGACAAATCATTAGCTTCTTCAATAGCGGTAACTTTCTTTTCCCATTGTGGAGTAAGTGAATGAAGTATCTTTCTTATCATCTCCACTTGTGTATATGTTTTTCTAAGACCAATGAGAGAGTTTATGATGTCGGTGAATCTTGTGAACATTTCTCCAATAGTCTTGTTTTCCTTCATCTTGAACAATTCAAATCTGTGCACAAGAACAGAAATTTTAGATTTTTTAACTTTATTTGTACCTTCATGAGTTACCTCAAGTGTATGCCAAATATCATATACGGATGTGGCCGTTGACACCCTATTGAACTCATTCTTGTCAAGTGCACAAAATAATGCATTTATTGCTTTTGAATCCAAATTTGCATTATTTCTTTGAGAAGTAGTACATTCTTCAAAAGGAGTTGTTGGCTTCTCATATTTTGTTTCCATGACGTTCCAAAGTTCGTAGCCAATTGATTGAAGGTAAATCTTTATTCGGTACTTCCAATAGTTGTAGTTCAATCCATCGAACATTGGTGGACGATTTGTTGAGTGACCTTCTTTGAATTGTGAAGAATTTGTCGATGCCATCTTTCACCTTGCTCTGATATCAAATGTAGGATCTGAAATAGATACACTTGAACACTAGAGGGGGGGGTGAATAGTATTCTTTTAAAATTATTGCAAAGTATATTATAAATTGTAAAGAAAAATGGCAATCTCAGAAATTCACAATCACAAACACAAGGATTTATACTGGTTTTACCAATCCGGTGTACATCCAGTCCCCAAGCAAATCCCGCTTGAGAGTTTCCACTATGATTTTGAATAAACTTACAAAATCAAACACAAACCTGACCAATTTGCAAGTCCCTACAAATTGCAATACCTATTGACAAACACATTGCCAATTTGAACACCAATCTCTAAACTAAGAGATCAACCCTCTCAAACCCGAGAGAAATCCTTTTGAAGCAAGAACACAATTGATCCTATAAGCCTTGAATGTGTAGTAAAGTACAGCAGTGGCTTAGGATTCTTTTAACCTCTGTAAATTGCCTAAATGATAGGTATTTGATGAATGTTTAGAGGCAATTTTAGAAACTTCTTTTTTTCACAAAATCTGAATATTTTTCACTTGAAAAATTGCACAAAGATCAAAGTTTATGGGTATGTATATCTCTGTAATTTTTTTGAACAAATAACCTATTTATAGCCCTTGAAAAGACAAATTTTTGAACTTTAAAAACGTTTAAAAACGACTATAAACAGTCACAAATTCAAACTTTTAAATATGGAAAAACTGTATCTGTAGTCGACTACAATGAACATTAGTCGACTACACTGAGTTCAAACAGACTCTGTGTATTCAGGAAATTTCTCAGTAGTCGACTATAATGCTCATTAGTCGACTACACTGTATTTTGATAGAAACTGATAAAATGAATTTTACGTTCAGTAGTCGACTATAGTGTAGATTAGTCGACTATACTGTAAAAAGACTGAAACTTATGTTTCTGTAAAACACCTGAGTAGTCGACTACAATCACTATTAGTCGACTATACTGTAAATTGACAGAAACACATATTTAAGATTTATACATGAGTAGTCGACTACTATTCTAATTAGTCGACTACTAAGAGTAAAAATTATGATATAAAATATTTTTATACTTAAGTTTTAACTATATTTCTAATGGTTAACATAGGAGATTTCTATAGTTAACCAACACACTAAGCCTGTGTTAGTATGTTCTAATTTTGTGTGTGTGCGCGTGTGTGTGATCAAGGCTTGTACAAAAATTCTAAGTAAAGAAAGTGTAAAATACATTATCTCATCTGTTCTTCATTTTCTCCACTTCATAATGCCTTGAAAACATCTTGCACTTGTTTACATTATGATATTAAAATTTGCATATAAAAGTTAGTGCACACACTGTATAAATTGTTATTATCAAAATATTATAATGGAGATATGATATTCAACATTTATTTCTAAGCTTTTTATTCTCTCTAGAAAGTATGCATATCGGTACCTCTATGGTAAATCATCCTGAATCTCAATCTCTGGTGAGTTAATCACTCTCTGCTGTTCATCATCTCGCAGATGCTTCTTAAGCATCGAGACATGAAAGACATCGTGTACACTCGACATCGATGCTGGAAGATCTAATCTGTAAGAAACAACTCGAATGCTCTCGATGATCCTAAAAGGACCCACATATCTCGGGGCAAGCTTCCCCCGTCTACCG
This sequence comes from Asparagus kiusianus, assembly GCA_022839385.1. Classification (NCBI taxonomy): domain Eukaryota; kingdom Viridiplantae; phylum Streptophyta; class Magnoliopsida; order Asparagales; family Asparagaceae; genus Asparagus; species Asparagus kiusianus. The sequence goes on along the minus strand of BQKN01066997.1, from coordinate 817,287 downwards.
AATCGCTGAACACCCTTCATCGGTGATACTTTCTACATGACTGAGTCTCCGACCTGGAACTCTAAAGGTCGTCTCCGCTGATCTGCATAGCTCTTCTGCCGACTCTGCGCCACAAGAATGTGCTCTTGAATCAATGTCACCTTCTCTGTGGTCTGTCTAACTAACTTTGGACCAATCAGTAAACTATCATCTGGCTCTGCCCAACATATAGGCGATCTGCTAGGTCTCCCGTACAAAGCTTCATACGGTGCCATCCCGATAGTAGCTTGATAACTGTTATTGTATGCAAATTCGATCAGTGGGATATGATCCTCCCAGCTACCCTGAAAATCTATAATGCACATTCTCAGCATGTCCTCTAAAATCTGATTCACCCTCTCGGTCTGTCCATCTGTCTGGGGGTGGAAAACACTGCTAAATGATAACTGACTACCAAAAGCATCCTGAAAACTCCTCCAAAAATAAGATGTGAAGACTGAGCCCCGATCTGATACAATCATCTCCGGAACTCCATGTAATCTAACAATCTCCCGAATGAAAATCCTCGCATTCATATCTGCTATATGAGTCGTCCTCACAGGTAAGAAATGTGCGGGCTTAGCCAATCTGTCCACTATAACCCAAATAAAATCATTTCCTTTGCTTGACTTGGGCAACCCTACTATGAAATCCATGGAAATATCTGCCCACTTCCACTCGGGAATGGGTAAAAGCTATAGGGTTCCTGCAGGTCTCTGATGTTCTACCTTAACTTGTTGGCAGGTATAACACTTAGCCACATAATCTGCAATCTCTTTGCGCATACCACTCCACTAAAAATTCCTCTTCAGATCCTTGTACATTTTTGTCGTGCCTGGGTGCACTGTATATTTGCTGTGATGAGCTTCGTCAAATAGTCCCCTCTTCAGCTGTAGATTGTTCGGCATAACGATCCTGCCCTTCATCCTAAGGCCTCCATATACTCCAATAGTCTAATCATCCTTGGGTTCTTTGGAGATCTCCCCCTTGCGGGTTTGAATCCAAGAATCCTCTAACTAAGCTCCGACTACTCTATCTCTCCAAGATGGCTGTACAAATAACGCTCCTAAGAACACACGGCTCCCGCCAATCTCTAGCCTGAAATCAAAATGGCTGAGGGTATAAAGATCCCGATGTAGTGAACACCTCAAAGCTTCTAGTCCACGGCGACGTTTCTTGCTCAACGCGTCTGCTACCACGTTCGCCTTTCCCAGATGATACTGAATAGCAAATTCATAATCCTTGATAAATTCTACCCATCGCCGTTACCTCTGGTTGAGTTCTTTTTGTGAGAAAAGGTACTTTAAACTCTGGTGATCTGTGAATAACTCAAACTGCACTCCGTACAAATAATGTCTCCACGCCTTCAGTGCAAAGACCACTGTTGCTAGCTCCAAATCGTGCGTGGGATAATTTTGCTCATGAGTCCTCAGCTGCCTCGAAATATAGGCTACAACTCTCTGGGTCTGCATCAATATACCACCAAGATCCGATAAGATGCATCAGTGTAGACAACAAAAGTCTTATCACTGCTAGGGATAACCAAAACTGGTGCTAAAGTCAACTTAGTCTTCAATGTCTCAAATGCCTTCTGGCACTCTATGCTCCAAATGAACTGTACACCCTTCTTAGTAAGCCGTGTAAGTGGTGTGGAAATCCTCGAGAAGTCCTGAATGAATTTTCTGTAATAGCCTACCAGGCCTAAGAAACTATGAATCTCGGTAACTGTCTTCAGTGGTTTCTAATCAAATACGGCTTCTACCTTAGCCGGATCCACTACAATGCTCTCTCGGCTAATAATTGTTAGACCCTAGAGGGTGGGGAGGTGATTAGGGTCTTATGCTAATCTAATCCGATTAAATGCCAATTAAAAATAATGTTGATTAATTTGTTCTTGCATGAATGATATAAGATAGATATGAGCAAGAAAGATATGAATAAGCACAAATAAAAAGTACGCTAAGCAAAACACAAACAAACGATATGTTTACGCGGTTCGGTCACCACGACCTATGTCCCCGCTCCTCACCTCGAGGAGACATCCACTATCACAATCCGGTTTGGAAGCCGGAACTTCTACACAATCGGTTTACAAGCTTACCGAAAACTCTCACACTATACAATCACACTTCACACACTAAGTGTATAAACCTAGCCCGTGTCCTCCTCCTCAAGTGCTCAGATGCAACCTCTCCCTAGGTTCGTCAACCGACGCCACTCCTATTGGATTCGAGCCCGTCTCTCGCCTCACACTCCTCTCAGTATACAAGTGTATTACAAGTGATACTCACAAATAAAGATTAAATACAATGGTTTGTTCTGAATAACAAATGAGAACGCAAATGAAGCTCACACTCACTAAATCACACCCCACAACCCACACTATATAGTATGAAAATATTAAGCTCAATATTGTGTATGTGATAACAGTGAATGAAAAAAATATGTAACTCAATAAATATAGCTAAGATATGAAAATGAAATTATAAGCTATATGAAAAAATGAGTTAGGGAAACTTCTCAATAAACAAGAAGAACAGTAGAGGATGATGAGGATAGGATCCTCAGTTGAAATGAAAAGCCTCTTCTTGTAGTAGTAGACTTCTTTTAAAGCAGATGATCAGAAACAGTTTAAACAGCTCTTTAAACACACTTAAGATTTTTGTTAAAACTTCACTGTAGAACAAAACTTGGTTGTTTGAAAGAGAGCAGTAATGGGGTATTTATACCCACTTAAAATATCAGCAAAAACAAACTTGAAAAGACCAAAATAGACCCAGAAAATCAAATCAGAAAATAGCCGTTGGAAAGCAATTATGAGATCGGTGGTCGACCGTGGAAATCTCGCGATCGACCGCGAGGCACAAAAAATCTGAGCATAGGAATTAAAAGCAGACGGTCGACCGCATGCACATAAAGCTTATACTAAGAAAAATTGCTGCTGGCGGTCGACCGTGACGGTCGACCGCAAACTGATACATGGCATATGACAGGTTTTTGGGCTGATTTTGAAAATACATTAAAAATATCAAATCAATTCCAAAAATAGTAAAACTTTGGGGAAGTTTCTAAATGATGAAATAAACATGTTTGAAAAGGAATTTTTGGAAAATCAATTTTCGTTTGTGAAAACTCCCTATTTTTAAAAAATGTTCAAAAAACCTATTTTTTTGTGAACATGAAAATTGAGATATGACTTATAAATACGTATGTATATATCATGTACATATTATATATATATAAACAAGTGTGAATGAGCTGTAAACATAAAATAAAAAATTATTTTAACGAAGTATGATGAGAAATCATTTATTTAATAGAAAACTCAAAATTGTGTTAAGTGTACATATATTGAGCTTACATATAAACATACGATATATGTAAGCAAACTAAACTTATACCTAGGTGAAAGCACACACATGAACTTGAATCTTTAACGTTTGATTTGTCGTGTGTTGAATTACCTGTAAAGAGAAAAACAAAACAACAAAAACTAGAGAATAGATTAGAGATAAATTATTTGACAAATCATCATCAAAACTATAGGACCAACAATAACATGGCCTAAGAATCTGACCTCTGATAACGAGAATTCACACTTGCTAAACTTAGCATACAACTGGTGCTCTCTCAATATCTGCAATGTTAACCTCAAATGCTGCTCGTGCTCTGCCTCCGACCTCGAGTAGATAAGAATATCGTCGATGAAAACTGTCATTAACTAGTCCAAATAAGGACAAAAACTCGATTCATCAAATCTATGACTATTGCGGGTGCATTGGTCAGCCCAAATGGCATGACAAGAAACTCGAAAGACCCATATCAAGTCAAGAAAGCGGTCTTGGGAATATCCATCTCCCGAACTCGCAACTGATGATAACTGTCACGTACCGCTTCCCAAAATACCCAGGAATCCATACGTGAACAAGCCCGTGACGTATTAGATTGAGAAGAAATATACACTATTATTATTTTCTTCTTTTTCTTTTCTTCTCAATCCAATACGCTAAGCGTCTGGAAAAAAACAATGCGACGTCACAGGTCCCTGATCACATATAGCAAGAATATAATAGACAAACTCAGAATAGAATAATAAATATCACAAATGAATATCATCCATAACATAAAATTCGGGTCAACATGCCCTTATACAAATCTATCTGAATAAAATACTGGAGAATATAAAAATACACTGATCAAAAGGAAAAGAAGTGCTACAAAAATAAACTGAATGGAATCACTAAGCTTCGGTTTCTTCTTCTGCTCCGTCCGCTAGGCACTCCTACTAAGAATCCTCTAGCTCCTAATGATCTCACAGCTAAACCTGTTCTTCCTCTAAGTCTGACGTACACCAAAAAAAACAGGTGTACGTCAGCGTGTATGGCACACGACAATACCCAACCCCACAAAGAAGATATAACGAATAGAAATCCAATATGAAAAACGATACGATAACAGAAACAACAAAAGAACATACAACTGAAATCCACAAATCAACATGAAAACACTACTAAATCATGATAACATAAAGCATCCAAAATCGATCAGGTAACGAGGTCATGCAACTAGCGATTGTAATCATCCAAGTAACAGGGTCGTACACTAGATGGAATTAATATTTAAAAATCTACAACTCGAGACGTAGTACGTCGAGCAAAATAATCCAAACAAGGAAACCCTCATGTATATAACATATGTCTCAAATTGTAAATAATTAAATATTAATCCCGATCTTTGTATGAAAGAATTAAGACTGGCCTACATCTCACACAAGAATCCTAATCAACTTAAATAACAAGATCAGGTAATTAGTCATTCTATAACGGTCACTGGTCCATATCTCACATAGAGTCAACGCTCCTGTCATCAGATAACTAGCTGTTAACAAATCCTCTACGTGCACCCAATATGCTGCTACACTGGATCGGTCAGAGGGCTACACGCAATCCGATTCCGGCCTGGTTCAAACTCAAGCAAGAATCAGGTGAATATCAAGCTCACGGACCAAAGTGGCTACACCGTCTCCACTTTGGCCTAACAAACCAACCCCAAGCTACACTGGATCATGGGGAGGCCTGGAAGATACATCAACAGCCTTATCCGGTCACATGAACATGGACTTTCCCATCCCAACTCTCTTATATTTTCTAAATCAACCATAATCCTTATTGAACTCGGGTTAACCACCTAAACTCAGTCAACACACCCACACATGTCATTAAGTCTGTTCATGACGCACGAGGCTACTAAGTCATGAACTACTAATGGTTCTCAAACACAACCAGGAACAATCAATGCAACTAATCATGTGCAATAATATCGTAGCATATCAGATAATCAAGATTAAGAATTATAAATCATAAACAGAGTCTACATAATTCAGAAATATTTTATTTTTCAAAATAATTTCTTTTAAAATTATTATAATTATCCAGAAATAATTTTGCTACCGAAATAGATTCTTTTAATTCATAATAATTATTATAAAATAATCTTTTCTATAAAATAAACTCTTTTAAATTATTATTCTAAATAATCCCTTTTACATCAAGTAAATTCTTTTCTCATTACAATAATTATAAAATAATCTTTAAATATTCTATTTAATATTACTTCTTCCAAAGTAAATCCTTTTAAAATATTTCTCATAATAATAATTCAAAATACTCCATTTTAAAAATTATTCTTTCTTTCAAAAATATTTCGTAATTAATCATAAACTACTTTTCAATATATCTACTCATCATAAATAGCATCACTTCACAGAATATAACCACCGCAATATTCTCAACAACCCACGCAGATAATAACATATCAATCCAATCTATAAATATCAGATAAAAATAATGAAACAAGGAGAAGCGGGATCTTGCCTCGGGTTCGTGGGCGTGAACGGAGCAGCGGGGGTTGTTGCGGCTATCGGCGATGTGGTGGCTTGGCGCGGTCGGGGACAGTCGGGTGAAGGCGGATCTGAGGCACGGTGGGTTCTCGGGCAGAGCTCAAGGGGTTGGCGGCGGAGGCATGGGTTGCTGGACATCGGAAGGGAGGAACAGAGGAGGGCTAGGTTTGGGGTTTGCTGCTGGAGTTAGGTGGAGGTTGACGACGTGAAGTTTGGTGGTCGGAGGGGAGATGGAAGTGGAGCAGAGGTGGACGAGGATCTGGATTGTGGCGAATGATGGTGTGGCAGTGGCGTCGGTGATGAGGGGACTAGACGGTGAAGGGGCGGTGTTGGCGGCACGTCGGGGGAGGAGAACGGCGCTGAACGGCGGGTGATGGAGGAGAAGGGGTTCGGAGCTGAGCTTGAGGGGTTGGCGGTCGGATCTGTGGTAGTGTGGATCTGGGCGGTGCTGTCGACGGTGGCGGCTCTGCGTCGGGGAGGGCTGGAGTCGGCGACAGGTGGAAGAGGTGACGATGGCCAAGGGCGGCGAGTGGGGTTGTGGAGGCGGAGCTGATGGTGGTCGAGCAGGGATGATGAAGAAGAAGGGGATGAGGTGGAGCGCGAGGGGGCGGCTTAGTGCTCGGATCTGAGAACAAGGGAGGAGGAGGACGAGGGTGGTGACGAGCTCGTCGGCGCTGATCGGAGGCGACGAAAGATGGCCGGAGGTGTGGGTTTCGTGAACGAGAGAGAAGGAGAGAAAGGAAGAAAGTGGGCGGCGGTTTTTCTCGTGAATAGGAGAGGAAAATAATGAGAATATTTATAGGGTTAGGTTAGGGTTAGCTAATTAACGAAATTAATAAAAAAATAAATAATTACTGATATCTAAAAATTAAAATAATTATAGAATAATTATCTACAAATAAAAACGTACATGTTGTGCTAATACAATAGTTGATACGAAATAGTTAAAATATACCCATATTATACAATTAAATGAGAATAATTAATAATAAAAATATATTTACTTACATTTAAAATAAAATAATTAGGGGATAATTATATACACAGTAAAACGTACCAGTTATACTAATACGACAGATAATACACAATAGTAGAAATAATATAACTATTTGTATAAAATAACATTTAATAATAATACAACATATTATAAGAAATAATTCTTAATAGTAAAAATAATACAACATATTATTTAAAATGATACGTAATAGTATCTATAACACAACAGATTAATTTTAGAAATTCTTTACTAAACTAAATAAATTTATAAATATTAAAATCATTTAAATAAATTTAAATTTGGACTTTTAAGTCTTAGAAAATTCTAGAAAATCGAGAAAAATACAAATACTCTTTTAAAAAAAATAATTAAATATTTTAAAATATCAAAAAAATATTTTAACTAGTATCAAAATTCACGATCGTTACATTCTACCCCCCTTAAATTAAATTTCGCTCTCGAAATTAAAACAAGGTATGCACAATATCATATAGTAATCTGTAAACCAAAAATAATACATATAATAGTTGACAATAGAAAGAAAAAACATATCAATAATGGACGTAGGTAAAAGACATAACATATATGCGACAAACATGTAATTATGTATTCATAACATTTACACAACGAACAAAATGTCGAAATATAGCAATAACCATTATATCATTATACATGTTAGAATAACCAAATATGATACAAAACTATAAACCCAATATACATAAAGAATAAACTTAATACAACATGTGAACTGCCATGTAATAATTTTTTTTAAACAATAATCAAATATGGACATAACAGTTAACAAAAACAGTAATGCAGAGACTTTTGTATATGGAAAATTGATAAATATAGTAACTAAAATAATTAATGAATAGACAATAAAATACAATATTAAAGTAAAGTATACACGACCTAACATAAGAAAAATAACTAATAACCACAACAAAATATCTACAATGTGCAAAATCTATAACTAAGTTGTATAAACTTATAACACTCATTTCACATACTAAAATAAATTATGAAACTACTGATGAAACGTAAAAGAAATAACTATGTTAACCAATAAACAATATAACCCAATAACACAAATAACTAATAAATTAATAAAATTAAAGACAACATAAAATGACATACAAGAAAAATATATAACTTGATAATAATCAAACTGTAATGATAACAAAACGCGTACATGAAAAGTAAAATGTGACCAAAATTATGTGGTAACATACACAGTAAACATATATAAATACATGTATAATATGTAGAATTAATAAAATAAATGCAACACAAAATAAAAATAACTACACTATAACATGACCACAAACAAAAATTATAATAAAAACATAATAAATACTAAATCATAATAAGTATAGCAATACATAAATTAAAACGTGAAAACATGAGCAAGAATACACTACATAAAATATAAAACTCACTAACTACAAAAATATTTTGACTAAGTACGCAACCATTATATAATATGTAAAATCCAAAAATCAAAGCTAAACAAACACACCCATTGTAACAACCTTTAATAACCCTATACACAAACTATAAATCCATAACACCGCACACTCCCACCGAAAATAACAACTCTTATTTAAAGAAAAATATAAGAATACAATGATATTGATATAATATGATCTACGAAAAATACAAGAATAAGAGAAACAAAATAGAAGAGTAACACGATGTAAAATAACACAAGTTGATACTAGAAATAACGAATGACTATAAATCAATAAAAAATATACATCGTAATATAATAATCTGTGTGAATATACTATAATGAAAGAGAATAATAATTATAAAAGATTTAAAAAGTAAAACACATCACAAGTAACAAAAACAATGAATAAAGAATGAATAACGAAGAATGACACAATAAAAGACATAAATATCTAAAAATAACATAAAATAAATAAAAAATAACACGCGTATACAATATATATTATTACAATGATAAAATAATACATATATAAAACGAAGCAAACAAATAACAAATATGCAAATACACTAAACAAACCATAAATAAATACTATACATACCTACAAATGTTATTTAGAATAATCTTTTATATTAGTTATAAAGAATAATAATTAATATAACAAAATAACTACATAATTAGTAACTCAACTATAAACTTAACAATATGAATAATTGCTTAAATGTCAAAATACATGGTTCTTAAAAATAACAAAACCAATGCGAACATACTAAAATAATCTAACAAGACAAAACTTACTGATAAGAAACTATATACTAAAAATGTAAATGATACGAATATAGTGCATATGTAGAATATTAAAATCATGAACATTTTAATGTATATCACTAAATATACGAATAATATATAATAATTTAGAACATAAGTGAAAGATAGATGGTATGACAGAAAACACACACATACACAATATAGATATGCAAAAATATATTTTAAATAATGATATGAATATCAGATATGCTATGTAACGTATATGTGGAGTCTAGAGCAATGCAAAATACTTAATAACATGGTTTGAACAATCGAAAATATATAAGTAATGATATATATATTTTAATGAAAACATACAATATAACACCGTGTGTGATACATAAAATAATGTAATAAATAATGCATAACTTAATACAATCAACCCATATATATAAGCCAAACCAAAGAAAACATAGTCGTAAAAATAATGATACATATAATAACGACCGGTATAAGGAAAAGGAGTTATACTAAGAGTGGTAATCGCGAAGCGACAGGACAAGAACCGTGGAAACTACGGAGTCAAAGAGTGATAAGATAGGGACGAAACGAAATCTACCAAGAAAATGGAATAATGGCTCAAGAATAGTCTCACGGATGAAATCATGATATGCATCTAAACTGTCCACTATATCCTTACTAATGAGGACTCGGGACCATGACCTGCATGGGCCACCAAAAAAACCTGTAACGTCCCGCTTCCCAAAATACCCGGGAATCAGAACGTGAACAAGCCCGCGACGTATTAGATTGAGAAGAAATATACACTATTATTTTTTTCTTCTTTTTCTTTTCTTCTCAATCCAATACGCTAAGCGTTTGGAAATAAAAACAATGCGAAGTCACAGGTCCCTGATCACATATAGCAAGAATATAATAGACAAACTCAGATTAGAATAATACATATCACAAATGAATATCATCCATGACATAAAATTCGGGTCAACATGCCCTTATACAAATCTATCTGAATAAAATACTAGAGAATATAAAAATACACTGATCAAAAGGAAAAGAAGTGCTACAAAAATAAACTAAAAGGAATCACTTAGCTTCGGTTTCTTCTTCTGCTCCGTCTGCTAGGCACTCCTACTAAGAATTCTCTGGCTCATGATGATCTCCCAGCTGAACCTGTTCTTTCTCTAAGTCTGACGTACAACAAAGAAAATAGGTGTACGTCAGATAATGAGAAATCTAACGGCTGAGCTACAAGCCGAAATCTAACCGAAAAATCATAGGAGATAAAAGAATGTGAAGCGCCAGAATAAAAAAGAATACGTGCTGGAAATGAATTCACACAGAATGTACCTTCTACCACAGCTCCTCTCGTGCCATGATCGTGAGGAATAACTATATACACCCTACCGGTCTACAACTCTGCATCACCTAGAGTGAATGGTGCCATCTGCCTCTGCTGGGTCTCCTGGACTGCTCGAACCTGTCCCTCAATCCTCGGGACTGCTGGAGGTGCCTCTATCCTCACCTGCTGGTCTTGACCGCGTCCCTGAGCACGGTTCTGTTGCTGTGTCCTACCCTACTGGCCTGCTGCGGGTGCGCTGCGGCACTCGGTCGCTCGGTGTCCAATCTTGTTATAATTATAACAAGCTCTCTGAAACTGGCACAGCTGCTGTGCTCTCTGGTCCTGCTGATGGCCCTTCTTATAGGGACCCTACTGGTGTGGACCCTTACCCTGCTGGTGGGGTCCTTCTGAGCCTCCAAATAGTCTCTTACCCTTTCCTTTGTCCTCGGACTGTCTTGGCTTACCGTTGTCCTTGCTATTGATGAATAACGCTGTATCTGTCTCCTGAGCCATGGCAGCATCTGCCACCTCCCGCACTGAATGAAACCGTCGAGATACTATGTACCAGCGTAATCCTGGACAAAGTCCCATCAAGAACATCTGAGCCTGTCGCTCCTCCGTGTGCCACATACCGGTGAACCTAAGCAATGACATGAACTTAGTCTAAAAGTCCATGACAGACATATCTCCCTGTTCTAAACGAGTCAGCTCTAACTCTTTTCCGACTTTCACTGCAGCCGAAACATACTACTCATCAAACAGATATATAAAGGTCTCCCATAAAACCGTCATCCTCTGCTCTGGGGTGAAATGGAGCCTATACCATCCTCCTGCATCACCTTTGAGGCTGAAAGCCGCTAGCCTCTGCTTCTGAATAGTGTTGACATTCAGCATGTTCAAGATGTTGCTCACATCCTCTTTCCACTTGTGTGCAGTAATAGAATCCGTCGAACCGTGGAACTCAAGTGCTTTCAACTTCTGATACCTCTCAACTAAACGAAGCCAAGCCTCCTGATCAACTGCTTCGTCCTCAACTGGTAGTGTCGGTGGGACCACTAGTGCCCTCTCTGGTATTTCCTCCCGAATAGATGACTCCTGAACGAATGCCTCTTCATGAACGGAAGGCTCTTGACGAACCTGGGCTACTAGCTGCTCCTCAATAGCCGCCATATGAGCTGCCAATGGTGCTATGAGATTCACTATGTTCTGCGGAGCCTGCTGTGGCTCGGGCTTCCTATCTTCCTGCTCAACTTCCTGAGCATGAGAAACTCGGCGTCCATGACCTCTTCCTGACATCTATAATTCCAAAATAGAGCTTATTACGCAGTAAATTGGATCTCAAGCATGAAGGATATAACATATACTAATAAGTAAATCGTATTACATATATCTCATATCATGCTTTATTATTCAAAGCAAATAGATCATCAACATAAAAAAAATATTAGATTTTTCGCGTACATATATAGTACGTCATCACTCATGCTAAGGATTCCTAGCGGACTGTATACATGATCCCTAGGAAACTCTATCCTAAACTCCACAATATGATACAGGAATGATCCTAAGGATATTAGAACTAGAGCTCTGATACCAATTGTGATGCCCCAGGGTTCACATAAGGCTGCAGTCTAAGGTGAAACCCGGATTGTCAAACCTGCCAAGCACCAACTTCATGCTAGGACATGTTTCACCATCACAATCACTATCTCTCTAGTAGAAATAATAAATAGATGAAGGTATAGACAGGTAAATAATCTAAATCGAATAACACTGCAAATATACACAGAATAAGCATAAGAAATATTAATAATGAGCCTAACTGGAATGAAGTAGATATTTCACTGAGTCTGAACTAAATCTCAAATACAATTAGTCAAATAAACCAAATCTCATAATAGCTCTCAACTCTTTGAAATAAAATATCAATCTAGAGTCTGAAAATAATCAACTACATGTGGAGTTCTGCAATAACTACAAAATATAATAAATAGATTAAATAGACAACTAAGATGTCCCATCAACCTGCGACTCTCTGTTCGTCGGACTCGTTGCCTGAAAGAGGGGAAACAACGAGCGTCAAAGTGCTAGCGAGATCATCACTACCTCTCCCCAGAGGAAGGGGTAGGAGTATATAGAAAATAGAGTCAGTACATACATATATCAAATCATTCATATAACTCTCTATGAATGAAAAACAAATTTACCAATGATAAAAACCCCAATCTCCAACATAAAGAATAATCATCTCATCTCGAACTACGTCCGAGTGATCTTCTCTAACATAAGAGGATATCAACAATTGTTAAAACAAGAAAAATATCTGCCGTTTATAACGAGTGTATCAAAATCTCAAAGGAAATACCTTACTCGCGGGCAATCTATCATGAAAGTAAAGCTTGCAACTGATCAATTATCTATGTGTGCATCATCTTGTACTATAGCGATACTCTCGTAATGCTCTTACTCAATCGCTCTGCGGCAATAGATTTTATTATCTCCTTATTCCGGATACGTGTAATAACGATACTTTTGTAATACTCTTACTCAATCGTTCTGCGGCAAATAGGTTTCATCTCCCTATTTCCGGATACGTATAGAACAACATTATTCATATGTGTTTATCAAATTAACTCATGTCAAAAGTGTGTCAATCTAACACAATCTAGTAGACATGCACAAATCTTGGTGTACGTGTGCTCATCCGAAGTTCACCATCATCCCAGGTATTAAACAATCACTAACATAATAGTCTATCATCATTAGATCGAGAAATCTGCTTGACAAACAAAAACCAAGCCATATAAACATGTACAGCCAAAACAGACTGGCGGTTGACCATGGCGGTCGACCGCCATGGGCTCCAGAGACTACCCAGGTCTCTGTCCTGTACGCGGTTGACCGTGGCGGTCGACCGTGAACCCTGATTCCAGATTTCTTAATTATTTCATGTATGTCGTGTTCACGTCGTGTTTTTATGATTCAAACATGATTAAATCTTCATGAAACTTGTATGCAAACATGTCACAGCAGATATGAACATCTGGAAATAACTCAATAACTATAAACATGATTTTATGCATTAGATTTGTATTCAAAACCCTAAAAACATGCATAAAAGCTCAAAACAACGAATCAAACTCATTTCTTTAGATTAACCATGTTTTAAAATCATCAACAGATCTAAATCACATCTAAAAAACGTTCTCAACCTTTTTAGCATGAAAAGACTTAATATTTATATATATAATACAAAAGAGATTGACTTTATTCATAAACTAGTCATTTAGGCTCTACGAAGCATGTTTAAAACTCTTTAAAAACATATTGAAAACTAGGAGGGGGATTAGCAGAGATGATACTCGCCTGGGGTTGTTGGAAAACGTGTTAGAAGCAACGTCGAAGGAGATCTCCACTCCAAAAGCTAAGAATCAATAAAACCCAACTTGAAAGCCTCCAATCTTCTCCAAAAAATCAATCTAGGGTTTGGGGGGGGGGTTGGTGGCTGTTAGGGTTCTTAGAAAAACTGAGAAAAACGTGAAAAATGTGAAAAACTCATATATATCAGAGGAAAACGGATATGGGTTTAGAAATCCAAAACCAACTCAAAATAGGAGAAAAACAGACTGCAGGTATCATGGTCGACCGGGTTGCGGTCGACCGCGACGGCCGATCTGACCGGACATTTCTAGTTTCCATATGTTTGGCCATTTGTGCATGTTTCAACTCTTTTCTATCTCATGTATGAACTCGTTCATACTCAACTCACATGGTATTATACTCATATACCATTAAATGATATTTATCATACTAAATATCCACATATCATAATTTATCACACATTAATTATATTATTCATAAATTATCAGGGTTTTTCATCCCACTTTGAGTTTCTTTTACAACTTGAAATATAATATAAAATTCTTCTTTTTTAGTATCGGGTTCGTCTTTGCCCCAAGAGAAGACATCGCTTTTTCAACTCCTAAAATCCGTACTTCACATGAGCGGGGAATTTTATCCCGAAGCCTAAGTAGGGATAAGTCAGCGCCTAACATGTGTTTCCGGTTAGTCTTTTGCTGTAAAAAGGACAAAAGCCCACATATTCAACATTGTGGTAGGTTGTCATTAATAACACCATAATCCATACCTTATACACATGGAGAATTTTATCCCGAATCCGAAGTAGGGATAAGCTAAAGCCTAACACGCGTTGCCGGTTTAGTCTTTTATCAAGTGAAAAAGAAACCAAAATCTAAGTCTGGGGATTTTTATCCCGAATCCTAAGAAGGGATAAGTCAGCGTCTAACATGCGTTGCTGGGTAGTCTATTCCTGTAAGAAAAATAAAGTCTACGTATTCAATATCGTAGCACTGTTAACTCTTTTAGCATAATTTTATATGCAAAACGGACTTAAATAATCTGCATACTAGCCCGACTCAAACGGTAGTCGATAAAGGCTCATCAAACCCGTTGATGGCTGAGGGTTTGCCAAAAATCCTATAAGTGTGAGAGTTATTGACGCACCAGCTCCATTGGTTGGTCTCGTGACTTGAGGATCCAACAACTTTAGGATAAAATCCATACATGCAAATGAATCAGTTTTAACAGTTGGTCTTGCAGCCCTAATATTTAGGACCGTCATGCTCTAATGCTTTAAGAGCTTAAACTATGTAGACTCCAGTAAACGTATGAGTATAAACTATGTTAACACCGTTCAACGCATCAATAATTTCGCTAAAATAAGGCTAAGGAAAAATTCTAGGTTAAAGGATGACTCCAGGGAGTTCAATCACATTCAGATACCAACTCCCGACAAAGACGATCTGTTCAACGTTAACTCAATGACAAGAGTTAAGTTCATAAATTTACACACCAACTCCAGTTTAAGATTTCAATAACGGTCAGACGATAAACGTAGCACCAGAAGAAATTCATCTATTCGACAAAATACTGAGTAGATTGAAGATTAAAGAAATCAAGAATTGAATCCATTTACAGGTCCTTCTACGTGATCTTCTCGATAAAATACTGAAGAGGTTGAACAGAGGGCCTATCTTATCCAAAGCATTCCAGACTCCTATATAAAAGAATGAGTCTGAAACACTTTAAAAGAGGTATATGTAGGCGTCTAAAAATGCCTATAGGTGTCTGAATACAGCTCAAGATGAAGAGAAGACGATGAACATCATTATTCAAGTTGGAGAGGATTATCTGAGTCAAACAGGATTATTTAAGACCGTAGGGAAGCTAACGAGTGTATAAGCAAGTCAGCAAGGCGTATAAGTTAACAAAACATGTAAAACGGAGTAAATTACAAGTTTGGGAAAGTCAGAAAACACCAAAATCCTTTAAAGAGACTCGCACGGGCGGATCACCATGAGGTGACCCGCGCCCGTGCAGGCCACCAAGAGGTGACCTGCACACAGTCGGGTCACCCAAAGGTGACGCACGCTAGTGCGGGTCACCAAGGGGTGACTCGCACATAGCTGGGTCATACAGAGGTGACCTGCTCTCGTGCGGGTCATCAAGAGGTGACCTGCACACAGCCGGGTCACCCTAAGGTGGCCTATGCCCGTGCGGGTCACCAGTGTCTGCCCCACACAGTTAGTGCCCGAAACGTGTTTTTAACGAGTTTGTTTATATTTATCAGGATTTGTTCGTTCCACAACATTCCAACTAACTTGATATCATATCCAAATGTGGTTAGGCCATTTTAAACTAAAGATATGACAAAATCCCTTATTCTCATTCAAATAACCGCATCCAAGGCTCTATAAATATAAACATAGGGCTCCCATTCACAAGAGGCGAATTTTAATCAAGAGGAGGAGGTGTTGCCAAACTTCAGAGCTAAGAGCCATGAATTTCAGATAGGAGGAATAGATCTTGGCGAGTTCTTCGGCATAAAAAAAGAGAGTTCGAGAGATCTGAGGCCCCGTACCCTCATTCCTTGAGATTAGGCTTGGTCTTAATCTTGAGAAGAGTATTGATTTCGCTTGGTCGAGATTAATACTTTAGCGATTGCTTTCTTCGTGAAGTGAGAGCTCTAATCAATAATTCTATCAACCGGATCTGGTCCGTAGGTGGTCCACAGATAAACCCCAGCACATGCAAAGATCCCATGCAAGAAACAGGGGATAAATTGCTATTGTGTGTTGTTTGAAGGAATTGTAATCTTTATATTTTCATTGTGTAAGAAGATCTTATAAAAGATCAACTTTTTATTTATTTGAGTTTATTGTAATGACTGAAGCTGTAATAGATTCAAGATAATACAAATAACAATTTCTAAATGAAACAATCTTATTGATAAATGTCATAAGAGACCACCTCGTCCAACACTTGAGAAGACTCGATCTCCATTTGCTACTTCAGCTGATGTTAACCCTACTCCTCAAGAGCCACAGACTTCTAGCCATCTCTCTTCTGAGCAGTTATCAGAGATTACTATATTAATAACCATGAATTTTAGGCTAAGTGGAGCTGCCTCTATCTCTTGTCTGCTTATTTTGGTACTTCTACTCCTTCGATATTCGACACAAGTGCATCTCATCATATGACCTTTGATAACTCTATTCTTACAAATTGTTCACCTGCTCCCTTTTAATTCTGCATTTATATTGCTAATGGCACTCCCCTTCTAGTCTCTCAATTAGGTGATATTACTCCAAATTCTGATAGTTCTGGTCGTATAACATTATTGCCTGTTCTTCATATTCTTAAATTATCTATGTAACTTTTATCCATTGGGAGAATTATAGATTCCGGTTGCACTATCTTATTTAATGCTAAATCTTATGTTATCCAGGATTAAACTGGCCAGAAGATTGGGATAGTTCGTAGAGTTAATGGACTTTATCAGTTGGAATTTCTACACTCCACTCCATCCAACATTGGTCATGAGCTCTTTGTTTTTGATCTATGGCACCATCGCTTGGGTCATATCTCTATCTCTCACTTAAAACTTTTATCTGAATTAGATATATTAGAAAATTTAAAATTCTCTACTTTATCAAACTATAATGGGTGTCGATTAGCTAAACAAATTGCTCTACCATTTTCATCCAGTAATAAAATTGCTTTAGCCCTAATTGATTTGATTCATTCTGATATGTGGGGACCTGCCCCACTACCATCATTGTCCGATTATCGGTATTATGTTAGTTTTATTGATGACTATTCTCGCTACACTTGGGTATATCTCATGTATGTTCGTTCTGATATTTTAAATATTTATAAAGACTTTACAAATATGATTCACACTCAGTTTCATAAACGTATAAATATATTTTGTTCTGATGGTGTCAGTGAATATATCTCTTCGGCAATGTAATCTATTTGAAAATCACATGGCAACCACTCTCAGCAATCTTGTCCACACACTCATGAACAAAATGGTGTTGCTGAGAGAAAACATCGTCACATTCTCGACACCACTAGAGCTCTTCTGATATCAATATATGTACCTCGATATCTCTGGGCAGAAGCAATTATGATTGCTGTTTATCTTATCAATATTACTCTATTTTCTGTATTAGCTGACACCTCTCTATATTTTCAACTTTTCAAGTCTTAGTTTCGCAATTCTCTTCTTCTCACTTTTGGATGTGTCTGCTTTGTCCTACTTTCAACTCATGAACGTGATAAATTATCTCCACCCACTGTACAATGTATCCTTCTTGGCTATAGCACCGTTCACAAGGGGTGTTGTTGTTATGAACCTACCACTCGAAGACTTTGTATTACCCGTCATGTGACCATATTTGAAAATATTTCCTATTATACTACCTTAGATTTAGATCTCTCCTTTTTTCAACTCCCTACATTACCTTCCACTACTAAACCCGTGTCAGTGGCACCTGTACCTTCGTCTGCTCAACCAACTCCCTCCTTCACTCCAATGACATCAAATGATAGTGCTCATGTTTCATCCACACCTCGTGGACATCCGCCTACTACATCCCCTTTACTATAAGATACTCCTACTGATGTCTCCTCTACAACTTTGCCAGATTCTCCCGATGTGACTCCTCCTCCTCACCGCAATCCTCCACGAGATCGTCACCCCCTGTTCGATATGCTTAATGTGTCACTAGCATATATTCTCCTGAGTTTGTCTCTTTTCTTTTTGCTATTCACTCTATACATGAACCTAACTCATATTCTGAGGCAGTTAAGTATCTATAATGACAATAAGTCATGACGGAAGAGTTAGAGGCTTTTCGTCGGACTAATACTTGGGACCTTGTTCCTCTGCCTTTCGGTGTTAAACCGGTAAGCTACAAATGGATTTATAAGGTCAAGACTTAATCTAACGGTTCTATTGAGCGATATAAAGCTCGTCTTGTAGCTCGGGGATTCTTACAAGAGTATGATATTGACTATGAAGAGACTTTTGCTCCTGTTGCAAAAATAACATCCATTCGCACTCTCATTGTTGTTGCAGCTACGAAACATTATTCTTTATATCAAATGGATGTTAAAAATACTTTTCTTAATGGTGATCTATTTGAGACAGTGTACATGTACCACCTCCTGGTTTTTCTGCTCCTCTAGGACATGTCTGTCGCCTTCGTCGTGCTATATTTGGTCTCAAACAGGCTCCTCAGTCTTGGTTTGAGCATTTTCGGCAATCGCTTCTTTCTATTAGTTTCATTGAAAGCCTAGCTGACTACGCTTAATTTTATCGGTCCTCGATCTCTGGTACATTCATTTTATTACTTTATGTTGATGACATGATAATCACTGGGAGTTATTCCTCTGTCATTACTTCCTTAAAGCAACATCTTAAGAGACAATTTGAGATGAAGGATCTTAGATCTCTTCATTACTTTTGGGTATTGAGGTTGCTTCCTCCTCTCGTGACTATCTTCTCTCGTAGTAGAAGTACATTCCAGATATTCTTGAGCGTGCTACTCTGAGTGATCCTTCCATTGCTACTACTCTTATCTCCACATCGATGGAAATGAACTTGAAACTTCGACATGATGATGGTGATCCCTTATCTCAGCCTACTCGAGATCAAAAACTTGTCGGAGCATTGGTTTATCTTCCAGTAACACGTTCAGATGGCCTATGCAGTACACATCTTGAGCCAGTTTATCAGTAGTTCAACTTTCATTCACTATGCAGCTCTTATTTGGGTTCTTCGATATCTCCGTGGCACTATAACCCAATCATTATTTTTCCCTTCAGACTCTTCTTTGTCTCTTCATGCATATTCTGATGCTGGATGGGCTGATGGTGCAGACACTCGACATTCCACTACTAGCTTCTGTATTTTTCTGGGTTCATCTTTCATCTCTTGGCGTAGTAAGAATAAAGCCATTGTCTCTTGTTCTAGTACGGAGTCCAAGTATAGGGCGTTGGCAAATACCATAGTTGAGTTAAAATGGCTCCACACTCTTCTATGAGATCTTGATGTCTTTGTTACTTTCCCTATCACTTTATACTGCGATAATCAGAGTGCCATCTCTATTTCTACAAATTCAGTATTTCATGAGCGTACCAAACATACTGAGGTGGATAGTCATGTGGTTCGATAGGAGTATGTTGCTAAAAACATTACACTCTCATATGTTCCCTTTAAGGAACAAGTGGCAAATTTATTTATCAAGGCTTAAACTAGTTTTGTGTTTTGCTATTTCTTGTCCAAACTC
This sequence comes from Asparagus kiusianus, assembly GCA_022839385.1. Classification (NCBI taxonomy): domain Eukaryota; kingdom Viridiplantae; phylum Streptophyta; class Magnoliopsida; order Asparagales; family Asparagaceae; genus Asparagus; species Asparagus kiusianus. The sequence continues at coordinate 797,157 of BQKN01066997.1, read as the reverse complement.
TCGGTGTTCGATCCACCGTGAGTTTGAAGGGGGTACTAAAAAATATCATACCAGCCACCCTATAGCTGCCTCAGCCACCTACTAGCCGCCTCAACTACCTCATAGTGTGTAGCTGCCGCCGCCTCCTAGTGTTTACTTATTGTGTGTATAGATATCTTGTATATCTTATAATCTTATTATCAAGTGTGAAGTCCTCTTTGATACAAACTTAACAATGTCGACATAGAGCAACGTGGAGACGAGGATGGGGGGTTGTGAACTATTTGTCCTTGAAGAGACCACTGAAAGAAGCGATTTCCTGACGAGGGGCCACCGAGTGGGTAAGCCATGGGAGGTGGAGCATAGGACGAGGGGAAGGAGAGTGGCGGCGTCGGTGGGCGGATTGGATGGAGCTCTACCGTCGGTAGATGGCGGTGAAGCGGACCTAGCCAGAGAGGGGGAGACACTTGAGGATGATCTCGAGGAGAGGACCCGGGAGGTCCAACCATGGACTGTGGAGGATGGCCGGGGTTTCCATTGAGACTCTTAGAGGAGATGATAGAAGAGGATGATGATGATGATTTGCAATTTTCTTGGATATTTGGCATGGGAGAAGGGCCGGTATACTCATGGTTTGTTTAGGAGTTTAGTAAGTGAAGGGACAAAAAGTTAGATAAAGGGGAGGAGAGGCAGGGAATGGAAGTGAAAAAGATAAAATGTTTTTTAGAAATTTAGTAAGGGAGAATGAAAGTAATTGTTTTTTACCTTGTTTGGAAGTTCTAATGAAGAGGAGGGAAATGAAGTGAATATGTATAAAGTTACATAAATACCCTTAAATATTGGATGTGAGTATATCTTAGCCATTGATTTTAATGTCATAAGGGTATAATTGTATTATCACATTATAAACTTTTTCCCATTCCATCCTCTACCCCCAAATTGGAGGGGAGGAAAATGGAAGCAAATTTGACCATCCATTCCATCCTTTAACCCCTAAAAAAACTCCCAAACAAGGTGAAATTAAAATTTTACTTTAACTTCCATCCATTAATCTCCATCCAAACAAGGTGTCAATGTTAAAACGGTAGAAGAGAAAGACTTTTCCATATTAGTCCCTTACATCTTTCAAAATTTGAAATCAATTCTTCATATAATTGAAATTGTTAGTACGACTCTTAATTCTTAAGTCGTCTTGAATATTAGTACCTCAAATCATTAAAATTCCTATTAGTTCCCTTAATATTTAAGCTATTTTTAAATTAGTCCCTATAATCAAGATTAGAACTAGCCAATGGAGGCATTATTACGAAGTAAAAGCTATTGTTCTCGCGTATCAGGTCTCCCCATTATCACAATATATTTGAAATTATCCCCCTGTTTGCTATTTATACTATTAGTTCAAGGGAGTAATTTCAAAATAAGTTAAAAATTTAGAGATCCCATATCATTCAATTATATGAGGGATTAACCATATCATTCAATTATATAAGGGATTAATTTAAAAATATGAAAGATTTAAAGGACTAATATAAAAAAACTCTTCAAATGAATATCAAGTTTGTGGGTCTAATTCGTAAATATGAAGATTTGAGAGTCATAGAATTAATAAAGATTTGAGGAATCCAATATAACCCAATATTTGTGCGAGGAAATTTTATAATGTAAATTCAAGATCATCTTTTCCAGTCAATTTCATGAGATTCATGCGAGAGATAAAACATTAACAATTGGATTACAATTGGTTTAATCTATATCGAGGATTGGCCCTTTTTTCCTGCATCGAAAAAAATGCCTCCTAAACCAGTTTTTTTCACTTTTATTTTCTTTTGGTTGCGGTTGGGTTTTTTTTCTTGGTAGGGGTGGGGTGGGGTTGGGGGGTGGGGGCGGTGTTGTGCGCAGCGAAAATTTCGGCAGCACCTCTAGTGCGCAAGGTGCACAACAAGAAATTAGATTGTAAGTATTCCCGTCTCACCAAGGAAACAAGAATCTGAAGCGGATATCTCAACAAAGTGAGATATCGGTTCTTCCTCTCATCAGTTCTAGGACTGACCTGTCGTGGGATCCTACAAGCTATTACAAATTATGGTAAGAACACAACTTTTACGTGGTTCGGCAAATAGCCTACGTCCACGGGGCAAGGAGGGGGGAGATTTACAATTAAAAGGAGAGAATACAACTAGGGTTTACAATCTCTCAATTTAAACCCTCACACAAACTCTCAGATCCCTTACACAAATAAAATTCTCACATAAGGGCTCTGACTTGCACGCTGCCAAAAGAGAATTTTTCTCCTCTGCAGTTTTCCTCCAAGCACCACAAAGAAAATCACGTTGCACCTTGTACTTGCACCAAGCCGCCGCAGAAAACAATCAAAGCTCCTTGCTCTCTCGTGTTTTTCTCCTTTAGACGCAAAGCACACCCCAGCCTCGCACACACACTTTCCCGAAACCCTAGAGAAGCTTTTTATAGGCGCGTTGGTATTCGGGTGGGCCGCTCTTCACACGTGATTGTTTCAGCTTTGCTTTCACGTGGGTGGACCCCACAAGAAGCGTTCATAATTCTCCACCTCGACGAAGTTTCTTCCAAAAAACTGAGCCGATACCAAATCAACCAAAAGTCCCACTTGTTATGTCTAGTACGAACTCAATCCACAACAAGTCGAGAACCAGAATGAGAGTCCAAACAATCTCACCCCCATCAACTAATCCAAACCAGCTGCATCGTAAAGACTGCCTACGTATCCTCTTACCCAAGGAATCAATCCGAATGTAGTTCACCCAATGGCCTCAAAAAGCCTCAACACCGAAGAATGTTCAAAAGTTCCAAACAATGACCAAACTTAACACCTGAAACAACTTTGGTCAATATATCTGTAGGGTTTTCCTTCGTGTGGATCTTCTCCAACATGACGTCTCCTTCATCCAAAACGTCACGAACAAAATAGAATCTGACATCGATATGCTTTGTGCGTGCATGATAAACTTGGTTCTTCACCAAATAGATAGCTGACATGCTATCACAATATACCCGAAGGGTCTCCTGTGCAATCCCCAAGTTCTCCAATAATCCCTGCAACCACAATGCCTCCTTCATAGCTTCAGTCAACGCCATATACTCTGCCTTCGTAGTGGAGAGTGCCACTGTAGACTGAAGTGTGCATCTCCAACACACCGGTGCTCCTGCTAGTGTAAACACATATCCGCTAGTAGACCGACGCTTGTCCAAATCCCCCGCATAATCAGAATCCACGTAACCAATACAATCCTGCCCGTTCTTCTCATTCTTCTAAAATACCAAACCAACATCCACGGTACCTTTGATATACCGTAGAATCCACTTCACGACCTCCCAATGACCCTTCCCAGGGTCGTGCATGTATCCGGATACCATGCTCATGGCCTGTGACAAATCTGGCCTTGTACACACCATCGCATACATCAAGCTACCCACAGCATTGGCATATGGAACTTTGGATATGTATTCATAGTCCTCAACTGAAACAGGTGACATCTTAGCTGATAGCTTAAAGTGGGGAGCTAATGGAGTACTCACCGCCTTGGAATTGCCATCATAACTGAATTTCTTCAGCATCTTCTGTAAGTAATTCCTCTGTGTCAACTTCAACCTCCCCTTCACCTTGTCTCTCTCGATCTCTACCTACTATCTTCTTTGCTTCTCCAAGATCCTTCATCTCAAATTCGGATGACAGCTCTTTTTTTAACTTTCTAATAGCTGAAGTATTCCTGGAAGCTATGAGCATATCATCAACATATAATAGCAAATAAATATACTCACCATTCTGTAGCTTGTGCTTGTAAACACACGGGTCATATGGGCTCCTCGTGTACTCTCGGCCAATCATAAAGCCGTCAAATCTCTTGTACTATTGTCGCGACGATTGCTTCAACCCATAAAGAGACTTCTTCAGCTTGCATACCAATTCTTCCTTTCCTGTAGCTTTGAACCCCATAGGTTGTGTCATGTAGATCTCCTCATCTAAATCTCCATGTAGAAAGGCTGTTTTCACATCCATCTGGACCAAATCCAAATCTAGCCGTGCCACCAATGCTAATAAAATACGAATCGACGAATGCTTCACAACAGTTGAAAATACCTCATTGTAATCAACGCCCTCTAGCTGTGCATATCCCTTGGCAACCAATCTGGCTTTGAATCTAATTTCTCTAATAGAAGATCCCTCTTTCTTTGTATACACCCACTTGCATCCAATACCCTTCTTATCGGTAGCTTTGCAAGTTCCCAAGTATCGTTCTTATGAAGAGACTGCATCTCCTCCTCCATGGCTTCCCTCTACCTAATCGAATCAGAGCTTGACTCTGCTTCCTTGAATGTAGAAGGAATCAAATCATCAACAACTTCTGCTGATAAAGCATATGCAACCATGACATCGTCATATCTAGCTGGCCGACGAATATTTCTTCTTGGTCTATTAGCTACAATGGACTCCTGAACATGACCCTGTTCCTGAGTCCCAACATCCACTGTATCCTCTAAATACCCGGCTGTCATCTCATCTCCTCCCAGTGTCACCTCTGTAGGAACCTTAATGGATACAATGCTATCTGGAGTGGGTGGAGTCACATCATCCTCTACCTGCTGTGATATCCTAACTGTCTGGTCTTCCTCCACCTGCTGAGAAACTTGAGGCTTCATCATGTACGCCTCGTCAAATGTGACATCCCTGCTAATAACTATCTTCTTATCCTGTGGATCCCATAACTTTAAGCCTTTAACTCCATCTCTAAATCCCACAAAGACTGCTTTCCTCGCCCTCGGATTCAATTTACCATCATTAACATGGTATTAAGCTGGACACCCAAATATTCAAAGTGAATCATAGTCACTAGCTATCGAACCAGACTAACGCTCTAACAGAGTCTTCCCCTGTATCGCAGTGCACGGTAACCTATTCACGAGATGGCTCGCATAAACCAACGCTTTGGCCCAAAAGGATCTTGACAATCCATTCTGCATCATCATACATCACACCTTCTCCAGCAAGATACGGTTCAATCTCTCAGCCACCCCGTTCTGTTGCGGTGTCTCACGTACTGTGAAATGTCGCCTAATGCCGTGATCCCGACAAAACTTCAGAAATGGATCACTCTTATACTCTTCTCCGTTATCTGAACGTAGAGTTTTCACCTTTCTACCTATCTACAGCTTCACTTTTTTCTTCCACTCCACAAAAATATCTTGGATCTGATGTTTATGCTTCATCGGGTAACCTAATTCCTCCTGGAATAGTCATCAATGAAAGTAAAAAAATAGTTGGCTCCACCAAGTGATGTATGCTTGGAAGGGCCCCAAATGTCTGTGTGAATGTAGTCTAATATACCTTGGGTATTTTGAATAGCAGTGCCGAATTTCACTCTTTTCTTCTTCCCAAGTATGCAATGTTCACACAGCTCCATCTTGCAGGTCTTCGCACCCTTCAATAGCCCCTGCTTCGCCAATACCTTTAGGGACTTATCACCAGTGTGTCCCAATCTCATATGCCATAAGCTGGTAGTATCTTCCTCTGTGATAATCAAAGTTGCTAGACCCCCTGTTACTGTCTTGCCCTTCAAGTAGTAAAGGTTGTTTTCCCTGACACCTCGCATCACCACCATGGACCCCTTTGTGACCTTCAGAGTCGCATTCTCCAAGATCACCTTATAGTCAGCTGCCTCCAAAGTTCTAAGCGAAATGATATTCTTCGTCAATTGAGGAACGAATCTCACTTCCTTCAGCTCCCGAGTTACCCCGTCACACATCCGGATCCGTACTATACCAATACCACCAATAGGGCATACATGATCATTACCCATGAGAACAACATCCCCTCTTTCCAACTCCTCAAAGCTGGAGAACCAATCCCTCCTATGGAAAATATGGTATGTAGCACCAGAATCCATCATCCACTCTGTAGAGTCAGCGTAACAAACTGACGGTAGTGCAGAGCAGGAATAGCCTGAAGAATCTGTATCTGAATTGTCGTCACTAGCCTTGACAACATTCACTTTCGAACCTTGTATAGCTTTCCCTTTATTCTTCCCGGCTTTATCTTTCAACTTTGAGCAGTCGTTCTTCCAATATCCTTCTTCTTTGCAAAAGCGACATTGATTCCTACCAATATTTCTATGGCCACCTCTTGACTTCAATCTTGAGCAATCACCTGGACGACGGTTTGGACCACGGCCTCGAACTGCTAATGCATCTCCCGATCCTTCTCGGAGGGTTCGTCATTACTCTTCCTCAACTCATAATTCACCAAAGCTGAGGTCACCTCCTTGTAGCTAACCGTAGTTCTTCCATTTATCATAGTAAGAACAAACGTACCAAAATCATCCTCTGGCAACGAACACAATAGTACAATTGCCTTATCTTCATCCTCAACCATGATATCTACATTGGTCATATTTGAAATTAGCTTCGTGAAGTTGTTAACATGCTCCCGGATGGAAACCCCCCTCTCCATCTTGAATTGGTAAAACCTCTTCTTCAAGTGAAGCCGATTCTCAATGCCCTTCATCAGATACTTATCATTGAGTGTTTTCCACATTCTCTTCGCCGACGTCTCGTTCATTACGTCATATATAAGATCCGGCGTCAAACATGACCGAATAACTCCACAAGCGTTACTATTCATTTTCTTCCAAACCTTGTCCTCCATATCAGCGGGTTTCTCTTGTAACTCAAGAGTCTCCTCCAAATTCTGTGCATTCAAGGCGTTTATCACCTGACACCTCCACAATCCGAAATTAATCTTGTCATCGAACTTTGAAACATCAATCTTCGTGTTATTGATGCTCAGACTCTGTATCGCCTTCGAAAGAGACGATCCCGATGTGCTTGTTTCTCCCATGTTGTCGATCTAATTCTTCAATTAAGAATCCAACATCGAATCCTTCGAACAAGCTCCCAAGTCCAACCCGGAGCTCTAATACCACTTGTTGTGCGCAACGAAAATTTCAGCAGCACCTCCGGTACGTAAGGTGCACAACAAGAGATTAGATCGTAAGAATTCTCGTCTCACCAAGGAAACAAGAATCTAAAGCGGATATGTCAACAAAGTGAGATATCGGCTCTTCCTCTTATCAGTTCTAGGACTGACCTGTCGAGGGATCCTACAAGCTATTACAAATCACGGCAAGAACACAACTTTTACGTGGTTCAGTAAATAGCCTACGTCCATGGGGTAAAGAGGGGGGAGATCTACAATTAAAGGGAGAGAATACAACTAGGGTTTACAATCTCTCAATTTAAACTCTCACACAAACTCTCGGATCTCTCACACAAATAAAACTCTCACAAAAGAGCTCTGACTTGCACGCTGCCAAAAGAGAATTTTTTTCTCCTCTGCAGTTTTCCTCCAAGCACCGCAAAGCAAATCACGTTGCACCTTGTACTTGCACCAAGCCACCGCAGAAAACAATCAAAGCTCCTTGCTCTCTCGTGTTTTTCTCCTTCAGCCGCAAAGCACACCCCAGCCTCGCACACACACTTTCCCGAAACCCTAGAGAAGCTTTTTATAGGCGCGTAGGTATTCGAGTGGGCCGCACTTCACACGTGATTGTTTCAGCTTTGCTTTCACGTGGGTGGACCCCACAAGACGCGTTCACACGCGGAGATTGGAGGGGATTTTGTTTACAAAAGAACCGGTTTACAATAAAATTGGGTCAGGACTAATCTGGCCTAGTTTTATAACATCTTAGGAGAAAATTATCATCTGATATGTGATACGACAAAGAAAAAGATCACATTGCTCTTAAGCGCATAGATCCTCTCTTACAAAAAAAGAAAAAAAAAGAAAAGACAAAAGAACGTAAATACTAATTTACTACATCTGAAAGACCTTGAGTTGTGTTCTTCCACTTCCATAATAGCAGAAAGAAAAAAAGCAAAATTTTACATACTAGAAGCTCTACAAACGCTCAAACGCCAGCATCACAAATCCAGTTAACAGCTGAGTAAAAGAAAGAGACCATGTCAGTTCAGGGCTGCATAAACTAAGTTCTTAAATCAAGAAAAAAGATAGAAAATATTAACTAGACAGAAGCTAAGTCGATCATTATCTTTTATGTGCTTAACAGGCCAATTAAATGCAATCATAATAAGTATCACTATCCTCACAAAAATTATAATTTGAAACGAGATATGGAACTCAATACTATTAACGACAGGATTCTCACATATGCTCCACCCTTCATTTATTGCATAGCCTATGGAGAAGCTCACGTGTGATCCCTCAAACTCCGCTCTCTATCGTAATCGTAATTACAGAGCTGCATGCAGGTAGAAGTTTAGAGAAAGAAGTCCATAGATGACTGTAGTGCGCTCAAGATCGAACCGAGCTGCACAGAAGCACTTCTGAGGCTAGCAGGATCATACGTGACATAAGTTTTTATCCCGTGTAGTTATGTTGGTTCGATGATAATGTGACGCTATATATATTGGGTCAGTGAGGGACGATGAGGTTCTGAGGTGGCTGAAGTGCAAAAGTAAAAAAAAATAATATTAGTGATCATAGATTAAAGGGGTTTTGCTGAATTTTTAAGACGCGGAGATTGTTGAAAACACAGGGCATATATGAAAGGTGATATCAAAATTACCACAAAAGGGCAAATAATAAGCAGTATTGAATTGATCATCTGGAAAAGCATGACAATATACAAAATATATTCACATAAAATTTATTCTTAAGCATTCCATTTTGCAGCGAATACATGTATTCACCATGACTAGTTCCTCAAGTAAAATAATAACTATCAAAGATGAAACCATAATAGGATTAAGCTAATTAGACCCACAACACTCTGTGAAGCAACATTATCTACATGTGCGATGACATGATTTGATTGCAATCGTAGATGTATATATTGCCATGAAATGAATTGCCTAAAGAATGCATTCCAAATGAGAATTGAAAAACTGAAACAATAATCAACCGGAAAAGAACACAACCTTGAATCCCAAGACCAACGTAAGCCGAGCAGCATTATCAGCCGTAAATATTTCTCAGTATAGAAGCAATTGGAAGCAACAAACATTTCATCCTTCCAGTAACTAAATCAAACTCCTTCCGTGATGTCTCTCCGGTGTCCCCCTCAAATTTGAATCACGTTGAAAGATAAATGCAGTTCCCTCTAGCTCCAACATTAGAAGCCAACAGAGAAACAAAACAAATATAATGACGCATGAGCACACGATCACCAATGCTCTCCAACTTGACGCACATCTTTCTTCAGGGATCAGCTCTAGACTCTTCAAACCCAACATCTGCTCTTCTTAGACTCAGCGCAACAATGTCCTCGGCAAGCAAAGGCTAATCATCAACTTCCACCAAATACGAAAAGTGTGAATGTGGGGCGTGGGTGGGGGCCACACCCACGTGAGGAGATAAGGACATGTGAGGGTCTTGTGCGGTTTTGGGCTTGTATTTACAACTGATATGAGGAGATAAGTGCATGTGAGATTGATTAACTCTTGAGAGCCTATAAATACCTATTTTTCTCCTAGGTTTTTGTGTGCAAGGCAGAGGGGAAAACCGCGTTTGATTGGGCGACGTGCAAGTGCAGAGAAAAACAACAGATTGTTTTTTTGGCTGTATTTCGGGAAGAAGTACAGAGGTGTCGGCTATTTTAAGAGGAGATATTTGTAAGAGATTTGAGAACTTGTTTGAGGGTTTAATTTGTGTGATTGTAAACCCTATTTGTATTCTCTCTCTCTAATAGTAGATCTCCTCCTCCTTGCCTCGTGGATGTAGGTAACTTGCCGAATCATGTAAAATTCGTTGTCTTGCTGTGATTTATAATAGCCTGTTTAGGTTCCCTCGACAAGTCAGTCCTAGAACTGATGTGAGGAAGAGTGTATATCCCACTTTGTTGAGATATATCACTTTCGATTCTTGTTTCCTTTATAAAATATGGATTTAGTTAAGATCTACTCTCTTGTTGTGCACCAGAAGTGCTGCCGAAATTTTTAATGCGTACAACAAGTTGTATCAGAGCCTAGGTTTTGACTTAGGGCTTGTTTAAAGGATTCGCTGAAGGATTCTTATTTGAAGAGTTAGATCTACAACATGGGTGAAATAAGAACATCGGGATCGTATCTTACGAAGGCGATAAAGAGTCCTAGCGTCAATAATACAAAGATTGATATTCAAAGTTCGATGGTAAGATCAATTTTAGTTTGTGGAGATACCAAGTGATGGATGCGTTGGACGCACAGAATTTGGAAGAGACTATTGAGTTACAAGAGAAACATAATGATATAGAGGACAAGGTTTGGAAGAAGTTAAACAGTAGGGCTTGTAGAGTTATTCGGTTATGCTTGACGCCGGATCTTATTTAGGATGTGATGAACGAGATATCGGTGAAGAAATTATGGGAAATGCTCAATGAGAAGTACCTTGCCAGGTTTGATTTGTAATTGCTTGTTTAGGTTCCCTCGACAAGTCAGTACTAGAACTGATGAGAGGAAGAGTGTATATCCTATTTTGTTTAGATATATCACTTTCGGTTCTTGTTTCCTTTCTGAAATAGGGATTTAGTTGAGATCTACTCTCTTGTTGTGCACCAGAGGTGCTGCCGAAATAACCCAGTTCCAGACGAGAGGATCGACCACAATGTTGCGCGCCTACGTGGAAGCGTTGCACGCACACACAACGAACTTGTGATCACGAGAAGAAGAAAGCCACACACTTGTACAAACCAAGCCAACTACGACAAATCAAACCAAACACAGAGATATACGTGGTTCAGCAACTTGCCTACGTCCACGGGGAGAGGATGGGGAGATTTCACTAATTCAAGGAGAGTACAGAGGATTACAATCACACAAGATCCCTTAAACTAACCCTCAACCAAAGATCTCACCTTGCTCACAATATCTCCCTCTCACAATACTCAAAAGATTCCTCAATCTCTGATATAAAACCCAAACAAATAGTTTCCCTATTTATATCAAAACAAAAACCCAAACAAAATACAAACAGGAAACCAAACCGTGCAAAAAACCAGTCGTAAGTCGACATAGTGCATAAGTCGACTTGGCGGAGAGAAAAAGCAGCAACTGGAGTACACTTTGTAAGTCGACTTATCAGGTCTGATAAGTTGACTTGGCGGAGAAAAAAAATTACAATTCCAGCACAAATCGTAAGTCAACTCGTGCACAGACACAAGTCGACTTACCATAAGTCGACTTAGCCATGTGCATGAGTCGATTTATGACAGAAAAACTGGTTTTTTTTTGTTTTCTTCCATAATTCTCCACCTCGGTGAAATTTGTCAAAACTGAGCCGACACCAAACCAAGAGCATCAATGTGTCATCTCTCCAAATACGACTGCACCAACATGGTTGCCTACGTACCCCCTCTCCCAAGGGATCAAGCCGCCCGTAGTTCATCCAAATGGCCACCAACGGTCTAAACAATCACAAATATACAACAAGTTTCTGTAATGAACAAACTTGTTGCTCGGAACCACCTTAGTGAGCATATCCACCGGATTATCCTTCATGTGGACCTTCACAATCTCCACATCGCCATCTTCAAGAACATCCCGAATGAAGTGAAAACGAACATCATTGTGCTTCGTCCTCGCATGAAAAACCAGATTCTTCGCCAAATAGATAGCACTCATGCTATCATAATGAATAGTGACGGACCTTTGCTATATACCAAGTTCCTCCAAAAGTCCTTGAAGCCAAATAGCCTCCTTCACAGCCTCTGTAACTGCCATACACTCTGCCTCCATCGTAGACAAAGCCACCATAGACTGTAAGGTGCATCTCCAACACACCGTCGCATGGGTCAAAGTAAACATATACCCCGTCGTGGACCGGCGCTTATCCAAATCTTTGGCATAATTCGAATCAACATAGCTAATACATAGCTGCCCACCTGTAGTGTCCCGCTCATAAACTAAACCAACATTGAACGTATTTCGAATGTACCTCAAAATCCATCTCATGGCGTCCCAATGAACCACTCCTGGATCGTGCATGTGTCTCGAAACCACGCTCACTGCCTATGACAAATCCGGCCTCGTACATACCATCGCGTACATCAAGCTCCTAACTACACTCGCATATGGAGTCTTCGACATCAACTCTCGATCTTAAACTGACTTCGGTGAAAGACCAGCTGAAACCTTAAAATGGGCTCCCAAAGGTACACCAACTGGCTTCGTATCCATGCTAACATGGAATCACTATAGAACCTTCTTCAAATAAGCCACCTGTGTCAAACAAATTCTGCCCTTCTTCTTGTCTCTGTCGATCTCCATCCCTAGAATGCGTTTGGCCTCACCCAAGTCCTTCATCTCAAACTCATTTTAAAGCTGAACTTTCAACTCATCTATAGCCGACTTGGAAATAGAGGCAACCAACATGTCATCTACATAGAGCAACAAATAAATGTACGTACCTCCTTTCAACTTACGAAAATATACGCAAGGATCAAACTGGCTCTGAGTGTACGAATAACCAAGCATAAAACCATCGAATCGTTTATACTACTGTCGAGGAGACTGCTTCAAACCGTATAGCGATTTCTTTAACCTACAAACCAACTTATCTTTCCCTGCAGCTCGGAATCCCAATGGCTGAGTTATATATATTTCTTCATCAAGATCACCATGAAAAAATACCGTCTTCACATCTAACTGATCTAACTCTAATCCATACTATGCCACCAAAGCTAGTAGAATCCGAATCGAAGATTGCTTCACCACCGGAGAGAAAACCTCATTGTAATCAGTACCAACCTCCTGTGCATAGCCCTTCGCAACCAACCTAGCCTTGAACCTCACTGGAGTACCCTCAATGCCCTCTTTCTTCGTGTATTCCCACTTGCAACCAATTACCTTCCGCCCCTTTGGAAGCTCAACAAGCTCCCATGTATCGTTCTTATGAAGAGATTCCATCTCCTCCTGCATAGCCACCTTCCACGAATCAACCTCCGAACTCTGCTCGGCCTCTCTGAATATAGTAGGCACTAACTCATCGATACTCTCCACCGGAAGTGCATACGCAACTGTGTTGGTATACCGTGCTAGCATCTTTATGTTTCTCCTCTGTCTCCAAACCGCAACTGAATCCTGAACCTGAGCCGTCGGTCCCTGATCCTGCACATCAGCACTCGTATCTCCCGTGTCATCGTCGTGCTCGCCTGGCGTCACCTTTGTCGGCACTCTAATGTATACTATACCATCTGGACAATATGGAGCAGCATCGATCTCCACTACCTGTGATATCTCCTCCGTCGGGTTGCTCTCCACCTGATGAGAGCTGGGAAGCTTTAAGATAGAAGCCTCATCAAACGTGACTTCCCTACTCAGCACAATCTTCTTATCTACTGGATCCCAAAGCTTATATCCCTTGACACCACGCTTGAATCCTACAAATATGATCTTCCTAGCTCGAGGTTCCAAATTATCAGTTTTAACATGATAATATGCAGGGTAGCCAAATACCTTAAGCTGGTCATAGTCATGTGCTGTCTCTCCCGACCACATCTCCATAGGGGTCTTCCACTCAATCACAGATTAAGGCAACCTATTAATGAGGTGGCTCGCATATGAAAGTGCCTCATCCCAAAAGATCTTCTCCAAACCACTATACGCAAATAAACATCGAATCTTCTCCAGAAAAGACTAATTTAACCTCTCTGCCACCCTATTCTGCTGTAGTGTATGACTAACAGTGAAGTGACTCTCTATGCCCTCGTCTTGACATAGTTGCTGAAAAGGGTCTGAAGTATACTCGGCGCCGTTGTCAGATCGCAACGTCTTGATCTTTCTTCCAGTCTGTAGTTCTAATCTATTCTTCCACTCCACAAACAAATCTAGGACTTCACTCTTAAGCTTCATGGTGTACACCCAATAACACCTAGAATAGTCATCAACAAACATGACAAACCAATGCCGTCCACCAAGTGATGCCGTCTTTGTAGGACCCCAAACATCAATGTGCATGTAGTCTAAGATACCCCTCGTCCTATGAATGGCCATCCCGAACTTCACCTTCGTCTTCTTGCCAAGAACACAGTGCTCACAGAACTCAATCTTCCCACTCTTGGCTCCTTACAATAGCCCCTACTTACACAATGCCTGCAGTGACTTTTCACTTGTGTGCCTTAACCTGTAATGCCAAAGTCTGCTCATGTCCACCTCTGAAATAGTAGAAGCAACCTGGACAATCTCGGTGCTCCCCTTCAGATAGTATAAATTTTGACTGCGGACTCCCTTCAACACCACCAAAGATCCCTTAGTAACCTTCGCTACAGCGTCCTCAAAGGTCACCCTCAATCCCTTTGCCTCCAAAGCTCCAACTGTGATAAGATTCTTCTTTAGTTGAGGAACGAATCTCACCTCATTCAACTCACGGACTACTCCATCGTGCATCCGAATCCTCAGAGTACCTATCCCACAAATATCATAGGATTGATCATTTCCCATGACAACAACATCCCCGTCGAGTCTCTCAAACGACGAAAACCAATCTTGCCTAGGAGTCACATGATAAGTAGCGTCGGAATTGAGCAACCAATCCGATGCATCCAAATGGTTCACCTCCGGAGTAATCAAAAGAGAAAAGCTCGAATCATCGGAATCATCGAAATCATCGCCTTTCACAACATTCACCTCATTGTCCTTCGGGTCCTTATTCTTACTATTCTCCTTTTCTTTGATCTTTGGGCAGTCTCTCTTCTAATGTCCCTGCTCCTTGCAGAATACACATTGGTTCTTTCCAAGCTGGTGACGACCTCTTGACTTTGACCTCCCTCTATTTTTACCTTTCTGATATGAGCTTCTACCTCTCGTCTACAAGGCCTCTCCTGAAGTACTAACGCGGGAAGTCTCCTTATCCTTCCTCATCAAATCGAAGTTCGTCAATGCGTTAGTCACTTCACTATAAGTGATAGAAGATCTCCCATTCAGTAATGTAAGCACGAAGGTATCATACTTCTCATCCGGTAAGGAGCCCAAAAGAATAATAGCTTTGTACTCATCCGTGATCTTCTCATCCACGTTCGCCAAGTCCGACAACAAATTTGTATAGTTGTTCACATGAGCTGCAATCCAGGTGCCTCTTGTAAGACCCCGTAGATTTTGAGTATGCATATGTGCATCAGTAATGAGGTTAAGTGTGCAAAATTTCAATCATATGTAGCAGAGTCATAGTATGCAGTTTCTAGTCCATGAGTCGACCCATGACTGTCATGAGTCGACTCACGAAATCGAGTCCTGTTGCCTTTTAGTCTCTGCTGAGTCGACTCATTATATTATGAGTCGACCCATGAGTCATGAGTCGACCCATGACTGTTATGAGTCGACTCATCGAGGGTTTTCCAGTTTTTTCAGTTCGGGTTTGTTGGGTTTCGGGTCGGGTTTTATCCACTCGTATATATGCTCCTCTACCCGAAATCACTACATTTTCATCAGTTTTCCCCAGAAACCCTAGTCCCCCTCTCTCCTCTTTAAAACCCTAGGTGTTCTTGGAGATTTTGGGACGTTTCGAAGGATTTTTTAGCAGTTTCATTTGGTTTTCAGCGAAGGGGATCGTACTTCATCACTTCTAAGGCGAGTAACATCTCGCCAAACCCCTCTCCCACATTTTTAATAGTTTACAATTGTTTTCCATGAGTTTTATTGAGCCCAAGACTTATTTTCAAGTATAAAACAATGTTCTTGTTAGGGTGAATGCTAGAAATCATGTGTTTCAGATTTTAAATCATCACCAACAATGTTTTTGAAGAAAACCCAGATCTGGAAATATTTTTAAAGAATAAAAATAAGAGTTTTCTTTTGATTAAATGCTCTTTTTCATGTTTAGGGGTAAATTGTTAGATTTAACATATAAGTAAATGTTCCTCATACTATATATGAATTTATCTCTGTATCATAGTCTAGAATTGATAGCTATAAAGATGTAGATCAGTGAAATAGAAGGATGAATCGAGTTGGTGAATTTAACTTGTGATAAATGCAGATTTCAGCCCGTAAGTCGACTCACGACTCATCACGAGTCGACTCATCAGGTTGAGTCGACCCATGACTGTCAAGAGTCGACTCACGAAGTCTAGTTGTGTTGCCTTTTGTTTCTGCTGAGTCGACTCGTCAGTATACGAATCAACCCATAAGTTATGAGTCGACCCATGACTGTCATGAGTCGACTCACAAGGTCCTTTTCTGTTATCAAATGTGTTCTGTTGAGTCGACTCATATTTGAGC
>BQKN01066997.1:746503-770939 GCA_022839385.1 Asparagus kiusianus | reverse complement strand
GGGAGATGGTACCGGCTACAGTTTACTCCAGAGCAGAGGATGACCCTTACATGGGAGGATTTCATTTACTTCTTCGATGGGCAGTATATTTCTTCTGCAGCACGGACTGGGAAGGAGCTTGAGTTATCCCGGATGACTCAGGGGGACATGACAGTGGCGGATTATGAGAGCCGGTTTATGGAGTTGCTGCATTTCACGGGTATGTGGCAGATAGGAGAGCGTCAAGCTCAGATGTTCTTAGCAGGGCTACGCCCTAATCTCCTACGATACCTTGTCTCGAGGAGGTTCTATTCAGTTAGGGAGGTAGTTGAGGCCGCCACTTCATAGGAGATTGAGACTACTATGTTCCTGAAGGATAAGGAAGGGAAGGCCAAGACAGGACAGAGCGGGGACAAGGGTAAGAACAAGAGACCTTTGTCAGGGCATCAGCATCAGCAGCAGCAGGGCCCTCATAAGAAGGGACCCCAGCAGGATCAGAGAGCGCATCAGCAGCGCAAGTTCTAGGGATCTTGTTTCAACTGCCACAAGGTCGGGCACAAGGCATCAGAGTGTCGTAGTGCACCAGCAGGAGCTCAGCAGGGCAAGGGCCCAAACCAGCAGCAGCAGCGACAGCAGGGCAGAGGTCAGGGTTAGCAGAACAGGCTTGAGGCACCGCCAGCGACGCAGAGGGCAGAGGGACAGGTTCGAGCAGTCCAGGAGGTTCCCCAGGGGCAGATTGTCCCATATTGAGAATTTCCCCTATCTTCATTGCAGACGTCACCCCAATCACATCATATTTCAGTTCCTATTCCAAACAAGACCTGATCACCCCACACGCGTTCCTATTCATCTTCTCTCATA
The DNA here is from genome assembly GCA_022839385.1 of Asparagus kiusianus. Classification (NCBI taxonomy): domain Eukaryota; kingdom Viridiplantae; phylum Streptophyta; class Magnoliopsida; order Asparagales; family Asparagaceae; genus Asparagus; species Asparagus kiusianus. Next base: position 770,099 of record BQKN01066997.1, on the reverse strand, counting down.
TTGCCTCATCATATTTAGGTGGCCTCTCATGGACCATGATATTCTCTTCCAAATTCTGAGCATTAAGCGCATCCTGTACGTCGCTCATCCACAAACCAAAGTTGATTTTACCGTCATATTTCACTACACTAATCTTAGTGTTCTGAAAACCCACTTGAATTATGCCGATCATCTTGCTGCTTTCACCAACTTCTTCACCTATAATAATAAATTTCAAATTGCAGAGAAAGATCCAAACTTTGAAAGGAATAAGAAATTACCCAACTAAACCCTAGATTGGATTCCAAATAGAACTCCTAACCACACGAGGAAAGCGAGATCTCCAACGACAACTTTGAACCCTAACTCCACCAAAGCCTAGAACTCTAAGAACTAAGCTTTTACACAAGAATCTTCCTCCACCTAATCCAAAAAACTTTAGATCTAAAATCTGGGCTCTGATACCACTTGTCGCGCGGCTATGCGGAAGCGTTGCATGCACACACAACGAACTTGTGATCACGAGAAAAAGAAAGCCACACACTTGCACAAACCAAGCCAACTACGACAAATCAAACCAAACACAGAGATATACGTGGTTCGGCAACTTGCCTATGTCTACGGGGAGAGGATGGGGAGATTTCACTAATTCAAGGAGAGTACAGAGGATTACAATCACACAAGATCCCTCAAACTAACCCTCAACCAAAGATCTCACCTTGCTCATAATACCTCCCTCTCACAATGCTCAAAAGATTCCTCAATCTCTGATATAAAACCCTAACAAATCGTTTCCCTATTTATATCAAAACAAAAACCTAAACATGGTGCAAACAGGAAACCAAACTGTGCAAAAAACCCGTCGTAAGTTGACTTATCAGAGTGCATAAGTCGATTTGGCAGAGAGAAAAAGCAGCAACTGGAGCACACTTTGTAAGTCAACTTATCAGATAAGTCGACTTAGCAGGGAAAAAAATCACAATTCCAGCGCAGATCGTAAGTCAACTCGTGCACATCACAAGTCGACTTACCATAAGTCGACTTACCATAAGTCGACTTAGCCATGTGCATGAGTCGATTTATGACAGAAAAACTGGTTTTTTTTCTGTTTTCTTCCACAATTCTCCACCTCGGTGAAATATGCCAAATCTGAGGTGACACTAAACCAAGGGCATCAATGTGTCGTCTCTCCAAATATGACTGCACCACCATGGTTGCCTACGTACCCCCTCTCGTAAGGGATCTAGCTGCCCGTAGTTCATCCAAATGGCCGCCAACGACCATAACAATCATAAATATGCAACAAGTTTCTGCAATGAACAAACTTGTTGCTCAGAACCACCTTAGTGAGCATATCCGCCGGATTATCCTATGTGTGGACCTTCACAATCTCCACATCGCCATCTTTAAGAACATCACGAACGAAGTGATAATGAACATCAACGTGCTTCGTCCTCACATGAAAAACCTGGTTCTTCGCCAAATAGATAGCACTCATGCTATCACAATGAATAGTAACGGACCTCTGCGATATACCAAGTTCCTTTAAAAGTCCTCGAAGCTAATTAGCCTCCTTCACCGCCTCTGTAACTACCATATACTCTACCTCCGTCGTAGACAAAGTCACCATAGACTGTAAAGTGCATCTCCGACACACCGACGCACAGGTCAAAGTAAACACATACCTCGTCATGGACCGGCGCTTATCCAAATCCCTGGCATAATCCGAATCAACATAGCTAATACATAGCTGCCCACCTGTAGTGTCCCGCTCATAAACTAAACCAACATTAAGCGTATCTTGAATGTACCTCAAAATCCATCTCACGGCGTCCTAATGACCCACTCCTGGATCGTGCATGTATCTCGAAACAATGCTCACCGCCTGTGATAAATCCGGCCTCGTACATACCATCGCGTACATCAAGCTCCCAACTACACTCGCAAATGGAGTCTTTGACATCAACTCTCGATCTTCAACTGACTTCGGTGAAAGACCAGCTGAAACCTTAAAATGGGCTCCCAAAGGTACACCAACTGGCTTCGTATCCATGCTAACATGGAATCGCTGTAGAACCTTCTTCAAATAAGCCACCCGTGTTAAAGAAATTCTACCCTTCTTCTTGTCAAACTTATTTGAAAAGCTGAACTTTCAACTCATCTATAGCCGACCTAGAAATAGAGGCAACCAACATGTCATCTACATAGAGTAACAAATAAATGTACGCACCTCCTTTCAACTTGCGAAAATATACACAAGAATCAAACTGGCTCTGAGTGTACGAATAACCAAGCATAAAACTATCGAATTGCTTATACCACTATCGAGGAGACTTCTTTAAACCGTATAGCGATTTTTTTAACTTGCAAACCAACTTATCATTCCTTACAGCTCGGAATCCCAATGGCTGAGTCATATATATTTCTTCATCAAGATCACCATGAAGAAAATGTCGTCTTCACATTCAACTGATCTAACACTAATCCATACTATGCCACCAAAGCAAGTAGAATCCGAATCAAAGAATACTTCACCAATGGAGGGAAAACCTCATTGTAATCAATACCTTCCTCCTATGCATAGCCCTTCGCAACCATCTAGCCTTGAACCTCACTGGAGTGCTCTCAATGCCCTCCTTCTTCGTATATACCCACTTACTACCAATTGCCTTCTGCCCCTTTGGAAGCTCAACAAGCTCCCATGTATCGTTCTTATGAAGAGATTCCATCTCATCCTGCATAGTCACCTGCCACGAATCAACCTCCGAACTCTGCTCGGCCTCTCTGAATGTAGTAGGCACTAACTCATCGATACTCTCCACCGGAAGTGCATACACAACTGTGTCGGTATACCGTGCTAGCATCTGTATGTTTCTCCTCTGTCTCCGAACCGCAATTGAATCCTAAACCTGAGCCGTCAGTCTTTTATCCTGCACATCAGTACTCGTATCCCCCGTGTCATTGTCGTGCTCGCCTGGCGTCACCTTAGTCGGCACTCTAATGGATAATGTACCATCTGGATAATGTGGAGATGCGTCGATCTCTACCACCTGCGATATCTCCTCCGTTAGGTCTCTCTCCACCTGATGAGAGCTGGGAAGCTTTAAGATAGAAGCCTCATCAAACGTGACGTCCCTACTCAGCACAATCTTCTTATCAACTGGATCCTAAAACTTGTATCCATTGACACCACGCTTGAATCCTACAAATATGGCCTTCCTAGCTCGAGGTTCCAACTTATCAGTTTTAAAATGATAATATACAGGGTAGCTAAATACCTTAAGCTGGTCATAGTCATGTGCTGTCTCTCCCGACCACATCTCCATAGGGGTGTTTCCCTCGATCGCGATGAAGGCAACCTATTAATGAAGTGGCTAGCATATGAAAGTGCCTCAGCCCAAAAGATCTTCTCAAAACCACTATGCGCCAATAAACATCGAATCTTCTCTAGCAAAGACTGATTTAACCTCTCTATCACCCCATTCTACTGCGGTGTATGACTAATTGTGAAGTGACTCTCTATGCCCTCGTCTCGCCATAGCTGCTGAAAGGGGTCTGAAGTATACTCGACGCCATTGTCGGATCGTAACGTCTTGATCTTTCTCCCAGTCTGTAGTTCTAATCTCTTCTTCCACCCCACAAACAAATCTAAGACTTCACTCTTATGCTTTATGATGTATACCCAACAACGCCTAGAATAGTCATCAACAAACGTGACGAACCAATGTCGACCACCAAGTCATGCCGTCTTGGTGGGACCCCAAACATCTGTGTGCACGTAGTCCAAGATGCCCCTCGTCCTATGAATGGCCATCCCGAACTTCACATTCGTCTTCTTGCCAAGAACACAGTGCTCACAGAACTCAATCTTTCCACTCTTGCCTCCCTTCAATAGCCCCTGCTTGCACAATGCCTGCAGTGACTTTTCACCTGTGTGCCCTAACCTGTAATGCCAAAGTCTGCTCATGTCCGCCTTTGAAATAGCCGAAGCAACCTAGCCAATCTCGATGCTCCCCTTCAGATAGTATAAATTTTGACTGCGGACACCCTTCATCACCACCAAAGATCCCTTAGTAACCTTCGCTACAGCGTCCTCAAAGGTCACCCTCAATCCCTTTGCCTCCAAAGCTCCAACTGTGATAAGATTCTTCTTTAGTTGAGGAACGAATCTCACCTCATTCAACTCACGGACTACTCCATCGTGCATCCGAATCCTCAGAGTACCTATCCCACAAATATCATAGGATTGATCATTTCCCATGACAACAACATCCCCGTCGAGTCTCTCAAACGATGAAAACCAATCTTGCCTAGGAGTCACATGATAAGTAGCGTCGGAATTGAGCAACCAATCCGATGCATCCAAATGGTTCACCTCCGGAGTAATCAAAAGAGAAAAGCTCGAATCATCGGAATCATCGCCTTTCGTAACATTCACCTCATTGGCCTGCGAGCCCTTATTCTTGCTATTCTCCTTTTCTTTGACCTTTGGGCAGTCTCTCTTCCAATATCCCTGCTCCTTGCAGAATGCACATTGGTTCTTTCCAAGCTGGTGACGACCTCTTGATTTTGACCTCCCTCTATTTCCACCTTTCTGATATGAACTTCTTTCTCTCGTCGACAAGGCCTCTCCTGAAGTACTAACGCGGGAAGTCTCATTATCCTTCCTCCTCAAATCGTAGTTCGTCAAGGCGTTAGTCACTTCACTATAAGTGATAGAAGATCTCCCGTTCAACAACGTAAGCACGAAGGTATCATACTCCTCATCCGGTATGGAGCCCAAAAGAATAATAGTCTTGTACTCATCCGTGATCTTCTCATCCATGTTCGCCAAGTCCGACAATAACTTTGTATAGTTGTTCACAGGAGCTGCAAGCGATGTGCCTCTGGAGATCTGAAATCTGAATAATCTTCGCAGCAAATGTAATTTGTTATCAACACTCTTCGTGAGATACTTGTTGTTGATAATTCCCCATATCTTTATTGCAGACGTTACCCCAATCACATCATATTTTAGTTCCTATTCAAAACAGGACCTGATCGCCCCACACACATTCCTATTCATCTTCTCCCATATCGCCTCATCATATTTAGGTAGCTTCTCATGGACCATGATGGTCTCTTAAAAATTCTGAGCATTGAGCGCATCCTGTATGTCGCTCATCCACAAACCAAAGTTGATTTTGCCGTCATATTTTACTACACTAATCTTAGTATTCTGAAAACCAACTTGAACTGTGCCGATCATCTTGCTGCTTTCACCAACTTCTTCACCTATAATCACAAATTCCAAATTATAGAGAAAGATCCAAACTTTGAAAGGAATAAGAAATTACCCAACTGAACCCTAGATTGGATTCCAAATAGAACTCCTAACCACACGAGGAAAGCGAGATCTCCAACGACAACTTCGAACCCTAACTCCACCAAAGCCTAGAACTCCAAGAACCAAGCTTTTACACAAGAATCTTCCTCCACCTAATCCAAAAAACCTTAGATCTAAAATCTGGGCACTGATACCACTTGTCGCGCGGTTATGCGGAAGCGTTGCATACACAAGAAAGCCACACACTTGCACAAACCAAGCCAACTACGACAAATCAAACCAAACACAGAGATATACATTGTTAAGCAACTTGCCTACGTCCACGGAGAGAGGATGGGGAGATTTCACTAATTCAAGGAGAGTACAGAGGATTACAATCACACAAGATCCCTCAAGCTAACCCTCAACCATAGATCTTACCTTGCTCACAATATCTCCCTCACACAATGCTCAAAAGATTCCTCAATCTCTGATATAAAACACTAACAAATCGTTTCCCTATTTATATCAAAACAAAACCCAAACAGAGTGCAAACAGGAAACCAAACTGTGCAAAAAAACCCATCGTAAGTCGACTTATTATTGTGCATAAGTCGACTTGGCAGAGAGAAAAAACAGCAACTGGAGCACACTTCATAAGTCGACTTATCAGGTCTGATAAGTCGACTTGGCAGAGAAAAAAATCACAATTCTAGCGCAGATCGTAATTCGACTCGTGCACAGACACAAGTCGACTTACCATAAGTCGACTTAGCCATGTGCATGAGTCGACTTATGATAGAAAAACTGGTTTTTTTCTGTTTTCTTCCACAATTCTCCACCTCGGTGAAATTTGCCAAAACTGAGGCGACACCAAACCAAGAGCATCAATGTGTCGTCTCTCCAAATATGACTGCACCAACATAGTTGCCTACGTACCCCCTCTCGTAAGGGATCTAGCTGCCCGTAGTTCATCCAAATGGCCGCCAACGACCACAACAATCACAAATATGCAACAAGTTTCTGCAATGAACAAACTTATTGCTCGGAACCACCTTAGTGAGCATATCTACCGGATTATCCTTCATGTGGACCTTCACAATCTCCACATCGTCATCTTTAAGAACATCCCGAACGAAGTGATAACGAACGTCAATGTGCTTCGTCCTCGCGTGAAAAACCTGATTCTTCGCCAAATAGATAGCACTCATGCTATCATAATGAATAGTGACAGACCTCTACGATATACCAAGTTCCTCCAAAAGTCCTCGAAGCCAAATATCCTACTTCACAGCCTCTGTAACTACCATATACTCTGCCTCTATCGTAGACAAAGCCACCGTAGACTGTAAGGTGTATCTCCAACACACCGACGCACGGGTCAAAGCAAACACATACCTCGTCGTGGACCAGCGCTTATCCAAATCCCCGGCATAATCCGAATCAACATAGCCAATACATAGCTGCCCACCTGCATGTTAGACCCTAGAGGGGGGGTGATTAGGGTCTTATGCTAGTCTAATCCGATTTAAATGCTAATTAAAATTAATTAACAAGTTATCCTAGCAAGTATGAAATACAATAATATATATGAGCTAGGATAAGCAAAATGAACAACAAGATATATCCTAACAAGGAGATATACAATATGATATATGCAAGGATATGTAAACTAACACAAGGATAAACAATATGAACTAGATAGTGGATGAAATAAATGAGCAATGCACAATTGGTGATATAAGATAAATGCAAAAACAAATACGCTAAAGACAAACTCAAACAAGCAATATGATCACGGAGTTCGGACCTTCCGTCCTACGTCTCCGCTCCCCACTTCCGGGGAGAAATCCACTATCACAACCGGGTTTTCTATGCTCACCCGAATAACGTTTATACCTCACAGTGTCGGTTTTCAACGCTCACCGATCAACATCACTCCTCACACTCGGTTTTCTAGATCACCGAAAACTTCACAACACACTCGGTTTTCTAGCTCACCGAAAACCTTACAACACTCACAATGTAACAAATATAAATTTGTTCTCTACAATAGAGGAGAACTCAATAAAAGCACAACTCAATGTTACAATCTCTCACAACCCTAATATACTATGTATGCAAATACAATAAGCTCAAGTGGGTGTGTGTAACAATGAGTAAAATCAAATCTAAACTCAATATAAAACTAGCTTTAATAGAAATGATAATCAATAAATAATTATAAATAAAAGCTAGAGTTGAGTTTAGGAAAACTTCTCTAGATCAAGATGGAGAGATGGAGATTTGAGCCCAAACAAGAAGATGATCTCCTCCACTTGTGAAAACAATCTTCAAACCAAACAAACACTAAAACTACACTTAAACCCTTGTTTAAAACCTTGTTTAAAACCTTCTTGGATGTACAAAAAAAAACTGAGGTAAGGGGGTATTTATATGGAACCCCAAAGACAAGAGAAAAACAAGAAAAGACCAAAAAACCAGATCAGCAACGGCTCTGGAAAACTAGCCGTTAGAGCTGATGTGATAGAGCGGCGGTCGACCGCGAGTAGCTAAAGAAACGAAAAAAGGCTCTGGACAAGCGACGGTCGACTATGGCGGTCGACCGCGAAAGTCTCTGGACTTGCTACGGTCGACCGCCACGATCGATCGCGAGCCAAAAAAAAATATATTGAGTTTCTGAACTCATGGCGGTCGACCGTGACGGTCGACCGCAAACTGACATTAAGAATAGGTTGTGTAAAACTGTTTTGCTGACTTTAAAATCCTATTTAAAAATATCAAATAAATTCCCAAAAATATAAAACTTTGGGAAATGATTGTAGACATGATAATAAACATAGTCTACATAATAGTTCAAATGAAAAATATCATCATTTTGCAAAATAGTCCAAAACACGAAAATGTAAACATATGAATTTTGACATTTAGGCTAAACCATGTTTTGAAACTTTGCACAGTGATTTTGTAGACTTAATAAAATATGTATATGATTGTTATTAAGTCCATAAACTGAGAAAATAATATTTTCATAAATACAATAGAAAATGAAACATATGAGTATGTATATGAAAATATATTTATTTCATATCTAAGTAGATAAACCAAAACACAATAATAAATATGAAACATGTGATTTCATATTTATAAACATGAAAACCAAACTTGTATGTATATATATAACTATATATATGCATAGAAACCAAAACTTATGTATATATATATAACTATATATATATACGAAGAAACCAATAAATGTGTGTGTATAGATAATTGAGCTTAAAGTACCAACACACATAATATAAAACCTAAACTAAATATACCCAAGCTTGATGAAGGTCTTCAATGAGCATGACTTGGTAAACTTTGCAGAAGAAGCTTGAACTTGATCTTTAACTTGAATTGTACGTTGCTTCACTCCACAATTCCTCCAACCTCCATTGGATATGATCGTTATGGCGCAATCCATCCGTCCTCTAATTACGTTATTTGTCTACAATAAATAGAAATGTACAAACACTAGACAAACAACATTAGAAGTAAATTGTTTGTTAAACATCATCAAAACAAGAAGGCCAACACTATAGTGTCCCGCTCATAAACTAAACCAATATTGAACGTATCTCGAATGTACCTCAAAATCCATCTCACGGCGTCCCAATGACCCACTCCTGGATCATGCATGTATCTTAAAACCATGCTCACCGCCTGTGAAAAATCCGGCCTCGTACATACCATCGCGTACATTAAGCTTCCAACCGCACTCGCATATGGAGTCTTCGACATCAACTCTCGATCTTCAACTGACTTTGGTGAAAGACCAGCTGAAACCTTAAAATGGGCTCCCAAAGGTAAACCAACTGGCTTCGTATCAATGATAACATGGAATCGCTGTAGAACCTTCTTCAAATAAGCCACCTGTGTCAAACAAATTCTGTCCTTCTTCTTGTCTCTGCCGATCTCCATACCTAGAATGCGTTTGGCCTCACCCAAGTCCTTCATCTCAAACTCATTTGAAAGGTGAACTTCAACTCATCTATAGTCGACCTGAAAATAGAGGCAACCAACATGTCATCTACATAGAGAAACAAATAAATGTATGCACCTCCTTTCAACTTGTGAAAATATACGCAATGATCAAACTGGCTCCGAATGTGCGAATAACCAAGCATAAAACCATTGAATCGCCTATACCATTGTCGAGGAGACTGCTTCAAAACGTATAGCGAATTCTTTAACCTACAAACCAACTTATCTTTCCCTATAGCTCGGAATTCCAATGGCTGAGTCATATATATTTCTTCATCAAGATCACTATGAAGAAATGTCGTCTTCACATCCAACTGATCTAACTCTAATCCATAATATACCACCAAAGCTAGCAAAATCCGAATCGAAGAATGCTTCACCACCGGAGAGAAATCCTCATTGTAATCAAAACCTTCCTCCTGTGCATAGCCTATCACAACCAACCTAGCCTTGAACCTCACTGGAGTGCCCTTAATGCCCTCCTTCTTCGTGTATACCCACTTACAACCAATTGCCTTCTGCCCCTATGGAAGCTCAACAAGCACCCATGTATCGTTCTTATGAAGAGATTCCATCTCCTCCTGTATAGCCACCTGCCTCGAATCAGCCTCTGAACTCTGCTCGGCCTCTCTGAATGTAGTAGGCACCAACTCATCAATACTCTCCACCGGAAGTGCATACGCAACTATGTCGGTATACTATGCTAGCATCTGTATGTTTCTCCTCTGTCTCCAAACCGTAACTGAATCCTGAACCTGAGCCGTTGGTCCCTGATCCTGCACATCAGCACTCGTATCCCCCGTGTCATCGTCGTGCTCGCCTGGCATTACCTCAGTCGGCACTCTAACGTATACTGTACCATCTGGACAATATGGAGCAGTATCGATCTCCACCACCTGTGATATCTCCTCCGTCGGGTCGCTCTCTACCTGATGAGAGCTGGGAAGCTTCAAGATAGAAGCCTCATCAAACGTGACGTCCCTACTCAGCGCAATCTTCTTATCAACTGGATCCTAAAGATTGTATCCCTTAGCACGACACTTGAATCCTACAAATATGATCTTCCTAGCTCGAGGTTCTAAATTATCAGTTTTAACATGATAATATGCAGGGCAGCCAAATACCTTAAGCTGGTCATAGTCATGTGCTGTCTCTCCCGACCACATCTCTATAGGGGTCTTCCCCATAATCACAGATGAAGGCAGCCTATTAATGAGGTGGCTCACATATAAAAGTGCCTCAGCCCAAAAGATCTTCTCCAAACTACTATGCGCCAATAAACATCGAATCTTCTCCAGTAAAGACCGATTTAACCTCTCTGCCACCCTATTCTGCTGCAGTGTATGACTAACAGTGAAGTGACTCTCTATGCCCTCATCTCGACATAGCTGCTGAAAGGGGTCTGAAGTATACTCGACGTCGTTGTCAGATCGCAACGTCTTGATCTTTCTCCCAATTTGTAATTCTAATCTCTTCTTCCACTCCACAAACAAATCTAGGACTTCACTCTTATGCTTCATGGTGTACACCCAACAACGTCTAGAATAGTCATCAACAAACGTGACGAACCAATGTCGACCACCAAGTGATGTCGTCTTGGTGGGACCCCAAACATCTGTGTGCTCGTAGTCCAAGATGCCCCTCGTCCTATGAATGGCCATCCCGAACTTCACCTTCGTTTTCTTGCCAAGAACACAGTACTCATAGAACTCAATCTTTCCACTCATGGCTCCTTTTAATAGCCCTTGCTTACACAATGCATGCAGTGACTTTTTACCTGTGTGCCCTAACCTGTAATGCCAAAGTCTGATCATGTCCGCCTCTGAAATAGCCGAAGCAACCTGGCCAATCTCGATGCTCCCCTTCAGATAGTATAAATTTTGACTACGGACTCCCTTCATCACCATCAAAGATCCCTTAGTAACCTTCGCTACAGCGTCCTCAAAGGTCACCCTGAATCCCTTCGCCTCCAAAGCTCCAACTGAGATAAGATTCTTCTTCAGTTGATGAACGAATCTCATCTCCTTCAACTTACGAACTACTCCATCGTGCATCCGAATCCTCATAGTATCTATCACACAAATACTACAGGATTGATCATTTCCCATGGCAACAACACCCCCGTCGATTCTCTCAAACGATGAAAACCAATCTCGCCTAGGAGTCACATGATAAGTAGTACTAGAATCGAGCATCCAATCAGATTCATCCTAATGCTTCACCTCCGGAGTAATCAAAAGATAAAAGCTCGAATCATCTGAATCATTGCCTTTCACAACATTCACCTCATTGGCCTTCGGGCCCTTATTCTTGCTATTCTCCTTTTCTTTAACCTTTAGGCAGTCTCTCTTCCAATGTCTCTGCTCCTTGCAGAATGCACATTGGTTCTTTCCAAGCTGGTGACGACCTCTTGACTTTGACCTCCCTCTATTTCTACCTTTCTGATATGAGCTTCTTCCTCTCGTCGACAAGGCCTCTCCTGAAGTACTAATGCGGGAAGTCTCCTTATCCTTCCTCTTCAAATCGTAGTTCGTCAATACGTTAGTCACTTCACTATAAGTGATAGAAGATCTCCCGTTCACCAACGTAAGCATGAAGGTATCATACTCCTCATCCAATAAATAGCCCAAAAGAATAATAGCCTTGTACTCATCCGTGATCTTCTCATCCACGTTCGCCAAGTTCGACAACAACTTTGTATAGTTATTCACATGAGTTGCAAGCGAGGTGCCTCTGGACATCTGAAATATGAATAATCTTCGCAGCAAGTGCAACCTATTCTCAATACTCTTCGTGAGATACTTATTGTTAAGAATTTTCCACATCTTCATTGCAGACGTCACCCCAATCACATCATATTTTAGTTCATGTTCCAAACAGGACCTGGTCACCCCATACGCGTTCCTATTCATCTTCTCCCATACCGCCTCATCATATTTAAGTAGCCTCTCGTAGACCATGATGGTCTCTTCCAAATTCTGATCATTGAGCGCATCCTGTACGTCGCTCATCCACAAACCAAAGTTAATTTTGCCGTCATATTTCACTACACTAATCTTAGTGTTCTGAAAACCCACTTGAACTGTGCTGATCATCTTGCTGCTTTCACCAACTTCTTCACCCATAATCACAAATTCTAAATTGTATAGAAAGATCCAAACTTTGAAAGGAATAAGAAATTACCCAACTGAACCCTAGATTGGATTCCAAATAGAACTCCTAACCACACGAGGAAAGCGAGATCTCCAACGGCAACTTCGAACCCTAACTCCACCAAAGCCTAGAACTCCAAGAACCAAGCTTTACACAAGAATCTTCCTCCACCTAATCCAAAAAACCCTAGATCTAAAATCTGGGCTCTGATACCACTTGTCGCGCGCCTATGCGGAAGCGTTGCACGCACACACAACGAACTTGTGATCACGAGAAGAAGAAAGCCACACACTTGCACAAACCAAGCCAACTACGACAAATCAAACTAAACACAGAGATATACGTTGTTCGGCGACTTGTCTACGTCCACGGGGAGAGGATGGGGAGATTTCACTAATTCAAGGAGAGTACACAGGATTACAATTACACAAGATCCCTCAAACTAACACTCAACCAAATATCACACCTTGCTCACAATATCTCCCTCTCACAATGCTCAAAAGATTCCTCAATCTCTGATATAAAACTCTATCAATTCGTTTCCTTATTTATATCAAAACAAAAATCCAAACAGAGTGCAAACAGGAAACCAAATTGTGCAAAAAACCCATCGTAAGTCGACTTATCAGAGTGCATAAGTCGACTTGGCAGAGAGAAAAATCAGCAACTGGAGCACACTTCGTAAGTCGACTTATCAGGTCTGATAAGTCGACTTGGTGGAGAAAAAAAATCACAATTCCAGCGCAGATCGTAAGTCGACTCGTGCACAGAGTCGACTTATGACAGAAAAACTGGTTTTTTTCTATTTTCTTCCACACACAAGTAGTTGATTGAATACAACTCTTGAGGCACACAATAATCTAAGGTGAATAGAAATACTTCCCGCTACTAGATATTGTCCCCTGCAGCGATTTGACTTTGCTTGCATGTTTGAGCTTGATTCAACATAAAACTCGAAAAAAGGGAGAAAGAATATGCTCAAGAAATTGATTATGAAAACTATGAGATTGGAATAAGACAAGACGGCGACTTCACATTCTTAAAGGGAGAGATCCAACAAATTGCGGCATGGTGGGCGTTTGATCTTAGAAGAAAAGCTTGCATTAAACTTATGCCTGACTATAAATCAGAGTTATTGATCTAAAACTAGCCAAAAAGTTGCTTCGATCTGCAGCAAAGTGCGATGATGGCTGGTACGAACTGAACTTGTAACCAGCTGGTAAAAACTCGGTCAGAAAAATATACAAATGGATTTGTCATATATGTATCTTCATGAAATAGAAGAGTGAAATTGTATACCTTCCAGTGTCGGAAACTAGGCCCATACGTTTGGCGTAAACAGCATAAGGTAACTAAAAAATGATTAATAACAAGGCTTAGTATAAGATGTGACAAAATTAGAGGGACCAGCAACTGAAGCCGCTCGAGTATTTTCGGCTTTTAATTGTTTACTCTTGAACTGGATACTTGCAACGAGAATGGAGAATAGAAGATATTGCAAAAGCTAAATCTTACAAAATAGAAAAGAAAATAGAGAAAAGTTAGCAGTAAATACAGAAATATTGCTATGTGTAAGCATACTGGACATTTGAATCACTTGAGACTTCATTTTCTTTTAACCATTCAACATGCTCTTGAGTTGCTTCAAGAGCATTGTTAGCACGAGATGACATTTTTCACAAAAAAACAAAAGACAAATTAATTAAAGTAATTGCATTTTTCATAGAAAACTGTTGGAAACGGGATGCAAGCCTAGAGGGGAGGTGAATAGGATTGCTACAAATTTTTCGAATATGCAGCAGAAAATAAAATACGAAAAACTAAAAGCAACCAACACAAGAACACACAAGATTTTTATAGTGGCTCGGATCAAAATCCTATGTCCACTCTTCCTTCTCGCGAAGTGTCTTCTTCACTATGAACCGAGTTATCCTTAAATCACAACTCAATTCAGTAGGCTTTACAAATAGGGCCTTGGAATCTACTTGAAGCCGATCGAGAAACCTAACTCCTCACAATGACCAGTATAAACCTAGCCTCAGGTAGCCGCTCTCAATTGACCTGGCTTGAGAACGCCAACTCTCAATTACCCCAGCTTGAGTACTAAACTAGTTTGAAATATGCAACCAACCCAAAAATAGTTAAAGCGCAATTAAAAATATCTTACAGCCTTTTTAAAACAAATTAATCTTCAAACTGGTATTGATGACGATCCGTGAAGAAACGATGTTGATGTTAAAGCACTATTATAAAGATCTTATAGTCCTTTTAAAACAAATCGTTCTTCAAACTGATGTCGATGATGATCCATGAAGAAACAATATTGATGTTAAATGCAAAGGGTACTCCTTCTCGTTAAAACAATGCTCGGACGTTGAGCGCAAGGAGAAGATGTTGAACGAGGCTCAGGAATCAAATTTTCACGAAACAACTCTCTCAAAAACCCTAGAATATAACTCATCATATGAAGGATATACCTCTTCATCTGAACTGCCACTACCAGAGCCACTAGAAATACCTTGATCTGAATTTGAAAACACTGTATTTCTTTCCATGAGACATGCGTGTGCTTTTTTGTACATCATCATCGCTCGAGCTACTATTCGAGTCATCCCAAGAAGTTGTTTTTGAACCTTTTTCCCTTCCCTTTATAGTCTTTTTTGTTCAGTAGGTAATTCTTCTTCAGGTGGCCGAGTTTTCTGCATTGGAAATAAATTAAATCAGTATCTAAATCACTCGAATTATAATTAGTTACCTTACTTATATAGTGATTCCATTTGTCTAGAAGGTATATTGACCATCCTTTGACTTGAAGAGAGATTTTTAGACTTTAACAAATTGATCAATCTTGTTTTTAGAACTCGAGCTTGACTCTATTCACTTCTTTGATCGAGTCTTCTCTTTACTTTCATGTAAGGCTAATGACTTCTTCTTTGAGTCTTCTTCTTAGGCATATTCTCTCTCTCTCTTTCAATCAAATTTTATGCGTGATAAGATTGCCTACAAGATCATCAAGTGTAAGTTTAAAAAAAATTCAGAAGTTCTTCTCTTGCCGTTACCTTCAATTTTCAATCCCACGATAGAGAATGGAGAATTTTTCTACACAGCTCCTTGTTGTTGTACTCCTTCTCTAACACTTTTGATTTGTTCATGATATCATGAATCACGTGATCTTTTCCTAAATGCTCTCTATGGTTTTCATCTTGAAGTTCTTGTACTTGCTCACCAACATTGCGAGCTTTACCTTATTAACCTAAGAAGTTCCTTCGTGAGTAATTTCAAGTGTTCTCCAAATATCCTACGTAGTTGAATAGTTAAAAACATGGTTAAATTTCTTTATCAATCAAATAGCAATATAAATCATTCATGATTTTTGGATTATGCGAATAAATAAGCATATGTTATGGGGTCCACTTATAGAACTACTGTTACACCATCTACCTCGGTGGTAGGTTCCTTATACCCATGTCCTACACTCTCCGAGATGTCTAAACTAGTTGACAACAAAAAATTTCATGCAGGCTTTCCAATATGTATAATTGATGCCATCAAAAAATAGGGGTCATTTGATGGCGTGTCCTTCTGCAAAAGCTGAACTTGTGGTTAGAATTAACATTTCTAGCCTAGATTGTGATACCTAATGATGGGTAACGAGACTTTGATACCACTTATTGAAAATGAGATACAAACCTAGGAGGGGGGGGGGGGGGTGAATAGGATTTATATAAATTTTTTGAATATTCAGCAAAAAATAAAATATGAAAAAGTAAAAGCAACCAACACAGAAACACACAAGATTTTGATGGAGATTCAAATCAGAATCCTATGTCCACTCTTCCTTATCATGAAGGGTCTTCTTCACTATGATTGAAGTTATCCCTGAATCACAACCCTAGAATCTATTTAAGATTAGTTGAGATATCCAATTCCTCACAATGATCAGAAGAAATCTAACCCTAGATAGTCACTTTCAATTTAACCTGGCTTGAGTTACCCCTGCTTGAGTAAGCTGCCAAACTAAACTAGTTTGAAATACACAGCCAACCCAAAAATAGTTAAAGCATAATTAAAAAGATCTTACAACCCTTTTAAAATAAATTGTTCTTTAAACTGATGTCGATGATGATCCGTGAAGAAGCAATGTTAATGTTGAACACAAAGGGCACTACTCCTCATTAAAACAATCCTCTGATGTTGAGCGCGACGAGAAGAAGTTGAATGAGGCTTAGGAATCAAATTCTCACAAAATAACTCTCTCTCAAAAACCCTAGAATTTGATTTCTCTTCTTTTTTAAACTTTGTTATTTAATCTCTTCCTCAATCCCCCTTTAAATATACCTTGATTGTATTAGAAAGAAGCCATCTAATCTGTGTTGAAATAGGAGATTAAATCTGTGATCAAACAACTAAGATTGAATCTGGAAATCTGTCCAAATGCATCTAAACCATTGATGGTTAAACATGATCATCTATGGTTGATGTCAATCATCAACGGTTTCCTATAGTCCATTGATTATTCAAATTCTGGTTTCTAAAATTCACATATTATTTATTGTAGTCCATTGATGGTTGAAGCGATCATTGATGGTTAACTGTAGTCAATCGATGGTTTGATCTCTTATTTCTGAAAAATATAGATTATTGACTATAGTCCATCAATGACTTATAAACCATCAATGACTGCCTTGTGACCATTGGTAGTTAATGGCTGAAATTAACTGTTCATGTTGATTTTTACATCGTTTTGGGCCGAAACTCTTCGTACTTGTTTATTCCTAAATTATATCACCTCATAAACTTATTAGTACTAAATAAGAGTTTGTTATTAATCAAACATGAGATGTTGCATGAACAGTGTCCTTCCTGAGCAAAGTTCTAACAAAAACATCTAAACGTTGACATATTAAGAGCTCTATCAAGTGCGAGCTTTGTTGCATCACGTTCTTCAGACTGTTTTCTAGAACAACATGCATTAGAGTTCAGCTTATGTAAAACCCCAAAAATTTTAGATGTGATTAATTGTGATAAGTGGACATTTATCGTGATAAATATTATTAAATAGGGTATGAGTATGGTAGCAAATGTTTTGAGTATAAACAAGTTCATACATGAGAAAGAAACGAGTCAAAAATATGCACAAAGGCAAAACCTGCAAAAACTAGAAAAATGCGATCCGGTCGACCGCCGCACACCTCACGGTTTGTGGCGGTCGACTGTCGATCGAGAAAATAGTTTTCCCAGTTTGAGTTAGTTTTAGGTATTTTTGAGACCCAGGTTCGTTTCTATGCTATATATAAATCACATGGTCACGAATTTTTACATCTTTTTCAGAGTTCTAAAAACCCTAACCGCTACCAAACCCTCTCCTAAACCCTAGTTTGATTTTTGAGAAAGTTCAAAAGCTTTTAGAGTAGGATTTCGGTTTGTTTTGTTCTTGTGTCTTAGGGATCTATCTTAGAATTGTATCTTTCACAATTTTTAACAAGTCTCAGATGAGTTTCATCTCTGCTAACCCTACTCCCAAATTTTTAAAGGTTTTTATTGAGCTTTAATGTGATTTTTATTGAGCCTAATCGACTAATTTGAGTATAAACACAATTCTTTTATATTATATGAATAAAGATCAGATCTTTTTGTGTTTAAAAGCTTAAGAACGAATTTCTAGAGGTGATTTAAGATCCGAAAGTAAATAACAATGTGGTTTAAATGAGTTTTGATGTTTTTATCGACATATCGATATTTTCGTGCATGTTTAGGGCTTGAATATGATATATCAAGCAATTAATCATGTTTCATGTGTTTAATAATCTTCAAAGATATTAATCTAGTGTTTACAATGTTCTACAAAAGTTTTATGATGAATTATACAAGTTTGAATCATGAACACATGCCCGAACACAGAATCACAAACCTGCAAAGCAGGCTGATGATTGCGGTCTGGTCGACCGTCGCTTAAGGTGCGGTCAACTACTAGACAGGCAGAAACATGTGCATGTTTCGACTCACGTTTGATGTTTTCGAGGGATTTTGTTGATTTATCTGAGATGTAATATGATGTTTATGACCTGTTTAATGTAGGCATCGAAAATTGCCGATAGGTCCCTACACACAGCTCAGTGTTAACGAGTGACGATTGAACATCACTTCCCGGTTCACAAGAGTTCAAACGACGTCGGTGAGTGCCTGAAGTGAACCGACAAACTACGTGAGCCAACGAATCACGGGGATACGGATTGACCGAAAACCCCGCAATCACCGCAATTGAACCAACGCCCTCCGTGTCCCGATCACCACACTGATAATCCAACCAATAGGATCTACAGAGCTCGTCGTCAGAATTCTAACGCATCCGAAATCAATCAAATCCGAGTTCGGACGAAAAGTCAACGGCGGGACAACGGCGGACAGTCTCGGACTGAACCGAGGCACCCGGGGCATCTCGGCGGGCTCGAAACACCCGAGGGGTGTCTTGGCAAAACAAAGACACCCCAGGGGTGTCCTCTTCATTGGTCCCCCCTCTCATTTACCTATAAATAGGGTGCCTTGGCCATCATTTGAAGGAGCACCTCCCTTGATTTTAAAGGCTGATTTTCTTGGAGCAAGGCCTTGGTTTTGGAGCTCTGATTTTGGATCTTGGGATTATCCTCGAGATCTGAAATTTCAGAGAGGAGCGGCGAAGCCTTGCCGGAGTAAGGAGTCGGGGTTTTCAAAGAGAGCGGCGAAGTCCTGCCGAATCGAGGAATCTCAAAAAGAGCAATGAAAACAGTAACTTTTGACGAAAACAAGCTGGCGACCACAGTGGGAGCCAACGATCTCGCCGCCGAGATCGTCGTGACGCAACCGGCCTTCAAGATCCGGGTGAATGAAGAGGTCGAATACGAGTTCGACCAGCAGAAGTTCGAAGAGTACCTCTCCTCCTCCTCCTCCAGATCCGCCTCCCCGAACCGGCGCATGAAGACATCCTCTTCCAAGAACGTTCGTGGGACTTCCAGCTCCAAGATCCAAGAGCCCGCTGCCGCCGTTGCCTTTGCACCATGCAACATCCCCGCATTGTTCAGCGTGGTCAAGGCTGCAAATCCGGCTCTCCCATTAACCTCAAAGGCGATGGATGATGCAACTCCAGTTCTGTCAAAGAGGGCCCTCCAAAGACGGCGCCAACACCACGCTCAACAACTCGCCAAGGCTAGAGAGTCGAAGGACGGGGTGCGATACACGGAAGATCTGAAGTCGAGGCAGCGACAAGAGCAACAACTCCGGACAACCAACTCCTCCTCCAAACCAGAAACGAACGAATGGGTTCGTGTTAAGAGGAACCGCTCCACGCTCGAGGAGCGAATCAGGAAGCGCCGTGCTTTGCTTGCGCATGCTCGGCTCCTTCTACACAAGGCGGATGAGATGCAGAAAGAAGAGGCGGTCAAAAAGCCGTTTACGAGCAAGTGGGTGTGGTTGCCAAAGCCAAAACCAGCGCCTCAAACACAAAAAGGTGGAGTTGCTGCCCAAGCTTCTTCAAAACCAGATCCGGTGCCTTTAACGGGGCCAGGTAACAAAGGGGATCATTCAAAACCCAGGGTTCCTTTGAAGGGTCGCCTCGGTCCCTTACCGGTGAATCGAGGTAGAGTACCCATCAAGGAAAGACTGGGATCATTGAAAGGTCCCCAAGTTGCAAATCAGACTGGGGGTCGAATCAATCCCCCCAAGAAAGATGATAAAGGGAAAGCCCCTATAACCGACCGCATCAGATTGCGAGTCGAAGTAAAAGAGCCCGTTCAATTTCTATGCTCACAAAAGCGTAAACTTGAACGGGCCACTTTGGAGAAAGCTAACAAAGCACCATACTCATCTGATGAGGATGGTGTTGTACCGGGGAACACATGTCAACGCTCTATAGGTTGCTCCAGTTATCAAACTGATGAGCTGTACTATAGAGCTGGGGGTGTGGAAAAATCCCAGAAAAAATATGTGCAGGATATGGAGTCTCACTGCCTGTGCGCCAATATCATCAAAGCGGTGCTGTCGGAATGCTGCTGTGCCCAAACCCCAAGGAGAGTTTCGGTGTTCGAGAGAATTTCCACACCGAGGCGTTCCCACAAGAAGAAGTTCGTCTGCCAGAAAGACGAATATCTAAGGGTGTCGGCTAATATGACCGGCAGAATGAGATCGACGCAACCCTTCAACCTGGATCAGCTTGCCGAGGTATCCCGATGCATGACGCGGTTGCGGTCGGGAACTATCAGCCGGAAGGATTACCGAAGGGTACCAAAGGGGCTCTCTCTAGAGGAAGAGGAGTCGGATGCTGACTCAGATTCTTGCTCGGCTGTAGCATCCGATGACACGGCATCGAGCGCGGGGCAACCTTATGAATCATTCATGATCAGCACCGAGCAAATAACCAAAATCATTGAGGACGCTCTGGCTAAGCAGAAAGAAGCGTTCAAAATCGAAATGGAAACGGCCATGCTACGGATAAGGGAAGAGCACGACCAACAAATTCGCGCTCTATCTAATCAGCTCGGTGAATCCAGCCGTCGTAACCATGCTAACCAAGCAGGTAGCGACTCAGATGTGGATGAACCTCTCAATGCCGAGAATCCTCCGGTTAACCAAAACGCTGGGGGTGATAATACAGGGGGTGGCCCCGTTATCCCTCTTTCAATTTGTCCAAGCTCCGGTACGAGCAAGGATGAGAAAATGAAAGATCTTGAGAGTAAAATCAACGCTCTTATTTCCGCCCAAGAGGTGAAAAAGACCGGCATTCCGTGTCCTTACCCGAAAGAGTGGGACTCGATCCCGTATCCGGCAAAGTTTAACCTGATCAACTTCACGCCGTTCGACGGAAGGGGCTCGTCCACTCAACATCTGATCTACTTCAAGTCCCACTTGGGCATGATCTCCGGCAATGAACCCTTGATGGTTCGGTCATTCGTCGGCACTCTTTGCGGAGCTGCCTTCGATTGGTATCGCCGTCTTAAATTTGGAAGCATCAACAGTTGGGAGGACTTGGAGAGCATGTTCCTCACTCATTTCTTTGATGACGACGATGAGATATCCATTAGGACACTCTTCGATGAGAAACAAAAGAACGGAGAGTCGGTGGATACCTTCATCAAACGCTTCCGCAACAAGGCGATGAACTGCAAGGATCCCATCACGGAGGAGTTCATCTTGCAGACTTGTCATAACAACTTATCCATTAACATCTTGGATGTTATGGGAATAGAGCCGTCCGACACTTGGAAGGATTTGAAGGCCCGAGGAGAGCAAGCTGAGCGATTCCTCAAAAGGAAGAAGGCCGAGAGGAGCCAACCGATGGCTAATTCTCCAAACTCGAACTTCGCCTCTCGTGATGGGGGTGAAGCACCTGCAGCGGCTGCTAATCAGACGTCGCAACAGCAACCCTGGAGGCAGCAAAAGACTTCGGAATAGAGGTCTTAAAAAGAGTACTCCTTCAAGGACGAAGATATTCTAGCCATCTTCAAATCCCTCCTTGACAATAACAAGATCAAGCTCCCACCGATTGTGAATCAGGAGGAAGCTGACGATATTGCGGATCCGAAGTACTGCGCATACCACAGGAGGATCCATCACCCGACCAAGGCGTGCTTTACACTCAAGGATAGCATCCAAACCTTGGTTGAAGCCGGCGTCATAATGCTAGGGTGAGCCGGTTAAGAACGGCATAACTCCAACGAGTACACGAGTACAAACTGTTTCTCAATCCTCCGACCGGTATAAGAGGTTAAACTGCTCCCTGATACTCCAATAGGTATATGAGTCTAAACTATTTCCTCCCTTCCACGGGAAGTTCCTGGAGAGTGTCATGCGTGGTATTCTTAAGGATAACCCGATCGTGCATCTAATTCAATGATACACCCAGTTTTGCAAAGAAAGCTGGGGGTGGAACCCGAACACTCTTTTGTTAAGATGAGATTCGATCACTTCATTTGATCAATCTTCCCTCACAAAACTTTCAGTGGTATTTGACGACTCATCGTCTCCACCACACAATCCCCTCTCGATTCCTTCAATGAACGAGAGGTCCACTTTCAAGTCGAGCGACCGAACCTTCCTACGGTTAGGATCGTCTCAAATATCCCATTTGGTCAAACCTTACTACAGTTAGGGCCACAACTAAAATCCCCTCTCGATTCCTTCAATGAACGAGAGGTCCACTTTCAAATTCGGTAACCAAACCTCACGACAGTTAGGATTATCCGAATCTTTTCGATTCTCGGAGTGGAGATCCCACTCCTAGTTTCACCTTTCGGATTCTGGGGGTGGAGATCCCACCTCGAGTTTCCTTTCCAACTGAAGATAGAATATAAAAGTCTTCCTCTTCAGCAATGGGAGATAGAATATAAAATTCTTCCTCTCCCCTTTTCCCCTGCCTTTGCTTTTAGAAAAGACAGGGATGAAGTCAACGCCTAACATGCGTTGCCGGGTAGTCTATTCCCGTGAGAAAGACGAAGTCTATGTATTCAAAATTATAGCACTAAGTCTAAGAAAAGCAATTCTCTTAGCACAACGTTACATGCGGAACGGATTTAAACAATCCGCATGCTAGCCCGATTCAAACGGTAATCGGTAAAGGCAAGTCAAACCCGTTGAGGGCTGGGGGTTTGCCAAAAATCCCAAAGTCAGCGCCTAACACGCGTTGCCGGTTAGTCCTTAACCGTTAAAAGGACACAAGCCCACATATTCCACATTGTGGTAGGTTGTTATTAATAACGCCATAATCCGTGCTTCACACGCATGGGGAATTTTATCACGAATCCTAAGTAGGGATAAGTCATCGCCTAACACGCGTTGCCGGTTTAGTCTTTCACCGATTGAGCAAAGACACCAGAATTCCAAGTCTGGGGAATTTTATCCTGAAGCCTAAGGAAGGATGAGTCAGCGCCTAACACGCGTTGCCGGGTAGTCTATTCCCGTGAGAAAGACGAAGTCTACGTATTCAATATCGTAGCACTAAAAGAGTTAACTCTTTTAGCACAACGTTATGTGAGGAACGGACTTAAACAATCCGCATGCTAGCCCGACTCAAACGGTGGTCGGTAAAGGCTAATCAAACCCGTTGCAATGAAAGTCAACCCAAGCGGTTCCGAAACCCTAAGGTGGACGCCGGTCAACGCG
>BQKN01066997.1:673372-719873 GCA_022839385.1 Asparagus kiusianus | reverse complement strand
ACCCCGTCTTGTCACAAACATCATATCCGTAAGCTTCCAACCCTGAAGATATCAGTAAATTATAGAACAGAATTCCTTTGAAACAGGCAAGAAATAACAATGTTTTAAGCCAAATATCCTACGCATGAATGGCGAAGACAAACTTTTTCAAAAAGTAGTGGGGAAAGGATTGTAACATAAAAGTATACAACCATCCTCCTACCATATCCATGTTCAGCAATATACTCAAACAAACATATACAGCCAGCATGAATTTACTTAATTATAGAAGAATGACACCTAAATCTACTTCTTGGACAATTGCAGAAGAACCTAGCATGAATATATCAGTTTTGAGAAGGAAAATATATATTCATTATATATTTTCATGCACAAAGCAATTCATTATTTCCTGAGTAAATAATATTACTCTCTCTCTCTCTTTATACCAATGGCCTTCTGTTTATCTCCATATATCGATATATAAATAATATGCTTCAACTCTTTTTGTGAAAAAAAACAAAAAGATAAAAGGAAGGTCTAACAGATAAATCGGAAGAGTTTTATTTGGGTTAGATTTTGAAGTTTTTTATAATTGGGAGATTAAACAACATCTCCTGGTCTTATTTAAGTATATACTACATACATTTAAGAGAAAATACTACAAATATCCAATAAAGTTAAGAGAAAAAATAATACATGCCATAGATTTTGCAGTTGTATTTCCATCATGGTTAACTATGCGTGATTTGTCAAAGCTGAAAAAATCTGCATATTTTCCAAATATGATGTACAATTATAAACACTCCAAATAATCCAATATGTTGAAATTAAGATTTTTTAAACAAAATAATATAATACCTATAGTACTTTATTTATGACAATCATTAGGTTGCTTTTTTGTATCTGTGTCCATAAATTTCTCAGTACAGGGCTCAGTAGAGGGCTCAACATATAATCTCTTTTTCTTCCCTAGGATTTATGTACTCTTCTTTTTCATCATCATGTTTGCAGCTTTAGGTGGCATCTTGTACCCACTGAAACAAGTTCTCATCAATATTTATCATAAATATTGAATGCATATATAAGAAAGGATATTTTCAAGATAAGCACAAAAAATAAGTATTATGAATAAATTTTCAATTATGATAAAATATCATCTAAAATACCTGAGATTTTTTTTTCTTATTCCCAACAAAACTTTTAGCCCCATCGAGATCTTTCTGACTTACAAATGTGCCAATTCCCACATCTTCTCTAACCCACTCAATATTACCATCATCAATTGTAATGCCTTCTGGAGAGATACATGGATCGATGCTCTGAACAAAATTGACAGAAACATGCTTCATATTTAAAAAAATACTATTTTTCATGGAATCAAAACACTCATGTAACTCATTCAATAGAGAAAATTAATAACAAACTAATACCAGCAATAGTTGGAGTTTTTTATTGGTGAAAAGAATTCCAAAGATATACATAAAAATGCACATAATCAAATTCCATATGAACATAAAATTATCATAGACAAAAGGACACAAAATGAACCTAGCTAGGAAAAGAATTTAAGTTGTATGAGATACATAACATGCACATAATCAAATTCCATATTTACAAACATTGATAAAAGCATGTACCTTAATTGTGTATGAATTTCTAAAATAGGGTTACCAAGAAAATTTTGCAACAAGCTACATGCTAAAATCGATATCACAGGTCTTAAAAATTTTTCTTTTAAACCTAAAAAATAATTTATAATTTATTAAAAGAAAAAAGATGTACCAAAATATACAAAAATTACAAATTGGTTGAGGGAGAGCATGAAAACATGTCTCTTAGATCTTGATTAGGATTTTCCTATTAAGAACAAAAAAAAGTTACTTTTTTCTTTATAAAATAAAAAACAGAGGGCTTTCCTTTACAAATTAGATGCACATACTTGATAACCGATTGGGGATATTTACAAGTTAAATAGACAATTTAATCAAAAAAATTCAAAATACCTTGCTAGAAATCGTAGATCAATTAAAACGCGCAACCACAATTACATGACTCTGACAGATGCACAAAGATCTGGAAAGCGGTGGTCTTGAGGCGAGATCGAAGATCAATTGAGACTTTCAGAGCAGTGGTCTTGAGATCTGGAAAGCGGCGTTTGGAGGAGAGTTCGGAGACGGAGGATTTCTGGGTCGATCGTGCGGATGATTTCTGGGTCGATATGGAAAACGTCGTTCTGAGTTTTTGAGAGCGGATGATTTCAGGAATGCCGATCGTGCGGAGATGATGAGGTTAATTAGGGGTTTAAGACTTGAGAGAGAGCGGAGGTTACAAGAGAAAAAGTTCATCGCCTTTAATTTGGTTCCGCGGTTTTATTTATTCCCACAAATTTATTCTGCGCTTTTATTTGTTCCCACTAATTAATTTTCCCACCTTAATTTCAATAAAAATATCTATTTTTAATTAATTATAATTGACAACCGTTTCAAATAGAATGAAAAAATTAGATCTTGTAATAACCGTTTCAATAAGGTTTAATAGCAACGGTTTAATCTATTAATCGTTACAATAAGGGGCTTTTGTAGTAGTGTATGCGAGAGTTCTGATTGAAGTGAACATGCCCTCCTCTCTTCCCAATTCAATGGCCTGATGGAGTAAAGTTTTATCAGAAAGTGATTTATGAGCTTAAACCAACATGGTGTGAATATTGTAAGCAATTGGGGCATGACACAAAATTTTGTAGGAGACATCATGTTGTTCAAAGGTGGATTCCTAAACAAAATATGAATAATACACACACTGTCAATGTTGATAAACAAACTGGAAATAGCAGGTATGACAATAAAAGGGTTGAGACATCACAATCTGAGATATACATTAGCTCTGGAATCTCCAATCATGAATGCCAAGGGGCAGTGCATCAAGTGCATGATAAAGAAGTTGTGATTGTTCCAGGAAGCAAGGAGTTTGGTAATATTACTAGTAATACTGCTAAATCTGTGTATGTTGTGTCTCTGATGCTAATGCCAGATGCAAGAAATCATCAAATGAAGGTGAAATAGTCTAAGGAAGCAAGGATTCTAGTAAGAGCAATAGTAATGATGCTAAACATGTTTCTATGCAGGCTTGCATGTTCAGCCAGTCTTTGAGGAAAATATCAGAAACAGTGATTCAATACTAAATGAAAACTCATGGAAACAAGTGCAAAGAAGTATTACTAGAAAGAATTCTTTTTCTAGGTACTCCTTTGCTCTTCTGATTAATATGGAAAGTGAAATTGACCCCTCTACATTGGATAGAGGAGGGCTAAACTGATGAATCTGACTTTTTGGAATGTTAGGGAATTAAATAAATCCCCTAAGCAGCACTTAGTTAAGCAGTATCTTATGCAATATCACCTTTCTTTTATTACTCTTCTAGAAACTAAATTGAAGGAGGGAAAATTACCTAACATTATAAAAAGAATTGCAGGAAACTAGGAATGGATTTCTAATGTGAGTAGTGCTGGTATTGTGAAAATTCTGCTACTATAGGATCCTAATGTGCTGGATATTCAGGTCTAATATTCCTCTCCTCAACATTTAACATGCACTGTCAAATCTAAAGAACGGAAGAATTCATTGTATTATATCACCAATATATGGTTTTAACCAATCGGAGGCTAGAAGGAGTCTATGGACTGAATTATCCCTATTACATCAATCTATTGGGAATACTCCTTGGCTTCTATGTGGAGATTTTAATGCTATGCTCTCCAATGAGGAAAAATGTGGTGGTGCAACACTCACTGATACTGACACTAAAGACTTTAGTTCTTTCATAGATGATTGCCATCTCTCCCATTTAAAAACCACTAGTTGTTCTACACTTGGAATAACAAGCAAGACATTGCTACCAGACTTTGGAATAAATTAGATAAGGCCTTGGTCAATGACTCCTGGATCCACATATATAACTCAAGCCATGTAAAGTTTTTGCTGTCAAACTTCTCAGACCACTCCCCTGCTTTGGTATCTATTTATGATGAGGAAGCTAGAGGCAAAAAGCCTTTTAAAATTTTCAAGATGTGGATAAAACATGAAAAGTTCCTTCCCACAGTTTCAACTGTATGGCAAAAACATATAAAGGGAAATAATATGTTTTCAGTTAATGAAAAGCTCAAATAGCTGAAGGGAGCTTTAAAGAACCTTAACAAGAACCATTTCTACAATATCAGCATGCAGGTTCGAAAAGCAATAATTACCTTAGAGGAAGTTCAAAAGAAATTACAAGGAGATCCTCTTAATCCCAGCTATATCAGTCAGGAAAAGGAATTCATTTTTTCTTATAATAAGCACTTGGCCTATGAACTGTCCTTCTATTACTAGAAAGCAAGAATATCTTGGAGTCTTCAAGGAGATAGATCAACCAGCTTCTTCAACTCAGTTATTAAAGCTAATAGACATCACAATAGAGTTAAAATTCTCTACAATAATTTGGGTGACATAATTACAGAGATGGAGGGTATTGTTAATGAATTGATCCTTTTTTATAAAAACCTCATGGGGACTACTATAGCAACTACTACACCTAATATCAACATCATTCAAAATGGTCCTTGCCTAGATGAAAATCAAGCCAGGAATCTATTAGCTCCTATATCTAAAGAGGAAATTAGAAAAGTAGTTTTCTCAATTCATGATGACAAGGCCCCAGGTCCAGATGGATTTAGTGCTTCTTTTTATAAAGCTTCATAGTCAATAATTGGAGAAGAAGTCACATTCGCCATTGAAGTTTTTTTAGGACAAGGAAACTCTTGAGTGCAATAAACTTCACTTCCATATCACTTATTCCTAAGGTACATTGTCCTAAGAATCCTTCAGATTTTAGGCCTATATCCCGCTGTAATTGCCTCTACAAGTTTATCTCCAAAATTATTGCAAGTAGAATTCAAACTGTTATGGGATTTCTCATAAGTGAGGCTCAAAGTGCATTTGTTAAAGGGAGACAACTTACAAATAACATCATGTTAACCCATGAGCTTATAAAGAGAGAGGAAGCATATATCTCAATGAATCATGTTGAATATTGATATAAGAAAGGCTTTTGATACAATCAGTTGGAGTTTTATAAGAGGGATGCTAATTGGCCTAGGTTTCCCTAATAATATGATTTGATGGATCATGGATTGTATAACCTCCCCGAAGTATTTCATTTCTCTAAATGGATCACTCCATGGGCATTTTAAAGGTGAAAGGGGTCTAAGACAATGTGATCCCTTATCTCCCTACTTGTTTATTCTTGGCATGGAATATCTCTCAAGAAGCCTCAATCAATTGAAACATGGCAGAAGCTTTAAGTTTCATCCTAAATGTAGAAAGCTCAAAATTAGTCACTTGATTTTTGCTGATGACCTATGCTTATTTAGCTATGGTGATCCCTATTCAGTTCAGCGAATATATCAATGCATCACTAACTTCAGTGCAACTTCAGGCTTGCAAGCTAACCCAAATAAATGTTCAATTTTTTATTAGGGGGAGGGGAGGGGGGTTCATAATTCAATCAAGGATTGTATTCATCATCAGTTGGGCTTCTCTGAAGGTACACTACCAATCAGATACTTAGGGGTTCCTCTTATATGCAAGATGC
This sequence comes from Asparagus kiusianus, assembly GCA_022839385.1. Taxonomy (NCBI): domain Eukaryota; kingdom Viridiplantae; phylum Streptophyta; class Magnoliopsida; order Asparagales; family Asparagaceae; genus Asparagus; species Asparagus kiusianus. The sequence goes on along the minus strand of BQKN01066997.1, from coordinate 714,266 downwards.
TATCTTATGTCAATTGCAGTCCACTTTTCACAAAAATTCCTAGACAATTTCAAGCCTGGACAAACCATAGAAACCTATTGTATGCTGGAAGGTTGCAAATTATAAAAAGTGTCATCCTAGGAATTAAAATTTACTAAACATCCAGCTATGTCCTTCTAGTAAAAATTCTCGAAAAGATTGATGAGCTGTATAGGAGTTTTCTTTGGCGGAAAACTAATCATGTCTTCAAAACACCACTAGTATCTTGGGATAAAATCTGTCTTAGGAAGAAGTTTGGAGGCTTAGGTAGTTTTTTAGCTGCAATATGGAACAATGCATCAGCATTAAGAACTCTTTGGTATATTCATATGAACAAAGAGTCTTTGTGGATCAAATTGGTTCATGGGACCTATTTAAAAAATAGGGACATCTGGCGGGTTGATGAGAAAAAGGGTGATTCTTGGATGTGGAAACATCTACTTAAAGTCGGAGATAAGGTGTTAATTTCTTGTGGAGGAGTTGAGAACTTGAAACTGATGATCAATTCTTGCTACAATGACCTTAAGGGTCATCTATCTGATTTGTATTACCGCCTATGTCCTACAACAATCAAAGTACAGTGGTATGAAACAATCTGGGAGAAGCTCAACTATCCTAAGCATTCTTTTGTGTTGTGGCTTGCAGTCTAGGATAGACTTCTTACACAAGATAAGCTACAAAAGAAAGGAGTTTTTCAAACCAACAGTTGCTGTTTGTGCTCTGGGACTGAAGCAGAGGATCGTAATCATCTATTCTTTGGATGTAATTACGTGAAAGAAGTATGGAATGGGATCATAGAATGACTCCAATACAATTGGAGAACATGTGAATGAGATCCATAGAATAACTGGTACAGTTGCAAGTTGAAGGGGAAAAGTTTCAAGCAAAAAACCAAAATAATGGGGTTTGCTGCTGTAGTGTATTGTATTTGGAAGGAACACAATGAGAGAATCTTCAATCAAAAGAATCATATGTTGGACCCTAGAGGGGGGGTGATTAGGGTCAAAAGGCTCTAATATGCAATTTAAAACATACAACAAGCAATCCACAGTAAATAGATGCAAACAAAGTAAATAAGAGAGGGTTAGGAATCGTTATCCTTGACGCGCGATGTGTTAACGAGGTTCGGCCCTCTGGCCTACATCCCCGCTCCCCACTCTCGAGGAGAAATCCATTACACACCCGGTTTGGAAGCCGGAACTTCATCTACACAGCGATCCCACACGATCTCTCTCACTACACAGTTTGATCTCAACAGATCACTCCCTCACAGTAGATCTCACACAAGATCTCAACCTCACAGCAAAAGAAAGTATGCAAGAACCTCTCTTTACAAAGCCCCTATGGCAAAGAGAAGAAGTTACTGAAGCTGGGAGGTGAACTCACACAAAACCACAGAGAAGAAAACAGAGAACAGATTTGAAAATTTTTCTCAGGAAAACAGAAAACAGCTCTCTGGTTTTTCAAACGTTGGGGCTTAGGGAAGAAGTAGCAGTCTGGGGGTTTTTATAGAAGATATTAAAACATTTAAAAACAAAACCCAATCTTCCTGTTTAGGAAGATAATCTCCTTTTCAGGTGGTTAGCACAGACTGAGCCAAGCACAAATGAGTGAAAGCACAACAAACGAGGCAAAACGACCGTTTTAAAAAAATCACGCTTGACTGAAGAAAAGAGCGGTCGTCCGAAATAACCTTCGGTCGACCGAAAAATCATGTCGGTCGACCGACCAAAAAATTCGGTCGACCGCGAGCTGCTTCAAAAACTTAGAAAACAAACAGAGCCATCTTCGGTCGACCGGCGTGGTCGACCGATATAGAAATCAAAATTTTAGTCGACCGCACCGGTCGATTGACGACCTTTCTGGAAAATACTGACGAATGGCTATAGGAGCGGTCGACCGGACCGGTCGACCGCTTTCTGATATATTGCAAAAAACAGTTTTGACCAACTTGAAATATTTGCAAAATATTTATTTGACCTCTGAAAAATCTAAAACTTTGTAAAATGTTTTTAATACTAAAAACAAACTGTTTGAAAAAGGAATTTTGCAGATAGGTCCTCATACTTGTGAAAAATAAGGTTTTGTAAAAACCGCTTAAAAGCTTAAATATGAAAACGTGTGTGTGAGTCCCAATAGCTTCAAGTAAACACAGTAACTCTTTGCCTACATTCTAGCACTAGAGAGAAACATAAAAGAAAGCTAATATCCTCATATTAAAAGAAATACTTGAGCTTTGATATAGCTTGAATCGGATGAAGCTTTTATATAACTTTGTTGTTCTTAAAATAACGTTGCTTCATCTCTTGGCCTCCTCCTCCTTTGGATATCATCTTTGTAGCATATATTCCATCCATCCTCCAACAATGGCACTAACGAGCTTGATAAATGAATTTACTACATTTACACTTAATAAGCCATTAGTACCGATAATGGTGGTTGTAAGAACATCATCAAAACATAAGGGCTAACAATCTCCCCTTTTTTGATGATGACAACCAACCATTATAAGAGCAAAAATAAAATAACTTATAGATAGGTGCTCCCCCTATCTATGAGCTCCCCCTAAGTATATGCAACAAATGAGGAGAGTTTTCTCCCCCTTTGGCAACATCAAAAATGGGGTAAAAAGAAATACAAACTACAACTAAACAAGCACACAATGTAGAACGTTCACATAGTGCATAGGCCCAAACCATTTCTTATGCGACAAAAATCATCCTCTCCAAGAGGCTTAGTGAATATATCCGCTAGTTGAGATTTTGTGTCAACAAATACTAGGGATACATTTTGTTTCTCTACATGATCGCGTAAGAAATGATGGCGTACATCAATATGCTTGGTTCTAGAATGCAAAACCGAATTTTTTGAAATATTTATGGCACTTGTGTTATCACAAAAGATTTTAATATTTTGGAAATTCAAATCATAGTCAACTAGACTTTGTTTCATCCATAAAACTTGAGCACAACATAAGCCGGCGGCAATGTATTCCGCTTCCGTAGTGGACAATGCAACACAATTTTATTTCTTGGAAGCCCAAGAAACAAGTGAATTTCCTAAGAATTGGCATGCTCCACTAGTACTCTTGCGATCTACCTTGCATCCGGCAAAGTCGGCATCACAAAAACCATATAAATCAAAAGAAGTGCTTATTGGATAAAACAAACCAAGATTAAAAGTATCATTAACATATTTAATGATCCTTTTAACCGTAATTAAATGAGATGCTTTAGGAGATGCTTGAAAACGTGCACATGCACACACACTAAACATAATATCGGGTCTACTAGCGGTAAGATAAAGAAGACTACCTATCATACCTCGGTATAATTTTTGGTCCACGTCTTCACCACTTTCATCCGCATCAAGCTTAACACTAGTGCTCATGGGAGTAGGCGCATGCTTAGAATTCTCCAACTTGAATTTCTTCACCAATTCTTCGCATACTTGCTTTGTGAAATGAAGATCCCATCCTTAGTTTGCTTGACTTGAAGCCCGAGAAAGAATGTAAGCTCTCCCATCATACTCATCTCAAAGTGATCCTGCATAACTTTAGAAAATTCCTTGCACAAGGATTCATTAGTAGCACCGAAAATAATGTCATCCACATATATTTGAACTAAAATGAAATCATTTTTTCTTTTTCTCACAAAAAGGGTGTTATCAATTGTTCCTTTTGAAAAACCATTTTCAACAAGAAAACTAGAGAGGCGAGCATACCAAGCTCTAGGAGCTTGTTTCAACCCATATAAAACTTTTTGTACCCGGTAAACATGATTTGGAAAAGCATGATCAATAAAACCGGGGGGTTGCTCAACATACACTTCCTCTTCTATAAAACCATTTAAGAAAGCACTTTTAACATCCATTTGAAAAAGTTTGAAATTTTTAAAGCTAGCAAAAGCCAAAAACATCCTAATAGATTCCAACCTTGCAACCGGTGCAAAGGTTTCATCATAGTCTATGCCCTCCTCTTGGTTGTATCCTTGGGCAACCAAACGAGCTTTATTCCTAGTAATAATACCATGTTCATCAAGTTTGTTTCTAAAAACCCATTTTGTACCAATAACACTAGCATTGTTAGGTCTAGGAACTAACTTCCAAACTTCATTTCTTTAAAAATTGTTTAATTCTTTATGCATAGCCAAAACCCAAAATTCATCATTTAAAGCATCATTAACCTTTTTAGGTTCTATATGAGATAAGAATGCCACATTACCACACTCACTCAAGGCTTTTGAGCGAGTAATAACTCCTTTTGAAGGACTCCCAATGATTTGCTCCTTTGGATGGTTTGATGTGAATTTCCAAGCTTTAGGAGGTTCAACTTGATCTTGAGCATTGGAGCTATCTACATCCTTTTGAACCTCTATAGAGGGAGTATCATTGATTTGCAACAAGTCCAATCCTCCCTCAATATCATCATCATCATCTTTTCTAGGCAAAATAACTTGAGAGCAAACATTAGTCTCATCAAAAATAACGTTTATAGATTCTTCAACAACGAGGCTTAGTTTATTGAAGACCCTATAAGCCTTACTTCGAGGTGCATAACCCAAGAAAATACCAACATCAATTTTGGAATCAAATTTATCATGGTGATCCTTTGTATTTAAAATGAAACATTTGCAACAAAAAACACGAAAATAACCAATGAAAGGAGTTTTTCCATAATAAAGTTCATAAGGAGTTTTCTTAAGCTTTGGTCTAATCAAACACGATTTAAAACATGGCAAGCCGTATTGACGGCTTCCGCCCAAAAATATTTTGGTAAATCAAATGAGTTTAACATATTGCGTGCCATCTCTTGTATGGTGCGATTTTTCCGTTCAACAACACCATTTTGTTGTGGTGTTCTAGGAGCGGAAAACATATGAGTTATACCATGATGAGCACAAAAATCATAGAAAAATTCATTTTGAAATTCACCACCATGATCACTTCTAATTTTAACAACTTTCAAATCTTTTTCATTTTCAATTCTTTTAACATAATTAGCAAACTCTTCAAAACAATCATTTTTCTTTGCAAGAAATATTGTCCATGTAAAACGAGAAAAATCATTAATAATCACAAAAACATAGTGTTTACCTCCAAGAGAGGTAACACGCATAGGACCAAATAAATCAAGATGAAGTAATTGCAAAGGTTTAGAAGTCGATACCTCATGGATGGATTTGAAAGAGGATTTTGCTTGTTTACCTTTGGCACAATCCTCACAAATTGTATCTTTTATGAAGTGCAAGCTAGGTAGCCCTTTCACAAGATTCTTCTTAGACAATTTTGATATCAACTCCATATTTACATGTCCAAGTCTCTTGTGCCAAATCCAAGGGTTTTCATCAATTGCCGCAAGACACTTCACACCTTGATTCACTAACTCATTCATCTCAAAGATATAAACATTAGACTTGCGATTTGCAATAAAAACAATTTTTCCATTCATACTAATGATGCATTTTTTCGGTTTAAAAGAAATATCAAATCCTTTATCACTTAATTGACTAATACTAAGAAGATTATGATTCAAACCACTTACTAAATAAATATCTTCAATAATGGGTGAGGGTTTCTTACCAATAGAACCGATACCAATGATTTTACCTTTCTCACCACCACCGAAGGAGACATTGCCTCCTTTAATCCTTGATAGGGTTGCAAATAACTCTTTGTTGCCCGTCATATGATGTGAGCAACCACTATCAAGGTACCACATCTCCTTACGTCGTTGCCATGACGTTCCCTACAAAAGAAGAAGATGAAGGTGTAGTAGCTTTAGGTACCCATGTCTTGGGTCCTTGGTGGTTAGTAGTTTTGGTACCTTTGGGTACCCATATCAAGCCATAAAAATCTTCATTGTCTTTAATTCTACAATGAGTAGAAATGTGTCCATGTCTCATACAATAGGTGCATACAAAATTTCTTTTGTATGTACGGATGTTAGAACCATGAAACCTATTTCTACCATGGTGATTATAGTTGGCATAAACATGAGTGGGTCTAGTCATACAACCCTTAATTTCTAATCTTTCAATCTTTGATCTTAATTGCTTATTCTCGAAATCGAGATCTCCTAGCAATTCATCTTTTAGAGCAAGAGAGGTTGTTAGTTGTTCAAGCTTAATATCACAAGAGGCATGCAATTTTTTAAAAGAAGAGTATTCTTTAGACATTCTTTTAAATTCAAAGTTCAACTCTTCTAAAGCCATAGCTATGTCACACTGCATATAGAAAGATTCACTTTCGGCCTCGGATATTACCTCATGTTCATTTGCCATGAAACAAACATTTGGGTCATGAAGGGCAAGTTTGGCTCCCTCATCATCGCTATCCGAATCACTTGGCTCGGATTCTTCCCATCCGGCATACATAGCCTTCTTCTTCTTGTACTTCATGTACTTCTCCTTGAGCTTGGGGCAATCCTTAGCGATGTGACCCGGTTCATTGCACTCAAAACATTTTCCTACACGAGATGAAAACTTGTTGTTAGATCGAGGATTAAATTTTTTGTTCATTTTTATAAGTCTAGAGCTTCTTCTAGAGAGATGAGCCACTTCTCTAGAAAAATCGACTTGACTCTCCGATGACGAAGATGAGTTGTCACTAGCTCCTTTGAGAGCTATGGTCTTCAACTTTGGTGACGGCTCCTCAACTTCACGTGATGGCACTTCCTCCTTCTCTTTCCCCTTGAGCTTCTTCTCATGCACTTTGAGCTTTCCGATAAGACTATCAAGAGCTAAGATAGTGAGGACATGAGCTTCCTCAATAGCCGTAGCCTTGGGCTCCCATGCCGGAGTCAAGGAGCGAAGTATCTTGTAATTCATCTCTTGAATGGATAATTGCTTATCTAGACCATGTAATTCATTGATGATATTAGTAAAATGGGAAAACATAGCATCAATGGATTCATTAGGAAGCATTTTGAATAGCTCATAATCATGCATAAGCCCACTAATCATAGACTCCTTAACTTGGGGTGTTCCCTCATGTGTGACACATAATTTTTGCCAAATTTCGTATGCGGTTGCACACGTGGAAACTCTATTGTATTCATTGGGGGAAAGACCACAAATTTAAAAGTGCCCTAATGCCACTAGGAAGGAATCCTAGAGGGGGGGTGAATAGGGTTTATGCTAATCTAATCAGATTTATGCCAAATTAAAACTTATTGACAAATATCCTAGCAAGCATGATATATGACAAGATATATATGCAAGGATATACAACTAATACAAGGGTGAAATAAAACAAAATAAGATAGTGGGTAAAATAAACAATGAGTAAATGACAAAGGCAATATAAGTATGAAACTAAGTGCGCCAATGCAAACACAAACAAAACGATATGTTTATGAGGTTCGGTCCGCCTGACCTACGTCCCCGCTCCTCACCTCGAGGAGATCTCCACTATCACACCGGGTTTTCTACGCTTACCCGAAAAACGTTTACACCTCACAATACGGTTTTCTAGCTAACCGAAAACTTTACAATAGCTCACAATGTAACTACACTAACTACAACCTCAAGTGTTGGTCTCTAGCCCGTGTCTCCCTCAAGTGCTCGGAATTATCACCTCTCTCTAGGCTACCGACGCCACTACTTTTGGGACAACCCCGTCTCTCACCACACACTCCTATTGGTGTACTAGTGTAATACAAGTGATCTCACAATGAAAGCTCAATACAAATAAATCGTTCTCTACAATAGATGAGAACACAATGTAGGCTCACACTCTAAGTCACACAATCCCACAACCCAATTATATTATGTATGCAAATACGATAAGCTCAATGGTTGTGTGTGAACAAAGAGTATCAATAAAATAATTAAACTAAACTCAATATAAATCTAGCTTATGGAAATTATAATCAAAATAATAAATTGCTAGATGAGTTTAGAAACACTTCTCTAAAGATGACAAGAGAATGAGAGAGAGATGATTTGAAGCCCAAACACCAAAGATTATCTCCTCAAGCCCTTGTGAAATTATCTTCACAAACCAAACTCTCAAACACACTTAGAAAACCTTAAACAAACTTGTAAAAACTCTTTAAAACTTTTCTCTTAGTTACCTCAGAAGTTAGAGGGTATGGGGTATATATAGGAGCCCCAAAGAACCAAGAAAACCCAAGTGAAAAGTCCAAAAAACCAAAAAACAGCTCAGCCAAAAACTTGCCGTTACAGTGTTATGAGTCGACTCGTTATTGTTCATGAGTCGACTCATAAACTAGCCGTTACAGGCCAAAAACCTCTGATGGGTCGACTCATATGTTCATGGGTCGACTCATGCACTGTTTATGGGTCGACTCATGCATTTATGAGTCGACTCGTCAGGTTTGAACAATATCGGCAGATCTGGAATTTTTCGTAGCTGGCTTTATAAAATAAATTAAAAATAGTTAATCAACTCAAATAATTACGAAATTTTGAGAGAGGTTTCTAGACATATAGATAGACATGTTAGAGAAAGAATTTATAAAAAATCACTTCCCATTTGTGAGAAATAAATATTTTAATACAGATATTCCAGATTCTGAAAACTGCTGAGACACACGATTTTGTAAAATCAATTTAACATAGTAAATCAACTCCAAAAATCATGAAACTTTAGGAAAACTTTATAAACATGTAAATGAGCATGTTACAAAAAGAATTTTTCAAATTGTGTCTCACATTTGTGAAAACTCATCTGTTTTGCAAAAACATGTACGAACATGAACTTTAAACATACACGAACAAAAAACTTGATTTTGTAAATTCAATTAAACATAACAAATTAATTCCAAACTTAATGAAACTTTGGGAAATGTTTGTGAATATGATTTTGAACATGTTACAAAAAATAATTTTCCAATTTGTATTCCCCAATTATGAAATCTCATCATTTTGCAAAATTACATAAGTATGAACTTGTAAAAGCTTGATTTTGACAAAATGAGTTTAAATAAAGTTTTGAGACCTTTCCAATAGATTTATAGACTTGATAAAATATATAAAATAATATCTTTAAGTCTATAAATCAAAACAACGATAAATGAAACCAAATGTGTGTGTATATATGATTGAGCTTAAAGTACTTAACACACATAATATAAAACCTAAACTAAGATACCCGAGCTAGATCTTGATCTTCAATAAGCTCGACTTGGTAAACTATGTGGATGAAGCGGGATCTTGGATCTTTAACTTGAATGCAATGATTCATTCCATAATTTTGCCAACCTCCATTAGATATGATCGTTATGGCTCAATCCATCCATCCTCCAACACATTATTTGTCTAGAATACCTAATAAGAACCATAAAAACTAGACAAACAATATTAGGAATTGTTTGTAATCATCAAAATAAGATTAGAAGATGTAGGCTCATAACATGAGACCTAACAATAGGTGTTCATGGCCTTAGCATTGAGATTGGCAAGGTGCCTTTCATCATCGGACATGTTCTCAACTTTAGACTTCTCTACATATTTCTTTTCTATGAGCCCTAGGATGTCAAGGTTAATACAACGAAGATAAATTCTCATCCTAGCCTTCCAATAAGCAAAATTAGTCCCGGTGAAGAGAGGTGGTCTAGTTGTGGATTGTCCTTCTAACATATGCATATTCAAAGAAGCCTTCATTAGATCTTTTCTCTAAGGTGATTAAACCAAAAAATTAATATAGAGACCAAGCTCTGATACCAATTATTGGACCCTAGAGGGGGGGTGATTAGGGTCAAAAGGCTCTAATATGCAATTTAAAACATACAACAAGCAATCCACAATAAATAGATGCAAACAAAGTAAATAAGAGAGGGTTAGGAATCGTTATCCTTGACGCGCGATGTGTTAACGAGGTTCGGCCCTCTGGCCTACGTCCCCGCTCCCCACTCTCGAGGAGAAATCCACTACACACCCGGTTTGGAAGCCGGAACCTCGTCTACACAGCGATCCCACACGATCTCTCTCACTACACAGTTTGATCTCAACAGATCACTCCCTCACAGTAGATCTCACACAAGATCTCAACCTCACAGCAAAAGAAAATATGCAAGAACCTCTCTTTACAAAGCCCCTATGGCAAAGAGAAGAAGTTACTGAAGCTGGGAGGTGAACTCACACAAAACCACAGAGAAGAAAACAGAGAACAGATTTGAAAATTTTTCTCAGGAAAATAGAAAACAGCTCTCTGGTTTTTCAAATGTTGGGGCTTGGGGAAGAAGAAGCAGTATGGGGGTTTTTATAGAAGATATTAAAACATTTAAAAACAAAACCCAATCTTCCTGTTTAGGAAGATAATCTCCTTTTCAGGTGGTTAGCACAGACTGAGCCAAGCACAAATGAGTGAAAGCACAACAAACGAGGCAAAACGACTGTTTTAAAAAAATCGCGCTTGACTAAAGAAAAGAGCGGTCGTCCGAAATAACCTTCGGTCGACTGAAAAATCATGTCTATCGACCGACTGAAAAATTCGGTCGACCGCGAGCTGCTTCAAAAACTTAGAAAACAAACAGAGCCATCTTCGGTCGACCGGCGTGGTCGACCGATATAGAAATCAAAATTTTAGTCGACCGCACCGGTCGATTGACGACCTTTCTGGAAAATACTGACGAATGGCTATAGGAGCGGTCGACCGGACCGGTCGACCGCTTTCTGATATATTGTAGAAAACAGTTTTGACCAACTTGAAATATTTGCAAAATATTTATTTGACCTCTGAAAAATCTGAAACTTTGTAAAATGTTTTTAATACTAAAAACAAACTATTTGAAAAAGGAATTTTGCAGATAGGTCCTCATACTTGTGAAAAATAAGGTTTTGTGAAAACCGCTATGAAAACGTGTGTGTGAGTCCCAATAGCTTCAAGTAAACACAGTAACTCTTTGCCTACATTCTAGCACTAGAGAGAAACATAAAAGAAAGCTAATATCCTCATATTGAAAGAAATACTTGAGCTTTGATATAGCTTGAATCGGATGAAGCTTTTATATGACTTTGTTGTTCTTGAAATAACGTTGCTTCATCTCTTGGCCTCCTCCTCCTTTGGATATCATCTTTGTAGCATATATTCCATCCATCCTCCAACAATAGCACTAACGAGCTTGATAAATGAATTTACTACATTTACACTTAATAAGCCATTAGTACCGATAATGGTGGTTGTAAGAACATCATCAAAACATAAGGGCTAACATCATAGTCCTACACATCTGATCAGAAGCATCAAAATGGAGATTTTGACAATCATCATCAACAACAACTCCCTATCGACTGAACACAGGGACTGGATTTTATCCCTGTAGGTGGCCATTTTTGTTTTTGGCAGTTTTGTTAGTTTTTCTTGATTGTTTTTTTACTCACAATAGCGATATAGTTTACTCAAGTGATGAGTACATTGATGTACATACAACTCTACATTTGGTAAATGAATAAAATTCTTTCATTGACCAAAAAAGTGGAACTCATATCTACTAATCTTGAAGGAGATGGGAAAAAAATTCTTTAAAGCAAGTAAGAAAATCACAAGCAACTTGTAGCAGATATATAAGCTGTGTAATGGATTACATGAAGGGAAAATTTCCTCTAGCCCCCAAAACGAGTGAGAGTGTCCCCCCCCCCCAATACTTTGTCAATGGTCCAAAAGCCCCCAAAAACTCTCGTGATTTTCCTCTAGCCCCCAAAACCCCCCCCATGTGAAACACCGTTTAAAACCAACATGCTATTCCTAAAATGCCCTTTGATTTAACTACCTTCCGTTTATCTATATCATTCCTTCTCATTCGTACCTTCTCATCTCTTCTGTCCAAGCGAACCAACTCCATGTTTGAGGGAAAATTAAAAGAAGAAATCGAGAAAATAAATTTGTATTATTCTCTCTAACAGACTTAGAAAAAAACGTGTTACAATTCTCTCAATACAAATTTCACTCTAACTGGCTTAGAAAAAGAAATTACAATCTTCTCGATTGGTTTCTTGATTTATAAAAGAGAATAAGATAATGAAGACCTTTCCCTTTGTTTAACCTAGGTTCTTCTCGGTGTCGATTGGCTTTTAATCTTGTATCCCATTGACGATCTGAACGTTTCACTTTATTGGAATACAGTTTCTTCCTCTTGATTGATGTTGAGGAGGACTTGCGTAGCGTGGTTTAAGAATAACTCTTAACGAGTTTTAAGAACTCATAGCAAGTTTAAACTTTGTAAAAGAGTTAAGCTAACCAAAATCAGTTTATAAGCCAAGGAAAAGCTTCAAGCTCTCTGTTGCCGATGAAGATGATCTCTAAGGGCCTCTCAATCTGAAGATTTCCAAGAATTTTGATCCAAAAAAGATGATCCCGAACTCAATTGAGTTTTTGGTATTTATATGGGATTAAGGGGTGTAATCACCCCTTAATCTGCTCCTTATTGGGGGCTTAATTTCCCATTAATCGGGTGTAACATCCCCCTTAAACCGCTCCCAAAATCGTTGGTGAAAAATGATTTTTAGAACCGTTTGAATCACGTTTGAACAAATCAAACGCTGGTCTTGCATTGCTGGGATTGAATCCTGTGTTCGAATGCAGCATTTGGCAGTGTTTGAAAGCTGCATTAATAGCGTTTGGCATTTAGAAGCTACGTTAGCAGCGTTTGGAAGCTGCGTTAGCAATTGGATTTGAGTTACGTTAGCATAACACAGCAAGATTTAAGATGCGTTAGAAACTGGATTTGAGCTGCGTTTACAGCCAAATGTGAGCTGCGTTGGTAGTTGGTTATGCAGTGGTTATGTTGCTTTTACTCTAGAACACGACCACTTGTATTTCATTTTATTGATGCAAAGATGATTTTCGTGTCTTGGACTAAAGAGATTGTTGACTTGTAATCTCTTCTGTCAAAGCGTTATGAAGATCGTCATTGTGTAATCTTTGCTTTAGCTCCTTGAAATGTGAGAGTCGTCAGGTTGTAACTCTCACTGTTGATTGTGAAGACTGTTGAATAAGAGCTTTCATCGGTTTTCGTGAAGGTCGTCGAATTAAATGTAACCTTTATTGTCAAGTTGTTGATGTGGAAGTCGTCAGATGATAACTTGCATGATTGGTGTTTGATAGGGATTAGCTATCTGCAGTAATTTTTAGACAGCATACAGAACCCCCTCCAAAGTTTTCGAAAGTTCACGGTTGACTGAAACAAATTTTCAAAATACTTTGGATCCTCAAATTTGGTTAAGATTTGTTGTTGAATGATGGTTAACTATATCAATTTTGAAGGTATCATGAACTTGATTGCAAAACTTTGCTACACAGGATCCGTATACTGGTGATCTGCATCATAATAGGATTTTTGGTAAATCCTCAGCCATCAATGGATTTGATGTGCCTTTACCGATTACCATTAGAAGATATGAGTTCCACTTTTTTTGGTCAATGAAAGAATTTTATTCATTTACCAAATATAGAGTTGTATGTACATCAATGTACTCATCACTTGAGTAAACTATATCGCTATTGTGAGTAAAAAAACAATCAAGAAAAACTAAAAAAACTGCCAAAAACAAAAATGGCCACCTACAGGGATAAAATCCAGTCCCTGTGTTCAGTCGATAGGGATTTGTTGTTGATGATGATTGTCAAAATCTCCATTTTGATGCTTCTGATCAGATGTGTAGGACTATGATTCTTTTGATTGAAGATTCTCTCATTGTGTTCCTTCTAAATACAATACACTGCAGCAGCAAACGCCATTCTTTTGGTTTTTTGCTTGAAACTTTTCCCCTTCAACCTGCAACTGTACTAGTTATTCTACAGATCTTATTCACATGTTCTCCAATTGTATTGGAGTCATTCTATGATCCCATTCCAGACTTCTTTCGCGTAATTACATCCAAAGAATAGATGATTACGATCCTCTGCTTCAGTCCCAGAGCACAAACAGCAACTGTTGGTTTGAATAACTCCTCTCTTTTGTAGCTTATCTTGTGTAAGAAGTCTATCCTGGACTGCAAGCCATAGCACAAAAGAATGCTTAGGATAGTTGAGCTTCTCCCAGACTGTTTCATACCACTGCACTTTGATTGTTGTAGGACATAGGCGGTAATACAAATCAGATAGATGACCCTTGAGGTCATTGTAGCAAGAATTGATCATCAGTTTCAAGTTCTCAGCTCCTCCACAAGAAATTAACACCTTATCTCCGACTTTAAGTAGATGTTTCCACATCTAAAAATCACCCTTTTTCACCTCAATCCACCAGATGTCCCTATTTTTTAAATAGGTCCCATGAACCAATTTCATCCACAAAGACTCTTTGTTCATATGAATATACCAAAGAGTTCTTAATGCTGATGCATTGTTCCATTTTGCAGCTAAAAAAATCCCTAAGCCTCCAAACTTCTTCCTAGGACAGATTTTATCCCATGATACTAGTGGTATTTTGAAGACATGATTAGTTTTCCGCCAAAGAAAACTCCTATACAGCTCATCAATCTTTTCGAGAATTTTTACTAGAAGGACATAGCTGGATGTTTAGTAAATTTGAATTCCTAGGATGACACTTTTTATAATTTGCAACCTTCAAGCATACAATAGGTTTCTATGTTTTGTCCAGGCTTGAAATTGTCTAGGAATTTTTGTGAAAAGTGGACTACAATTGACATAAGATAGCCTCTTTCATATAAGAGGAACCCCTAAGTATCTGATTGGTAGTGTACCTTCAGAGAAGCCCAACTAATGATGAATACAATCCTTGACTAAATTATGAACCCCCCTCCCCTCCCCCTAATAAAAAATTGAACATTTATTTGGGTTAGCTTGCAAGCCTGAAGTTGCACTGAAGTTAGTGATGCATTGATATATTCTTTGAACTGAATAGGGATCACCATAGCTAAATAAGCATAGGTCATCAGCAAAAATCAAGTTACTGATTTTGAGCTTTCTACATTTAGGATGAAACTTAAAGCTTCTGCCATGTTTCAATTGATTGAGGATTCTTGAGAGATATTCCATGCTAAGAATAAACAAGTAGGGAGATAAGGGATCACATTGTCTTAGACCCCTTTCACCTTTAAAATGCCCATGGAGTGATCCATTTAGAGAAATGAAATACTTCGGAGAGGTTATACAATCCATGATCCATCAAATCATATTATTAGGGAAACCTAGGCCAATTAGCATCCCTCTTATAAAACTCCAACTGATTGTATAAAAAGCCTTTTCTTATATCAATATTCAACATGATTCTTGGAGATATATGCTTCCTCCCATAGTTCTTTATAAGCTCATGGGTTAACATGATGTTATTTGTAATTTGCATCCCTTTAACAAATGCACTTTGAGCCTCACTTATGAGAAATCCCATAACAGTTTGAATTCTACTTGCAATAATTTTGGAGATAAACTTGTAGAGGCAATTACAGCGGGATATAGGCCTGAAATCTGAAGGATTCTTAGGACAATGTACCTTGGGAATAAGTGATATGGAAGTTTAAATCTTCCTGTTTACCAAAGTCATAACCCATTCTTCTCATCATATGGACAAAATTGAGTTTATAATAATGGAATTGTAGAGTTCCGTGATCATCCTCTGAACTTTCCCGACCGGGTAATTCGGAATTAACTTTCCCGAAATAGATTGGTTTTTACCCTTTCCTTTTAGACGGGACCATGAAGAAAGCCTTTTGTACATCCTTCATCTCTTCGAATGCAGTGAAGGATGATTTTAGAGGCAAAGTGAGTGATGCTTTAGCATGCAATGTGCGCCATGAATCGGTACCTGCATCTGTATTAGTCTCTATTTGTTCATATTCAAAGGACACTCAGACAAGTACGCCAAATTAAAATCTTCATTAATGTACCACTCTTCCTCACCCAGTATATTGTTATTGCTCTCATTCTGATCCATTACATCGAGATTCAATTCCCACGGACAATCTTCCTCGGGATCGGTCTTGATGTTAGCTTCGTTGCTACTGTCGACAGCCTCGTTTGACTGCTCTGGCTCTTGAGAATCCAGATAGAAGACCGAGTCAGTGTAGAAGTTCTCCACCCCTCTGAAAGGTTGCCTCTCAGCGATCAGGCTTTTGACTTCTCCCTCCTCATCGGCATATTTCATAACCTAACGGAGTGTAGACGGGATAATGTGATTCACATGAATCCAAGGCCATTCCAACAGCAGATTGTAGGACATGTCCGCATCTATGATGTAGCAAGTAACCTCTGACTTGAGATCTCCAATTTAACATCTGAGTTTGATTCTACCCATGTGTTGGGTGCTATTGGTGTTGAAACCGAAGATAGTAGTCTGAGTGGAACTCAATCGATGTAGGGCAATCTTAAGGACTTGCATGATCCGGTATAGCATGATGCTAAGCACCAAGCCCGGATCAACCTATACGCAGATGATGTCAGAAGTGCTGATATATCCTATATAGTATAGAGGTCTATCATGCTTGTGTTTAATCTGCATATCTTCCTGAGTGAATGATATGCATGGTAGACTTCTTGCAGCTTGTAGAGATTGTACACAAAATTGTCCTTTAGTAGCTTCTAGAACTGGAGTAACTTGCATAATAAAGCTCTTCGTGTTCGTAAAAGCTTCAATTAGAGCTTCCCTTATGGTTTTGGACAGTCTTAGGAGCTCGTACATAGTGATCCTTATAGGGATGTTAGCCAATTACGCCATGACGTTGAATTGGAAGGGAGTGCATGATCTTCCAGTCTCTTGTTGGAGAAGGTTCTGGTTGAAGCGAAGCTCTTTCTATTTCTCTTTGTCGATTGTCTTCTTAGGAGCAGAACCCCTAGCCTCTTGGGCATGTTCTTCTGCTTCTTGAGCATTTTGGCCATAGTTTTTCAAATATGCTTTTGTTGATTGGGTGCTAGGGTTATCTCCTTGACCTGCCGCAAGAACAATCCTCCCTTCTTCTGAGTCCGTGGGAGGTTTGAGATGATTATCATCTTCATTTATAGAGGGGCTAATCATATTGGATGACTTAGCCTTGCCTCTCTTTTTCTTAGAGAATGTGCTCGTCCATTGCTGGTCTTCAATTAAGTTGGGATGGACCCACATGATTTCTCCTTTTGGAGTAGTAAGGGATACCAAACCTTTATCCTTCTGACACTGTGAGTCAGCATTTTTCATGTGCATTTCTTCCTTAGGAATAGGGATAACACCGTCTGCAGCCGCTATAGGAGGAAAATTTTCTAACCAGACCGATATCAAATTAGTAGATATAGTCTTCTGTTCTCGCTTCAGCTTAAGCACATTGGCATCGACTAGATATTATAGGATATCTTTGAAGACATAGCATCTCCATTTAGGATATCCTAGGAATCTATGATAACGGTAGTAGTTGGGATCGTCCACCATCCCTGTCTTATTAGGCTTCTTGACTTCGGGGAGCTTCAGCTTGTTATTCTTTCGAAGTAGCTGAAATAGAGTGTCCACATGCTCCTCTTTGAAAGAGCACTGTTTAGGCTCTCTCTGTTGATTCGATGCCATGCTCTGCTTCACAAGCGGTGATTGGGTGTTGGCATCAATAGCCATAGTCTCTTTTCCTTTGGATGGGGGAGCATTGCCTTGGTTACGTTGCGCTTGCGGCTTCGGCTTTGACTTGAGCAACGATCTAGTTTAGCCTGCTCCCCTTAAGAGACGACTTGCTTCCAGGAATGACATTCTTCTACTCCCATTTGAGCCAGGATATGGGTTTGCAAGTTGTGCCTGCAAGTTTCCAACATAGTAGATTGTGTCATACCTGATGGGCATCGTAAGGCCATACTTCGGAATCTTTCAAAAAAGGTCCTGATAGACTCTCCCTTCTTTTGCTTGGTAGCAAGAAGTGTTGTGACATATACTTCTGAGTCGTCTTTGAAGAATCTAGACAAGAATAGTCTTTTCAGATCTACCCATTTCTGAATAGACCCAGCAGCCAGCTTTATAAACCACTCAAAGATAACCCCTTAAGGGTGCCGATGAATGAATGAGTGAGGATGGCATCTTTTGCTATCATATCTCCAGTCTGTGATTTGAAATAGTAGATGTTTTGGTTTGGCGATCCTGTGTCATCAAAAGCTTGTAAAGTTACGTGAAAGACCCTAATACCACTAGGAAGGAACCCTAGAAGGGGTGAATAGGATTTATGCTAATCTAATCTGATTTAATACCAATTAAAAATTTTACTAACAAATATATTCTAGCAAATGAGATAAGAACAATATATGTGCAAGGATATACAAATAACACAAGGGTAAACAATCTAAACTAGATAGTGGGCAATATAAACAACAAGCAATATACAAAGGTGATACTAGATATGAATATAAAAATAAGTATACCAATGCAATCACAAACAAACGATATGTTCATGGAGTTCGGTCCCCACGACCTACGTCTCCGCTCCTTACCTCGAGGAGATCTCCACTATAACGACTGTAAGGACCATGAAATTTTGATATTAGTTAAAATAATTTTTTGGTATTTTAAAATATTTAATTATGATTTTTAAAGAGTATATACAATTTTTTCGAGTTTCTATAATTTTCTATGATTTAAAATATAAGTTCTATATTTATTTAATTGATTTAAATATTTATAAATTAATTTTATGCGGTGAAAATTTATGAAATTTATCAGTTACGTTATCGATACTATTACATATCATTTTGAATAATGAGTTATATTATTTTTATTATTATGTATATTTTCGTATAATATGTTGTATTATTAATTATGTATTATTTGTACAATTTTTTGTATTATTTTTAATGTTACATATTATCTGTCATATTAGTATAACTGGTACGTTTTACTGTATATATAATTACCCCATAATTGTTTAATTTTAAATATAAGTAAATATATTTTAATTATTAATTATTCTCGTTTAATTGTACAATGTTGGTATATTTTGATTATTTCGTATCAACTGTTGTATTAGCTCAACATGTACGTTTTTATTTGTAGATAAATATTCTATAATTAGTTTAATTTTAAAATACCCGTAAATATTTATTTAAATTATTTTTGTTTTAAACCCTAACCCAAACCCTAATTAATATATATATATAAATCCTCTCTCTAGATGTGTTGGTTTGGCGATCCTGTGTCGTCAAAAGCTTGTAAAGTTACGTGAAAGACACTAATGCCACTAGGAAGGAACCCTAGAAGGGGTGAATAGGATTTATGCTAATCTAATCTGATTTAATACTAATTAAAAATTTTACTAACAAATATATTCTAGCAAATGAGATAAGAACAATATATGTGCAAGGATATACAAATAACACAAGGGTAAACAATCTAAACTAGATAGTGGGCAATATAAACAACAAGCAATATACAAAGGTGATACTAGATATGAACATAAAAATAAGTGTACCAATGCAATCACAAACAAACGATATGTTCATGGAGTTCGGTCCCCACGACCTACGTCTCCGCTCCTCACCTCGAGGAGATCTCCACTATAACGACTGTAAGGACCATGAAATTTTGATATTAGTTAAAATAATTTTTTAATATTTTAAAATATTTAATTATGATTTTTAAAGAGTATATACAATTTTTTCGAGTTTCTATAATTTTCTATGATTTAAAATATAAGTTCTATATTTATTTAATTGATTTAAATATTTATAAATTAATTTTATGCGATGAAAATTTATGAAATTTATCAGTTACGTTATCGATACTATTACATATCATTTTGAATAATAAGGTATATTATTTTTATTATTATGTATATTTTCTTATAATACGTTGTATTATTAATTATGTATTATTTGTATAATTTGCTGTATTATTTTTAATGTTACATATTATCTGTCATATTAGTATAACTGGTACGTTTTACTATATATATAATTACCCCATAATTGTTTAATTTTAAATATAAGTAAATATATTTTAATTATTAATTATTCTCGTTTAATGGTACAATGTTGGTATATTTTGACTATTTCGTATCAATTGTTGTATTAGCTCAACATGTACGTTTTTATTTGTAGATAAATATTCTATAATTAGTTTAATTTTAAAATACCCGTAAATATTTATTTAAATTAATTTTGTTTTAAACCCTAACCCAAACCCTAATTAATATATATATATAAATCCTCTCTCTCTCTCTCTCTCTCTCTCTCTCTCTCTCTCTCTCTCTCTCTCTCTCTCTCTCTTTCTCTCTCGTTCTCATTTTTACAGTCGCCCCCATATCTCTTCTCTCACCCCCGCGACCTCACCGCCTCGTCGCGTCCCCCTCCCGACATCCCCCAGTCCCCTCTCTCCTGCGCCGCACCGCCTACACCGTCGCTGTCCACCCTCGGCCACCCGACCAAGCCCAGACCGCCTCCGTCTTCTTCTCCTCTCTGACCTCCTAGCCTCACCAGATCCGCTACAGCAGCTGCTTTCGTCGCCATGGCCAGCGCCGACGACCGCGCCTGCACCGCCGCTGCCGCCAGCAACTCCCCCGAGCTCCACACCCTCACCCCCAGCTAGCTCTGGCGCCCTGAGTTCGCCGAGACGACAAGGCTTCCCCCACCGACAGAGCCACCCGCTGCCTTGCCCTTCGTCGCCTCGAACTCCTCTCCCCGTCGGCCAACCCGACCAGCAACCCCGCCGACCTGAGCTTGCCCCACCGCTGTTTGTGTCGAGCCCACCGCCAGCGCCTCCCCACGCCATCAACCAGCCCAAAGCCCTCTCGCCTCGCCGTCGCCGCTGCCACCTTCAAAGCCATGACGACAGCCCTCCGCCCTCATCGTCCTCCTCCGACGACGCCTCCATCACCACCTGTGGGTTCCTTCAGATCCAACCCCCGCCGAGGCAAGATCTCGCCTCTCCTTATTGTCGTTTCAATATTTTTATGTGTAGATTAGTTTGTGTTATAATTAATTGCGTGGGTTGTTTGGTGAATAATATTGATTTATATCATAGTTGTGTAATAAATAGTATTTTCAAAATAATGATAATGAAGTGAAAGAAATTATTTTGATCATGGAATCAATTTGGAGAATTTATAATAAGTAAAAAGAATTTATTTTGAGAAAAGATTATTTTAGAATAATTATTATGAATTAAAAAATTTATTTTGATAGTGGAATCATTTTTGGATAATTATATTAATTAAAAGAATTTATTTGAGAACGGATCACTTAGAAAAATTATAATAATTTAAAAGGAATTATTTTCAAAAAAAGAATTATATTTTTGATAATTATGATAATTTAAAGGAATTTATTTGCAAAAATAATTATCTATTTTGGATTTAAGTAATTTATGATTTTGTATGAATAGTTTAGAAGGCCGGATAACAAGATATTGATGAAACCGGATTGCATGTATTTTTTTTACTGTTTACGATCATATTTCACGTTTTGTATTTATTTAATTTATTTGACATGTCTGTTATGTATTATCCATGTTGTGTTTGAGAACCCTTAGTAGTTCATGGCTTAGTGACCTCGTGCGTCATGAATAGACTTAGTGACATGTGTGAGTGTGTTGATTGAGTTTAGGTGGTGAACCCGAGTTTTAATGTGGACTATGTTTGACTTAGAAAAACAAGAAGAGTGAGGATGGGGAAGTCCATGTTCATGCGATCGGATATAGCTATTGATGTATCTTCCAGGCTCACGCCAGTGAATTCGTGTAGTCATTAGGGTTGGTTTGTTAGTCTAAAGTGAATTCGTGTAGTCACTTTAGTCTGTGACCTGTTTTGTCACCTGAGCTTTGCCTGAGTTCAGACCAGGCTGAGATCGGATTGCGTATAGTCCTCTGACCGATTCGTGTAGCGGTATTAGATGCGCGTAGGGGATTTATGAACAGTCAGTTATCCGATGATATGAGAATTGACTCTGTGTGAGATGTGACCAGAGACCTGTTATAGAATGGCTAGTTACATGACCTCGTTGTTTAGATGATTATGGATTCTTGTGAGATATAGGCCAGTTGTGTTCTTTTCATACATAGATCGGGGTTAATATTTAATTATCTATAATTTGAGCCATATGGTATATACATGAGGGTTACCTTGTTTGGATTATTTCACTCGACGTACTACGTCTCTTGTTGTAGATTTTTAAGTATTAATTCTATCAAGTTGTATGACCTAGTTAGTTGGATGATTGTTCTGATCGCTAGTTGCATGATCGACTTGTTACTTGATTGATTTTGTTAGATTTTCAGTTGTACATTTTCTCTGTCATTCTGTTATCGTATCGCTTTCCGCTTTGGTTTTCGTTGTTCTGTTTGTTTGTGGGGTCTTACAGTGTGCTATACACGCTGACGTACACCTCTTTTCTCTGGTGTACGTCAGACTTAGAGGAAGAACAGGTCTAGCCGGGAGATCGCCAGAGCCTGAGTATTCTCAGCAGGAATGCCTAGCGGACGAGGCAGACGAAGAAGTCGAAGCTTAGTTATTGTTCCTCAGTTTTCTTTTGTACTACCTTTTATTTCCATTTGATCAGTGTATCTTTATATTATCTAGTATTTCATTCAGATAATTTTATATAAGGGCATGTTTGACCCAAACTTCATGTCTTGGATGATATTTCTTTTATGATATGGATTATTTCGTTCTGAGTTTGTCTATTATATTCTCTCTATTGTGATCAGGGACCTGTGCCTTTGCATTGTATTTATTTCTAGACGCTTAGCATATTAGATGGAGAAGAAAAGAAAAAATGATAGTGTATATTTCTTCTTAATCTAATACGTCACGGGCTTGTTCACGTTCCGATTCTCGGTATTTTGGGAAGCGGGGCGTGACAGGTTTTTTTGGTGGCCCATGCAGGTCACGGTCCTGAGTTCCCACTAGTAAGAATATAACGGACAATTTAGATGCATATCATATTACATCTGTGAGACTATCCTTGAGCCCTTATCTTATTTTCATGATAGATTTCATTTGGTCCCTATCTTATCATTTTTTAACTCCTGAGCCTTCCACTGTTCTTGTTTCGTTGCTTCGTAACTACACGCTCTCTTCCTATAACTTCTCTTTCATCATATCAGTTATTATTTTATGTGTTATCATTTTTAATAACTATATTTTCTTTTATTTGACTTATATATCTTGATTATATAGATTTTTGGATTATTTATTACATTATTTGATGTATAATACACAATGTTATGTTGTATATTTTTTTTAATAAAAATTTATACAATTACTTATATATTTTCAATTGTTCAAATCATTTCATTAAGTGTTTTGTATTGCTCCAGATTTCATATAGTCATTACATAGCATATCTGATATTCAGATTATTTTCTTGTGTTTAAATATATTTTAGCATATTTAAATTGTGTATGAGTGCGTTTTTCTGTCATATCATCTATTAATTACTTATGTTTTAGATTATTGTATATTGTTCGTATTTTTAGTGATATACTTTAATAGATTCATGATTTTAATATTCTTCTTATGCAGTATATTCTTATCATTTATATTTTAGTGTATAGTTTTTTATCAGTAAGTTTTGTCTTGTTAGATTATTTTTGTATGTTCACGTTGGTTTCATTATTTCTAAGAGCAATGTATTTCTATTTTGATATTCAAACAATTATTCACATTGTTATGTTTGGTTTGAGTTATTAATTATATAGTTTTGTTACATTATCTCGTATATATAGTTTTGTTACATTATCTCGTATCATTGGTTATTATTCTTTTATAACTAATATAAAAGATTATTCTAAATAGTGTTTGTGTATGTATATTATTTACTCATGGGTTGTTCATAGTATAATTGCATATTTGTTGTTGTTGCTTAATTTTCAATATGTATTATCTCATCATTATAACAATATACATTATATACGCGTATTATTATTATTTTTTTGTATTTATTTTATGGTATTTTTAGATATATTTATGTCTTTTATTCTGTCATTGTTTGTTGTTCATTCTCTATTCATTGTTTTTATTACTTGTGTTGTGTTTTACTTTCTCATTATTTTTATATTTACTATTCTTTTTTCATCATAGTGTATTCACATAGATTATTATATTTACGATGTTATTTTTATTGATTTATAGTCATTTATTATTTTTAGTATCAAGTGTGTAACCATGTTTATCTATAATATATCAGTGTTTTATTATATGAAAATATGCTCATCTTATGTTTTCATTTGCTTATATACTTTTTTTACCTTTCATAGTTTTTGTTTTTATATATTATATTTCTTTCTCTAGTAGTATGTTTGTGAGTGTCAGTATTGTTAGTAAGTAATTATGTTTCAATGAATTCTACGATTTTTGTATGTGCTAATTTATTTTGAGTTTTATACTGTCAATTTGTTCGTTACTTATTTGGATATTTATCAAGTTATATGTTTTTCTTGTATGTCTTTTTATGTTGTCTTTAATTTTATTAATTTATTAGTCTATTTGTGTTTTTTTTGTCATATTGTTTATTTGTTAACATAGTTATTTCCTTTACGTTTCATCAGTAGTTTCATAGTTTATTTTAGGATGTGAAATGAGTGTTATAAGTTTATACAACTTAGTTACAAATTTTGCACATTGTAGATATTTTATTATGTTTATTAGTTGTTTTTCTTTTATCACATTGTGTATATTTTACTTTAATATTGTATTTTATTGTCTATTCATTAATTATTTTAATTACAATATTTATTAATTTTCCATATACAAAAATCTCTGCATTACTGTTTTAGTTAACTATTCATGTCTATATTTGATTATTGTTTTGGATTTTAATACATGACAGTCATATGTTGTATTATGTTTATTCTTTATGTATATTGGGTTTATAGTTTTTATATCATATTTAGTTATTCTAACAGGTATAATGATATAATGGTTATTGGTATATTTTGATATTATGTTCGTTGTGTAAATGTTATGGATACATAATTATATGATTATTGCATATAATTCTGTCTTTTATCTACGTCCATTATTGATATGCTTTTTACTTTCTATTGTCAGCTATTATATGTTTATTTTTGCTTTATAGATTATTATATAATATCGTGCATATCCTATTTTAATTCCGAGGGCGGAATTTGTGTTAAGGGGGGTAGAATGTAAGGACCATAAAATTTTGATATTAGTTAAAATAATTTTCTGGTACTTTAAAATATTTAATTATGATTTCTAAAAGAGTATTTAAAATTTTCTCGAGTTTCTATAATTTTCTATGATTTAAAGTATAAGTTCTATATTTATTTAATTGATTTAAATGTTTATAAATTAATTTATTACGGTGAAAATTTATGAAATTTATCTGTTGCGTTATCGATACTATTACATGTCATTTTGAGTAATGAGTTATATTATTTTTATTATTATGTATATTTTCGTATAATACTTTGTATTATTAATTATGTATTATTTGTATAATTTCCTGTATTATTTTTAATGTTACATATTATCTGTCATATTAGTATAACTGTTACATATTATCTTCTTAATCTAATACGTCGTGGGTTTGTTCACATTCCGATACCCGGTATTTTTGGAAGCGGGGCGTGACAACGACACACCCGGTTTGGAAGCCAGAACTTCTCTACACACTAGGTTTTCTAGTTCACCAAAAACTTTACAATCTCACACTCTTGCAATCACACTTTACACCCTCTAAGTGTTAGTCTCTAGCCCATATCTCCCTTAAGTGTTAGAAATTACAACCTACCTCTAGGTATTACCACCTACCCCACTCCTCTTAGGATGACCCTGTCTCTCACCACACACTCCTCTCGGTGTACAAGTGTATTACAAAGTGTATCTCACAATGAAACTATAATATTTGTTCTCTAATACAAGATGAGAACTAAGTGTAATCTCACTCTCAATGTCACAATCCCATACCCCAAATTATACTATGTATGAAATACTATAAACTCAATAGGTTGTGTGTGTAAACAAAGAGTAAATAAAATCAACTGAACTCAATATAAACACTAGCTTAATAAAATGATAATCAAACAATATAAATGTAAAGCTAGATTGATTTTAGGGCAACTTCTTTGTAGATAAAAAGAGAGGGAGAAGAGTGAATGCTCAAACACCAAAGAATGATTTCCACTTTGCTCTTGTGAAAATTGTTTCACAAACTAAACTCTTAAACAAATTTAAACAAAACTTTTAAAACCCTTGTAAAACTTTTCTCTTCAATTAATAGAACTAAGGATATGTGAGGGTATATATAGGAACCCCAAAGCCAAGAGAAAACAAGGCAAAAAGACCAAAAAACTAAAACTAGAACGGGCTAGAAAAAACTAGCCGTTACAACATCAGTCAACTGACGGCTTTCATCAGTCGACTAATAAGTTGACCGTTAGAGGCATTTTGTAGCTCATCAGTCGACTGACGATATTTATCAGTCGACTGATGGATCATCATTCAACTAGTCAGTCGATCAAAATAAAACAGAATTTTTTTATTCCAAGTGATTTTATCAATCGACTGAACACAGTCATCAGTCGACTGATAACACCGTATCAGCCTGATTTAAACAGAAAATTTGATTTTCAAACCTCTTTTAAAAATAGAAAATAAAATCATAAAAATGTAAAACTTTAAGAAATGATTATCCAAAATAGGCCAAAACATAAAAATACAACACTTGTTTTGTCATTTTGACTAAACCATGTTTTGAAAACTCTTGTATGGCTTTATAAACTTGATAAAATGTATGAACTATTGTTTTAGAGTCTATAACCCCAAAACATAATATATTTCCAAATATAATAGAATATGAAACATATGAATGTGTATATGAATATATATTTGCTTCATATCTGCAAAACTAAACCAAAACATATATGTATATATATAACTATATATGTATAAAAACAAAACATGTATGTGTGTATATGATTAAGCTTAAAATACCAACACATATTATAAAATCTAAACTATTTACCAAAGCAATGATTTTGATCTTTAATAAGCTCTTCTTGGTAAACTTATGGATGAAACTTGAACTTGGATCTTCAACTTGAATTGCAAGGCTTAAACCACTATTCCGCCAACCTCATGTGATCTTGAATGCGTAATTCCATCCATCCTCCAACATATTGTTTGCCTAGAATAGATACAAAACACAAACACTAGACAACAACATTAGATGTAAATTATTTATAAATCATCATCAAAACAAAAGGACTCAACAATCTCCCCATTTTTGATTGACAAACAATTTACAAAAAGATATATATGCATGAAAGGAATTGATATATAAATTATAATTATCATGCATATAAACAAAAAGAATATACTCATAATATTTTTCCCCTTTGACAATAGCAAAAAGGAGAAAATAAAAGAATTAAGAGAGTGAAAGCTCACTCTACAAATAAGCATAGGTGAGTACAAAACAAATAAAAAGATATAAGGATTGCTCCCACTATCAAAATGTCGTATGGAGTATATGAAATAAAGTACAAGGCAAACATGTGAGCAAGTATAAACATGCTAAACAAAAATCACATACAAAAAGACAATGAGAACACATATTGATATGTCATTATGAAATAATGTCTCATTATAAAAACATAAAAACCATGTATAAAAGTAGATTTATGAAATCAAAAGAAAGAAGAACATGAGTATCATGAAAAATATTTTTAAATAAAAACAAATCACTCAAATGAAATCATAAATCAAGTGAAATCCATAAAATCAAACCATATAAGGCAAGAGAGGCAAATATGTCAGCCTCTTAAGCTTATTTCAACCTATATGAGCATTTTAGTACCTGATAAACATAATTTGGGAATAAACACCCAATAAATCCGGGGGGTTATATAAACACAAACCTCTCATAAAAATCAAAATTAATAGAATGAAAACAAAATAATTTGACTAAATAAAAACATGTTTTCGTTTTCAAAAATTTTAAAGCATATTTTTCAAAACCAAGAAAAAGAAAATAAATATATTAAAAAAATCTTGGTTTTAAAAAGATTTTGGCGCCCAAGCATTCTTAGTGCTGGATTGTTTAGGGACATGACACCTATCATTCAAGCTCAAAGCCATTGGGTTATGAACTCATTTGGGCGCATTTAGTGCACTAATACGGTCATAAAAATAATCTTGCAAATGACCCTTCCGATTGTAATATGTGCAATGAAAGAGATTAATTTATTTTTGTGGACCATTAACTCGTGTAAGGGAAAGATTTGAAACATTTACAAACATGGATGGTCTTTTAAAATTATTTTGAAAATGTGAAACTCTCTTTAAATCAAAACAAAGTTTGGTCAAATGACCAAATCTACCACAAACATTACACTTAAATTTTTGTGGTCTAATAAAATCATTTGGCAAAGGTGAAGTCTTTTTCAAATCAAAATAAAATTTTGCCAAATGGACAAAACGACTACAAAGATCACATTTAAACGCACATGCATGTTTATGATGAACATGATGAGTATGTTCATGTACATGTACATGTGATGAAGATGATGAAGCTAGATGGGATGTACAAGGAACATTAGATTTTGTGAGTTTACGTGCATCATAGCAAAATTTAACAAGGTGGCCTTTTCGGCCGCAAATAGAGTATTTGTAAATTTTACTATATATGTGTGCATAATGAGTGGATAATTTTACATTAGACTTGACACACATATCCACAAGTTTCTTATGATTAACAATGCATGAATTAAGAGTTGAATTTAAAGATGAAATGTGTTTATTCATAAGATTGAAATCTTCATTATTAGGCACATATGCTTTTTTATTAGAAGTAGAACATATATAGTTATTTATAAAAGAATCAATATTATTTTTTATGTTCTCTACTTCTAACATGACATTATTTTTATCATGAGTCAAGTTAGCAATATCCAATTTTAAATTATTGTTTTCCAAATTTAGCATATCATTGTTTTCTTTAAGAGCATTATTTTCTTGAGTAATGATATCAAATTTGGAAGCTAACTTCTCATTATCAGATTTTAAACCTTCATGCATGATTTTAAGATTAATAAAATTATTATGCAACTTAGTGTAGGCATGCATTAATCTATCATATTTACAAGCGAGTTTATTTATGGATATATCACTATCGGATTCTGAATCGCTTACCACACTAGGGATATTGCCTAGTGCTCATGTGCATGATGCTCCAATGGAACTTGAAGAGGAATCCTCCAAACCTTGTCGGATCGCCTCTAAGTCCCCTTGATGTGCTTCTATAAATTTTCATAAATTATAAGAACTATCAAAATATACAAACTTGTTAGAAAAAGATGAATCAAAAGCGTTACGCAAAAATTCTAACAAGAGCTTATTCATTGTAAACATCTTATGATTATTTTTACTCCACTTGAATTTCTCTGAAGTGGGTACAATATAAGCACAATCTATAATTTCCCTATAAATCAAAATGTCTAGATCTAACAAATATATTAAATCTAGAACACTATTGGTCATAGGGGAAATTATCTATTCTAGGAGCAACATTTGGATCATATCCTAATCTCATATCCATAATAAAAAATGTGCAAGCAAGATTACAATAAATCTTAAAACTAGATTAGCACAAAAAAAGATAACTTGGATCTTTAACTCAAGGCGATTAGATCTTAAATCAAAGAGCACCAAGCTCTGATACCAATTGAAATACCCTAATACCAAGTGAATAGGGTTTATGCTAACCTAATCTGATTTAATACCAATTAAAAACTTTACTAATAAATATATCCTAGCAAATGAGATATGAATAATATATGTGCAAGGATATACAAATAACACAAGGGTAAACAATCTAAACCAGATAGTAGGCAATATAAACAACAAGCAACATACAAAGGTGATACAAAATATGAACATAAAAATAATTATGCCAATGCAATCACAAACAAACGATCTATTCACGGAGTTCGGTCTCCATGACCTACGTCTCCGCTCGTCAACTCAAAGAGATCTTTACTATCACAACACACCCGGTTTGGAAGCTGTAACTACTCTACACACTCGGTTTTCTAGTTCACCAAAAACTTTATAATCTCACACTCATGCAATCATATTTTACACCCTCTAAGCGTTAGTCTCTAGCCCGTGTGTTCCTCAAGTGTTAGGAATTATAACCTACCTCTAGGCATTACCACCTATCCCACTCCTCTTGGGACGCCCCGTCTCTTACCACACACTCCTCTCGGTGTACAAGTGTATTACAAAGTGTATCTCACAATAAAGGTACAAATACAATGTTTGTTCTCTAATACAAGATGAGAACTAAGTGTAAGCTCACTCTCAATGTCACAATCCA
This sequence comes from Asparagus kiusianus, assembly GCA_022839385.1. Classification (NCBI taxonomy): domain Eukaryota; kingdom Viridiplantae; phylum Streptophyta; class Magnoliopsida; order Asparagales; family Asparagaceae; genus Asparagus; species Asparagus kiusianus. Next base: position 684,053 of record BQKN01066997.1, on the reverse strand, counting down.
CACCCCATATTATACTAAGTATGAAATACTATAAGCTCAATAGGTTGTGTGTGTAAACAAAGAGTAAATAAAACCAACTAAACTCAATATAAACACTAGCTTAATAAAATGATAATCAAACAATATAAATGTAAAGCTAGATTGAGTTTAGGAAAACTTCTCTATAGATAACAAGAGAGAGAGAGAGAGAGAGAGAGAGAGAAGAGTGAATGCTCAAACACCAAAGGATGATCTCCACTTTGCTCTTGTGAAAATTGCTTCACAAACTAAACTCTTAAATAAACTTAAACAAAACTTTTAAAACCCTTGTAAAAATTTTCTCTTCAGTTAGTAGAACTGAGGATATGTTAGGGTATATATAGGAACCCCAAAGCAAAGAGAAAATAAGGCAAAAAGACCAAAAAACCAAAACTGGAACATGCTGGAAAAAACTAATTGTTACAGCATCAGTCGACTGACGACTTTCATCAGTCGACTGACGACTTTCATCAGTCGACCAAAATAAAACGAAAACTTTTTGTTATTCTAGGCAATCTCTTTAGTCGGCTGAACACAGTCATCAGTCGACTGATAACACTGTATCAGCCTGATTTAAACAGAAAATCTGATTTTCAAACCCCTTTTAAAAATAGCAAATAAAATCATAAAAATATAAAACTTTGGAAAATGATTGTAGGCAAGATAATACACATATTATAAAAACTAGTTTTCAAAAAACACCTCCTAAAAATGAGAAATCTCTTTTTTTTTCAAAATAGTCTAAAACATGAAAATACAACAATACTTGTTTTATCATTTTGACTAAACCATGTTTTGAAAACACTTGTATGGCTTTATAGACTTGATAAAATGTATGAACTATTATTTTAGAGTCTATAACCCAATAATATAATATATTTCCAAATATAATAGAATATGAAACATATGAATGTGTATATGAATATATATTTGTTACATATCTACAAAACTAAACCAAAACATATATGTATATATATAACTATATATATACAAAACCAAAACGTATTTATGTGTATATGATTAAGCTTAAAGTACCAACACACATAATATAAAACATAAACTATTATGATTTTGATCTTCAATAAGCTCTTCTTGGTAAACTTGCGGATGAAGCTTGAACTTGGATCTTCAACTTTAATTGCAAAGCTTCAACCACTATTCCGCCAACCTTCATTGGATGTGATCATAAATGCACAATTCCATCCATCCTCTAACATATTGTTTGCCTATAATAGATACAAAACACAAACACTAGATAAACAACATTAGATTTAAATTGTTTGTAAATCATCATCAAAATAAAAGACCCAACATTAGGGCCTTGAACTTCGGCAAATATGGAGTTGTGTCCCATTCCACGGGATAAGTACCCACTACTCTATGATCTTGGAGCTCGCTCCTCTTGGCAATAGCATTAGGACGGGCTTCTAGTTCCATCATAGTCGACTGTTGAGGATTGTGCTCGTTCTCGTCATGTTTCTCTTCTTCAGGGGTAGACTCTATATCATGAGTTTCATTATCTGAAGTCTCATGCACTTTCTTTTTCCCCTTTGATTTTGTTTTTTAGGATGATTCAGCATTTTGGACCTTTTCTATGACTAATTGAGTCATTAGATCTCACAGTTGGTTGAGAGTCTCTTGCTGAGCTTGGAGCATAGCGTGATGCTCATATACTCTTCTTGCCAAGTCTTCAGAGCCTTCTTCCATATGAATAGTACCCTCATGTTCCACAAAAGAGCTTGAAGACTGAGACTCTACAATAGCAGAGTGTTCTTTATCAGAAGTGGTTCCTCTCGCTTATCATTTGTAATTGACAGGAGGAATGACTCCCGTCTGAGTTCGAGTGCGTTGATATATTCCTTCGAACTCATCACAGATTTCTCTGGCAGTAGGTGATCGATTTAGATAGTAGGCGATTGATTTATCTCTGCTTCATCAGAACATGAGATTGTAGCCTTTCCTCAACCGATCATATTAATAGTGACTATAGGTTATTCGGTCTGTGAAGCTTTCTTCTTATAGTGTCATTATCGCTTGGTAGGCCGGGCGATGTTTGTCAATCGGTCAAACGCTGACTGTCTTGGTTCGAAAGTGCAACATGGGCATTCCGAGAGGACTGTAGATATAAGTCGCTCATAATTACATGAATGAGTGGCTCGTTGCATCGGTCTTTCTCTCGGAAGCAACTCCCTTAAGTCAGACACTTGAGGAGAATCTCTCATAGAACGTGAAGTTGGATATGGAACCCTCTATCCATTAGTGGACGGGACTAGTTCTTATTGAACATGGATCTTGAATACATATTGATATCTTTGAACATGACAGACCATATTGTGTCCTGAAGAAAGAACACGTGGGTCGTGTTTTGTTTGATCAACGCTAGACAGAAGTCTATATTTTGTTGGTGAAACACACCCTTGAGGACTACGTTCTGATATAGAAACGCATCCTTGAGGACTACGTTCTGATGTTGGAATGCGTTACTAAGGACCATGTTCAATTGTTGAAATGCATCCCTAAGGACTGCATTTTGATTTTGGAACGTGCCCCTGAGGGCTATGTTTTAGATTGATAATGCGTGGCTCGTACTTGTACTCATCAACATGAGGCTTGCATTCTGAAGCAAAAATGCAGTGCTCCGGTTGAGGCTCGCAAACACGAAGCTCGCGTTGATTGAGAGATCGGCTCTCTTGGAGATAAGCTCGTCTAAGAATCTTCTCCTCCGTCGAGCGGCATTTTTCTTGGTCTGTTTTAAGGCTTTTGCATCGAGGTCATCTGTGTTAATGGAGCTTATCACTACCATGGGCCTCTTCTGACCCAAAACACGTTGCTTTGATGTAGTTGTGAGATCTTTGACTGGTTTGGTGAATCCAGTAGAGGCTGAGCCCACTCCTTCAGAGGAGGGGCTATCCGAGCCATGTAGTATAAAGGGGAGGGCCTCCTTTAGTGGTTCAGCAATAGTTTTGGTCTCTTTGGAGACCGCACGGACCTTGCACATAGCCTTGGGGCTAAGGGATTCGGAACTAAGTATCTCTTCATACTTGGCTTGATCAAACTCCATGACGAGAGTCTAGATCATTGTTCCAGCGAGGTTGATGTCAGATTGCGCCACCACTTCTTTGTCTGTGAAGCTGGTCCCCAGCAGAGTCGCTATCCTTTGTTTGGGGGAAAATTAAAAGAAGAAATTGAGAAAATAAATCTATATAATTCTCTCTAACATACTTAGAAAAACAATGTGATACAATTCTCTCAATGTAAATTTCTCTCTAACTAGCTTAGAAAAAGAAATTACAATCTTCTTGATCAATTTCCTAATTTACAAAAGAGAGAAAGATCGATAGAGACCTTTCCCTTTGTTTAACCTGGGTTCTTCTAGATGTTGATGGGCTTTCGATCTTGTATCCCGTTGACGATCTGAATGTTTCACTTCACTAGAACATGGTTTCTTCCTTTTGATTGATGTTGAGGAGGACTTGTGTGGTGTGGTTTAAGAATAACTCTTAACGAGTTTTAAGAACTCAGAGCGAGTTTAAACTCTATAAAAGAGTTAATCTAACCGAAATCGGTTTATAAGCCAATGAAAAGCTCCAAGCTCTCTGTTGCCAATGAAGATGATCTCTAAGGGCCTCTCATTCTGAAGATTTCTAAGAATTTTGATCCAATAAAGTTGATCCCAAACTTAATTGAGTTTCTGGTATTTCTATGGGATTAAGGGGTATAACTGCCCCCTTAATTTGTTCCTTAATGGAGTCTTAATGCCCCATTAATCAGGTTTAATAGCCCCCTTAAACCGCTCCCCAAATCATGGGTGAAAAATGATTTTTGGAACTATTTGAATCATGTTTGAATGAATCAAACGCAGGTCCCACGTTTTTGGGTGAGAATCCTGCGTTCGAACGCAACGTTTGGAAGCTGCGTTAGTAATGTTTGGAAGCAACGTTAACAGTGTTTGGAGATTGGAAGCTGCATTAGCAGCTGGATTTGAGCTATGTTAGCATAACGTAGCTGGATTTGAGCTGTATTAGCAGCTAGATTTGAGCTATGTTTGCATCCAAATGTGAGCTGTGTTGGTAGTTGGTTACGCAGTTGTTGCGTTGCTTTGACTCTGGAACGCGGCCACTTGCATTTTATTTCTGGGATGCAGAGATGATTTCTGTTTCTTTGACTGAAGAGATCATTACCTTATAATCTCTTCTATCAGAGTGTTACAAAGATCATTGTTTTATAATCTTTGCTTTAGCTTCTTTAAATGTGAGAGTCGTTAAATTGTAACTCTTACAGTTGATTGTAAAGACTATTGAATTAGAGCTTTCATCGGTTGTTATGAAGGTCGTCAAATTGTAACATTTCTCGATCTATGTGAAAATCTTTTAATTATAGCCTTCATTTGTTAATGTGAAAGTCATGTGATTATAACCTTCATTGTCGAGTTGTTGATGTGGAAGTTGTCAGATTATAACTTCTATCATTGGTGTTTGATGGGGATCAACTATCTGCAGTAATTTTTAGAAAACCTACACTCCAGAAACCCATTGTAAAACTCCAGCTTAAATCAATCCACTCCAAAGCTTAATCAAAAAAATGATCGGCGATTCAACCCCCAAAGAAACCCGACATGTCGACTTCAGCGACAACAACGACTCGTGGTAGTTCGTCCTCTCAAAAAGATCATTGACCACAGTAGAGTGGAATGAAGCTGACGGTTCAATTGCTCATGTTTTAGAGGACATCATAGCCAGCCATTTTCATCCATCAAGTCCAGCTCTGTAGCGAATAGATGTAGAAGGTAGCTCCGACACCACCGGCACTGACGCCGCCTCTAGAGCGCTCTTGGATCTACAGAGTGGAACTAAAGAGAAGCACATCACATCTCAAAAAAAGTTATTTTTTACCACAAATATATGTTGTTTATTGTGTTATTATGAAGGATTTTGTTAAGTTGTGTGATTTTTTTACCGCAAATATATGTTGTTTATTGTATTGTGAAGGATTTTGTTAAGTTGTGAAGGTTAACTTGTAGTTGTCAAGGAAATACACTAATTTTTGACATTATGCATTAGTTGTTGAGGTTATTGATCTGTTACCAAGGTTACTATTTAGTTGTGACATGTGGCCTGTTAGTTGTTAAGGTTTAGGGTTACTTGTTAAGATTATGAATCGGTGGTAAAAATTACTATTTACATACGGCTGCTAGTTATGAAGGTTATTGTTTACTTGTAGCTGTTAGTTGTGGTGGTTACTGTTAACTTGCGACCTGTTAGTTGTTTGGGTTATGCGTTTATTGTTAAGGTTATTGATTCGTTTTTGAGGATAGGCATTGCTTGTGAAGCTTATGGATTTGTTGATAAATTTACAGCTATTTTGTCAAGTTTACAGCATAATTGTTACTGTTATAGAATTTTTTCAAACTATTCATGTATTGTGTTTTTGCTTTATAGACAAAAGGCAAAGACCACGTCTGAATTGCGGCCTACTTCAAGCTTCACTGCTTACTACAAGTTCATGCATACATTGGTGCAGCGTATGGGGCCAAGCACTGGGAGGCATACAAAGATGACAGCAGTACAGCTCCTCCCCAGCACCCACCAGACCCATGTAGAGGATCTTCTAATGAAGCTTGTACAATCAACCGATTGTCAAGATGTGAAAGACTTTGTCCTGCTTCAGATCCTTAATAGCTGAGCATGATCTGGTATCCAAGCAGTGTTCTTAGCATTCCTAGGCATTTATTCAAGTATGTTGACAGCATCGAACAGGTGAATAACACTTCTTGGGGGACCTACATATTTAGTAAGACATTTGAAGCGATTGAAAGGGCACTGAAGGGTCCTAGGTGAGGAAAGAAGATTATATATCTTCAAGGGTGTACCCAACATGTCTACGTAAGTATTCCTATTTTGTTGTTATGGTTGCGTACTTGATGTTAAGTTTATAGATTAGTTGTTAAGGTTACTGGTTGTATGGTAATGTTACGGGTTGGTTGTTAATGTTATAAATTGATTGTTAAGGTTACGGGTTGGTTGTTAATATTATAACTTTCTTGTCAATGTTATGCTTTTATTGTTATGGATGCTTATTTATTGTTAATGTTAAAGGTAGTTGTTAAGATTCTCTTTCTAATGTGTAGCTGTGGTACTATGAACTTACTTACTATCATCAAGAAGCTAGTAGTGGGAAGTACGACGCAACCTCACCTCACTAATTGTGTGGAACTGGGAGATGTTGTGGGATCCCTGAGATTGGCTACTGTTGTAGCTAAAGCAAGGCAAGCTACTATAAAGCTTCCACAGTTTCAGGATAAAAAACAAACTATTGAGGGAGGTTTGCAGTGGAAGGAACAAGAGAAGGAGAAAGAGAAGAAGAGAAAAGAAGAGAAGATTAAAGAGAGAGAGAGGGAGAAGAATAAGGAACCGGCTCCTAGAGATGCCGGTAGGGCCCGTGGCCCAAGACAGTCTCTTCCCAATAAGAAAAGAGGCAAAGAAGATGATATCATTCTTGAAGGATGGGTAAGCACTATAGTAAAATTATGAATTATAAATATCTTGTTAATGTTGGTGTAGACGGTAAAAATTACCGCCATAAACGTGTACGTGAATCCGCCTACAAGTCGGCACCGCCCATCCGGATTGAGGGCGGGCCTCACCCACGAGTTGGGCTCACTAGCACGAACCCAAACCACACGATCCCTAAATTCGCCTGCATGAGTCAAGAGCATCCAGATTTGCCTGCTTACTCGACTCGCCTGCACGAGTTGAGAACCAAATTCGTACCTGACAGCCGCTACACTGCGTACAGGGATGGGCATTCCCACTTTTCACGATGTGAAGGGAGGGAGCACAGTACTCCAAGCCCATCAAGTAGCCGTTCGTAGTACGAGTAGCTAGTAAAATCCATACACTCACCAAATCCGCCTACACGCTCACAATCAAAGCTCGCCTTTCCTGCACGAGTCGAAAGCTGAATTCGCCTACAAAGAGCAAGCTGACTAGGCACCCTTGAGTACTTGGCAGCCACTACACTGTGTACAGGGATGGGCCTCCCCGCTTCTCGCAAGCCGCTACACTGTGTACAGGGATGGGCCTTCCCCGCTTCCCGCGCGATGTGAAGGGGAGGAGTACAGTACTCCGAACCCCTCAATTAGCTGCTCACAGTATGAGTGACCAGTCAATCGCCAAATCCGCCAGCAGGAAGCCAGCCTCGCCTGTACAAGTTGAGAGCTGAATCCGCCTGCAAATGACAAGATGGCTCAACCCACTCAAGTATCGGGCAGCCACTATCTCACGTACAAGGAGGGGCCATCCCACTCCTCATGATGTGAAGGGAAGGAGTACAATACGTCAAACCCATCAAGCAGCCGCTCATAGTACAACCCAAGGCATGATACCTCTTGACGAGACATGGTCATATCCCATGATTAAAGGAGCGACCACGCCGTCTCTCCTCTATTTAAGAACTTCTTCTAGCCATAGTGAAGGGGTTCAGCCGGTTAAGCAGTTGAGCGAGTCAGAGTTCAATAGTTTGCTTACAGCTAACTGATTGATTCAATCGGCCAATTGAACCGCTAGCTCTCGACCCCCAAAGGAGTCGACGACAAGCTCTTTGCATAACCTTTGCATTGAAACATCTCCTCCTAGTTCTAGGCCCTGATCGCCACTAAACTCGAAGATCCGAACTCTATCAACTCGAGCTTCTATTGCGCATTGAAGCTCACCAGCAACCTCGGTCGGATCGTCCAAGGGAAACAGACTCAGTGCGAGAATCGAGCAAAGCATCCTATAGCTACCGAAAGTCCCCACGTTAAACAAGGAGGGCATTCCCTCCACTTCTGTTGTAATTTTTGATTCATTAGTTTGTAATAAGCTATTCTTATAAATACAAACGAAATTCCTTATTTCTGGGAGATCAAAATTTACACCTACAGAAGATGGCGACCACAGTGGGAGGAGCTGTTTCTTCAATAGAAATGGTAGTAGCTCAGTTTGATGAGGTTGCTATCGGGACGACTATGGAGTCCCTAGAGATCGAGTTTGACCAAGCCAACTATGAGGAGTACTTGTCTTCTTCCTCCTCTAGTGGTGATGCGTCCCGTAAAACGCTACAGAGTCGTGCACAGAGGCCGACCTCAAACGGTCAAAGCCTCCGCGCTTGAGGGCTCTACCCGAGTCTTAGCGGGGGAACCTACTCCCTTAAAATCGATTAAGGCCAAGCCAGAAGTCGAGAGCACGGGGCAAAAGCCTGCCAGATGGGTCGCCAAATGGCCCTCGTGGACACCCGCCCCGGAAGAAACACCGGTTCATTCCGGCATAGACCATATCACCACAGCCTACGCGGACGCTCTTCTCTCTAGAAGAGCTCGCCAGCAGTGACGACAGGCACTTGCCAGACAGGAGGCCCAAGCCTTCGTCTTATACGACGGCCTGAACTATTATGCAGGCCTGAAAAATGTTAGACGAGAGGGCAACTCGCCTGACACCGGAAGGCTCTCCAAACTAAGAGCGCCAACCAAGAGGGACGGGACTGCCCGCTCAGGTGGACTTCGCTTCTAAGGTCACATCCCTGATGTGAATAAACCCACCCGAGTAGACGAACCCTCGAGGGCTGGCGAGCCTTGCCATGGATTTTGGAGGATAAGGGTAACAAACGGGGTGGCTTTGACTATAAAGGCAGAGCAGTAGGTGAGGCCTCACAAACTCACCCGCATAAGCGAGGAGTCGAGCCTCGCCCGCACGTTGGAATTCGCCCAATAGCGAACGCCCTCCAACAAGGGCAAGCTCACCCAACTCCAACACCTAAACATTCTACTCAGTGCACAACTGGGGAGGCGGACAAAACCCCATGGTGCAATCACCCAGGTGACTTGCCTGGCGGTGGGGGTTGTCGCCAATCACCCACGGAAGACCTCCGGGGTTACTTGACTCGCAAACGCACTATACATAAGGTGAATCCTCAGTGCCACTACGAGAGGCTTATCCAAATGGTACTCGCCGACTGCCAATGTATAGGAGTGGCGAAACCTTCGGTGTTCGAGAGGCTCTCTCGACAGCCTCCTCAACCGAGACCCTCTCGTCGAAGGCGTCGTCAGCAAAAAGGATACGCCACCGACGATCGAGAGCTCCCATCCGCTACGGTCAATGTGACAGACAATGGTAAGGCCATCCTTTCTAGTTCTCAAGATTCAAACTCCTTCCCGGGACCTAATCCTCCGCTTGTCCAACATGAACGAGACGGTATATACCGGCGCACTCGTAGTCGCACGGGAGTGAGCATTGGGTTTGATTATTCAACCTTAGCGCTTCCCTCCGATGGTGAAGACGAGATTCACTTGGCAGCGGCTACGTCCCAGACATCGTACTCAAGTCAGGACGCAATGGCGAGAGTACACATGGTTGAACCCACCCATGAACAGATGGTGACCCAAAAGCTCGAAGAGCAACAGGCAACCATTGACTCCTTGAGAGAGATGCTGGAGCAGCTTCTGAACAAGAAGAAGAAGAAGAAGAAAAGAACCCAACGTACCTTACCCCGGCAAACAGGGAATAAGGAGTAGGTACCTCCTCACCGTCTAGCGACCAAGGCGGAAGATAATATCGATCCACAATCTGATTACTCTTCCAAGACATCGCTAGGGACGTCGCATACTGGGGGTAGCACCCGCGACAAGAGGTTCGACGAGTTCCAGAACCAGCTCAACATGCTGAAGCTCTAACAGAACATGAACAAGCTGGGGGTGGTCCGACCCTATCTTGTCGAATGGGATACAGTCCTATACCCGGTGAAGTTCAAACCAATTAGCTTGGTGCAATTTGACGGCAAGGGTTTGCCCTCACAACACATCTATTATTTCATGGCCCAGACCGGATTCCTTTCGAGGAATGATGCTATTCTTACTCGGCTATTCATAGGCACCCTCAAGGGGGTGGCCTTTGAATGGTTCCGCAAGTTAGAACCCAGCTCTATCAAGTCGTGGGCTGACGCCAAGACTTTTCTTGGCTTGCTTCTTCGACGACGACATAGAGGTATCAATGGCCACCCTCCTCGCCGAAAAGCAACAGAAGTCGGAGTTGGTCAACAACTTCGTGAAGAGGTTCTGGAACCGATCGGTCCACTGTCGGGACCAAGTTTCCGAATCCACATTGATCGAGATATGCCACAATAATCTCTCAATCCATATCTTATCCAAGGTGGGCGCGGTGGAAACCTGGACATGGAAAGAGCTTGTTCGTCAAGGTGAGCAAGTGGAAAACATGATCAAGAGGTTAGAGGCCAAAGAGCCGTAGTCCAATAAGGGAGCCGCGGAACCAGCCGCACCAAAGAATCCTCCTCGAACGAGAGGAAAAGAGATCATGGTCGTCGACTCTACCCCGGCGCCGAAACTACTCAGAGGCCGAAACCCAAACAATTTGAGCAACGCCCCCGCGGCAATATGACTTCAAAGAAGACCAGGTGGTGGCGACATTCGATACATTACTAAAGAGCAATCGAATTAAATTGTCAGAGGCCGCGAAACCTGAGGAGGCGAACAAGACCAATGACCCGAGTTACTATGCTTATCACAGGTTCTTTCGCCACCACACGTCTAAGTGTTATGTCCTCAAGGATAAAATCTAAGCCCTCTACTGTAGGCGTATAAAATTGCCTATAGGTCCCACAACACAGCTCAACA
>BQKN01066997.1:622535-658372 GCA_022839385.1 Asparagus kiusianus | reverse complement strand
CTTTTTCTTATTTTTGATTTTCATTGTAACCGGATCTTATAAAAAGACCGGATCTTTGTAACCGATAAACAGTTATTGAGATGGCAATGATATCAATGAAGAAAGACATGAATTATCCCGCGAACAATCTGGCGACCACAGTGGGAGCCACCGATCTCGCCGACGAGATCGTTGCGTCGTAGCCGCGGATCCCGATCCCGGTCGTGGAGGAGGTCGAATATGAGTTCGACCAACAGAAGTTCGAGGCGTACCTGTCGTCCTCGTCCGGATCTACCTCCTCCCGCAAGTCCAAGTCTCCAAAGTTCTCCTCCAAGAGGAAACTTCGTTGGTACGAAGATGTTGAAGCTACCAACGAAGATCTCGCCCCGTTTGATGCCGAAGCTGCATTGGGTGAGATCTCCCCAACCTCCAACCAGGTCGGATCTACTCTGGCCAACCCTTCTGCCGTAGGAGGTGTAATGACCCTCTCGAAGAGAGCCCGCCAAAGGCAACGTCAACGGCTTGTGAAACAATTCGCAAAGGCTATGGAATCCGTGGACGGAGTCTGTTACAAGGCGGATCTGAAGAGCAAAAGAGGCAAACAGCCTCAACAGCAGATGAATGGCGCCTCTTCCAAGCCGCCAACAACAGAATGGGTCCGTGTCAAACGGAACCGCTCAACGCTGGAAGAACGCATTCGCAAGCGTCGTGTATTATCAGCGCAAGCACGGGCTCGAGTCGAGGAAGCCTGTAGGAAGCTGCAGAATGGAGTGGCCAAGAAATCGCCACCAACTCGCAAAGTATGGAGGCCTAAGTCTGAAGCGGCGATTCAGACTAAGGAGCAACAACTGCAGCCTTCAAAAATTCAACTCCCGGCAAATCAATCCAAATCGCCGATGACTTCCACAACTGCTCCGGGAGATCCCGCAAGACCATCCCAGAAAAGGAAGTCAGTCTTGGAGCGCCTCGGTCCACTTCCTGAGGAGCGAAGCAAAGCTCCAATCCAAGAACGTTTGGGCCCACTGAGACAGCTCCGAACTAATCAACATGCTGGGGGTCGACACAACCCTCAACATGACAAGGAGTTCACGGCACCCAAGCGCACTACCTTGCGCATCGAAGTTTGGGAGCCCGTTGAAAATTCACGCCCACAAAGGCGCGTTTCGAGACGCGTAACCTTTGAAAGCCCAAAGAAGGCAATTCGCCCCCAGAAGGAAACGTTGTCGTCCGATGACGATAACGTTATACCTGGGAAATCGTGCCAACACGCGATAGGTTATTCCGACTTTCATACGGACGAGCTGTACTATCATGCTGGGGGTACGAACAGAGCCAGAAAAATAAGTCCTCGTAGGCTCGAAGCTCAGTGCCCCTGTTCCAAACTCATTCGGGCGGTATTGTCTCAGTGTAATTGCACTAAGACGGTCCCCGAAAGAGTTTCGGTGTTCGAGAGGCTCAGCACTGAGACGCCAAAGCCAAGGCCTAGGCGTTTCCGACAAAAGAGAGCGGTGGTTGAAGACGGAGAATTTCCAAGAGTCACCGCTAACGTGACCAGCAAAAGGACATTGGCACGGGATGATCTCGAGTCAATTCTGGAAGCATCTCGTTGTTTAACCCGTTTACAGTCTAGAGCCATCTCACGAAGGACGTATGGGAGGGTTCAGATGAGACCACCTTCAGAAGATAAGGAATCGGATGCTTGCTCTGCGGTTGCATCTGACAACACTGTATCCAGCGAAGGAGAACCCCGCGAGTCATTCATGATAAGCGCGGAACAAGTGGCCAAGACGCTTGAAGAAGCCATGGCCAAACAACAGGAGACCTTCAGGCTCGAGATGCAGATGGCCATGCAGACCATGAGGGAGATGCATGAGCAGCAAATCCAGGCACTGAGGAACCAGCAAGGCGAACCAAGCCACCGTAATCAGGTTGTTCAAGAAGTTGAACATACGGATACGGATGAAACTCGCAATGCCGATGACCCTCCCATCAACGCAGGGGGTGGTAATGAGGATGCCAACGAAGATACAAGTGAAAACTTGAAGATCAAAAGCCTCGAGAGCAAAATTAATACCTTGATGTCCGCTCAAGAGGTGAAGAAAACGGGCATTCCTTGTCCATACCCAAGGGAGTGGGATTCAATCCCCTATCCGGCGAAGTTTAGTCTAATCAACTTCACGTTGTTCGATGGGAAAGGTTCCCCCACTCAGCATTTGATTTATTTCAAATCGCATCTGGGTGTCATCTCTGGTAATGAGCCTCTGATGGTGCGGTCATTCGTTGGCACTCTTCGTGGAGCCGCCTTCGATTGGTACCGCCGCCTCAAGCCAGGTAGCGTGAGCAGCTGGGACGATATGGAGACCATGTTCCTCACCAACTTCTTCGATGACGACACCGAGATATCCATCGGAACGTTGCTCGACGAGAAACAAAAGGACGGGGAGTTAGTCGAAACCTTCGTCAAAAGGTTCCGGAACAAAGCGTTGAATTGCCGGGACCCGATCACTGAGGAGTTCATCCTCCAAACTTGCCACAACAACCTCGCATTGGACGTGTTGGAAGCAATAGGGACAGCACCGTCCAATAATTGGAAAGACTTGAAGGTCCGAGGGGAACAAGCCGAACGCTTCCTCCGAAGGAAGAAGGCCGAGAGGGGTCGATCGACGACCAATCCTCCAAACTCAAACTTTGCCTCCCGTGGTAAGGGTAAAACACCTGCAGTAGCTGTTGATGCCAATCAAACGTCACAACAGCAGTCCCGGAGACAACAGAAAACTTCGGATCAGAGGCCTCAAAAAGAGTACTCCTTCAAGGACGAAGATGTTCTAGCCATCTTCGAATCGCTCCTTAAAAATAACAAGATCAAGCTCCCACCGATCACGAATCAGGAGGAAGCTGACAACACTGCGGATCCGAAGTACTACGCATACCACAGGAGGATCCTTCACCCAACCAAGGCGTGCTTTACACTCAAAAATAGCATCCAAACCTTGGTTGAAGCCGGCGTCATAACGCTAGAGTGAGCCAGTCAAGAACGGTAAAACTCCAGTGGGTGCACGAGTATAAACTGTATTCCCTAACTCCGACCGGTATAAGAGTATAAACTGCTCCCTGATACTCCAATAGGTATAAGAGTCTAAACTATTTCCTTTCTTCCACGGGAAGTTCCTGGAGAGTGCCGCGCGTGGTACTCTTAAGGATAACCCGATCATGTAGCTGATACAATGATACACCCAGTCTTGCAAAGAAAGCTGGGGGTGGCTAATTCAGGTAACGGGAAGTTCCCGGAAGAATGTAATATTCTTAGGGATAACCCGATCATTATGAATAAAGCGATAAATACTAAACTCCTAATTTCCGAATACTTGATTAAACAGGAAAGAATTTTGGTCTATCAATCATTGACCAATCGTCAAAACACTTTGTGTTAAGTCTTTATCACTTAACACCAGAAACCCCCTTTGAGTAATTTGTACGAACCAACATCTTACAGTAATTTGTACTCTTACTCTCCTTTTTCGCTTGGTCAAACCTTCCTACAGTTAGGACCAAAACCAAATTCCCCTCTCGATTCCTTCAATGAACGAGAGGCCCACAAATCGAGCGAGTCTTACAGTTAGGATCGTTTTAAACCCCCCACTTGGTCAAACCTTCCTACAGTTAGGGCCACAACCAAAATCCCCTCTCGATTCCTCTAATGAACGAGAGGTCCACTTTCAAATCGAGTGATCAAACCTTCCTACAGTTAGGGTCATCTCAAACTCTCGCTTGGTCAAACCTTCTTACAGTTAGGACCAAAACCACAATTCACTCTCGATAAACGAGAAATTCATCCTTAGTTCGGTAATCAAAACCTTCCGACAGTTAGGGTTATCCGAATCTTTTTGATTCTCGGAGTGGAGATCCCACTCTTAGTTTCACCTTTCCGGATTCTGGGGGTGGAGATCCCCTCGAGTTTCCTTTCCTTCTTTGTTTGGGAAATAGAATATAAAATTCTTCCTTCCCAAACCAATCCTTTTCCAAGAATTTAGGATTCATCCTAGGAAGTTTATCCCGAATCCTAAGCAGGGATAAGTCTGCGCCTAACACGCGCTGCCGGTTTAGTCTTTTTCCGATTGAAAAAGGCACCAGAGTTCGATTCTGGGGTATTTTATCCTGAAACCTAAGTAAGGATAAGTCTACGCCTAACACGCGCCGCCGGTTAGTTCTTAACCGTTAAAAAGAACACTCGTCCACATATTCAACATTGTGGCAGGTTGTTATTAATAACACCAAAATCCATGCCTTACACGCATGGGGAATTTCATCCTGAATCCTAAGAAAGGATAAGTCGACGCCTAACACGCGTCGCCGGTTTAGTCTTTTTCCGATTGAAAAAGACACCAGAGTTCAATTCTGGGGTATTTTATCCCGAAGCCTAAGTAGGGATAAGTCAGCGCCTCACACGCGTCGCCGGGTAGCCTATTCCCGTAACAATGGCGAAGTCTATGTATTCGACATCATAGCACAAAGTCTCAGAGAATTCAATCTCTGAGCACAATGTTACATGCGAACGGATTTAAACAATCCGCATGCTAGCCCGACTCAAACGGTAGTCGGTAAAGGCTAATCAAATCCGTTTAAGGCTGGGGGTTAGCCAAAAATCCTAAAGTCAACGCCTAACACGCGTCGCCGGGTAGCCTATTCCCGTAACAAATGGTAAAGTCTATGTATTCAACATCATAGCATAAAGTCTAAAGGAGTTCATTCCTTTAGCACAACGTCACATGCGGAACGGATTTAAACAATCCGCATGTAAGCCCGATTCAAACGGTAATCGATAAGAGCACATCAAATCCGTTGAAGGCTGAGGATTTGCCAAAAATCCTAAGTCAACGTCTCATACACGTTGCTGTTTAGTCTTTTCATAGGAGAAAGACGAAGTCTACGTATTCAATATCGTAGCACTAAAAGGGTTAACTCTTTTAGCTTAACGTCACATGCGGAACGGACTTAAACAATCCGCATGCTAGCCCGACTCAAACGGTAGTCGGTAAAGGCTTATCAAATCCGTTGATGGCTGAGAATTTGCCAAAAATTCTATAAGTACGAGTCATTGACGCATCAATTCTATGGATTGGTCTCGTGACTCGAGTATCCGCCACGCTCCAATACCTTAAGAGCTTAAACTGTGTATACTCCAGCAGACGTACGAGTATAAACTGTGTCAAACGTCGAACAGCGCATTACAATGAGGCCTGGACGCCGGACAACGCGTTGCAACGAAGCTCAAACGCCGGACGACGCCGTCAATAGATGATCAGTTTTATGTTGAATCAACCAACTCGAGCTAAAAATCAAGAAATCAAGAATCGACTTCAAGTTCAAAATTCCAACAACGGTCAGACAATAAATGCAGCACCGGAACCCTTACAGACGTTTGACAAAGCACCGAATAGCCTGAAGGAATTGAAGGAATCCAGAACAGAAGCCATTCCAAAGTCCCGCTACACTGACTGAAGGTTAGGACAATCACATCCAAAGTATTCCAGACTCTTCTATAAAAGAACGAGGCTGAAATACTTTGGAGGGGGTATCTGTAGGCGTATAAAATTGCCTATAGGTCCCACAACACAGCTCGACACGGTGATTCGACAAATCAACGAACCATCGAGTGACGAAGCGACGAGGTCAACAAATTGCACGCAAACAATGTCAATCGCGTGCGGAATCAATCCAACGGTTCGAGGAGTCAACGAGTCATCTAAACAAGAGCGAACTCGGATGAACCACGATCGAATCAAGATCGGTTTCGGACTCAAACTCAGAAGCGGATTAACTGCCATATTTGGAATCAAGTCAACAAGTCGATTCCAAACCAAGTCAACCACAACCGAATCAAAATCCAAATCAACGGAGAACCGGAAACACCGGAAAACGGCGAAACGGACAACACCTGGGAACTCGGCCAAAACCGAGCCAAACCCGGGGTGGCTCGGCCCAAGCCGAGCCACCCTGAGGTGGCTCGGCAACCGAGCCACCTTGGGGTGGCTCGGCATGAGCCGAGCCACCCCAAGGTGGCCGGTTTTCCCCCCCTCTCCCCTTGTGTGTTGTGTACATGTGCATACGAGCACAGTGAGAGGCTATAAATAGAGGAGGGGTTCTTCATTTTCAGGGGTTGGATTTTGGAGGAGGCGAAGCCCTGCTGGATTGAAGACTCAGATCTAAAAAAAAAGATCTCAACTTTGAAGGCTTGAAGGCTTGGACTTCCAGATCCGGTGCCCGGCGATCGTCAACGTCAAATAAGGCAGGAGTTCGAGGGAATCGGATCTGAGATCTACACGATCACACTCCGGATCTAAGCTTGGTTCTTAGATCCCGAGCATCGAGCGGTTGTTTCCTTGGTGAAACAATCCCTCCCGGCTATTATTCCCTTGGTGGAATAGTACCCGTCATATCGTGTAGATCCGACCGGATCGAGATCACGCGGTGGTCCACGGATTAACCCCGGCGCAGGCAAAGAACCCACAAAGCGAGTGACCGCATAATAGGAGCTCGCGATTCGTTCGGCAAACAAGGATAAAATTTGTAATCTTTCTTTTTCTTATTTTTGATTTTCATTGTAACCGGATCTTATAAAAAGATCGGATCTTTGTAACCGATAAACAGTTATTGAGATGGCAATGATATCAATGAAGAAAGACATGAATTTTCCCGCGAACATCTACGATGCAGGGGTCCTAAAGAAAGAGAAGGTTCAAAAGCAGATGACCACGAATATGATCACCTTGATCTTTGGGATAGATCTCCCGGAGGTCTAAGCTCCGGCAGGGGTAATTCCTATCCCCAAGACAGTCTTAAAAATCACTAATGACGACCCTCACAACCAACGAGGGAAGGGTTTAGTTCCCTAGACACTGCCATCGGGTCAGATAATGTGGGTCCATCCGGACCTCCTAAACGACGAACAATGGACTACGAAGCCCTCGAAAGGGGCTAAGGGAAAACATTGCAATGTCGTCTCCACCATCCTGGGTGGAGATAAGACAGTAGTGGCTGCCCCGACCGACTTCGAGAAAGAGACCACTGCCCTCTCCACGAGAACAGGGAGGGAATTCACAAAAGAGTACCCCCACAAGGGCAGAGAACCCGGCAGGACCTCCCACGAGGCCGACCGCGGCAACCCCTCCCGATCCAGACAGGCCGAGCTCAAGCTGTCATTCTTTCCGATTTAATGTACTCGCGCAACTGAAGAGCATCCCCACGCGAATTACCATGTATGACCTCCTACGGGTATCCAGGCCTACTCGAGAAGCTCTACAAGAGGCATTGGCCAACTCAGAAGCCTTCTCCACCCACTTCTTGAGGAAGGAAGACACGAAATGGGAGTGTACGAGGTATTGCTAGACCATCGAGCGGGTCCCATGCATCACTTTCACTCCCGAGGACATGCTCATCAAGAGCACAACTCATGATCGACCACTGTACTTCATGGGGTACGTTGGTTCGTCGAAAGTAGATCAAATTCAGGTCTACCCGGGGTCTGCATTGAGCATTGTACCCCTGAAGTTGATCAAACACTTGGGGATACCGCCAAAACGTTTATCCTCGACTACCATAACTATCTTTAGCTTTAATGCCACGGGGACTCGGCCACTCGGTAAAATCCGCCTGAAATGTCGGATAGGCAACATGAAGACGGAGGTGACCTGCTACGTCATTGATGCCGAGCCTTCCTACAACGTGCTCTTAGGACATCCGTGGATCCATGGCAACCAAATAGTCCCATCCACGTTACACCAATGCCTGAAGTATGTGGATGATTACGAGCAAGTTAAAACAGTAGTGGCCGACAAGCAACCCTTCAAGGGCGTCGAAAACTACTTCACAGACTCTCTGCTGTATCAAGACCCCGATGATCCACCGGTTGAGGAACTAGAGAGCGGCATTGAGGTAGATAGCGAGCCTGAGTATGGTGACAACCTAGTCCTGAATGACTTCGATTCAATTGTAATCAGTTACGAAAGTCACAATGCAACTAACGCTATTCAAGAGGAGGAAATTGTCATGAATGAGAAGTTTAACTTTGCTTATTTGTCGTCTTGCTCCACATCCGAGGATGAGGCACCCAATAACCTGTTGTCAAAACTCTACAGCGATCCCTCCCTGCACTTGCCCGTATGCTCGTCGTACGTCACGAAGGCACAGCCGATCAAGTCATCGTAAGCTGTACTCGTCGTGCCAGTCCGGAATAATTATCGAAAAGGTATTATCTTCGGTCGAATCGATCGCCCCTTACACACACTATGGGATGAATCTGAAGACGAGGACCCCGCGCCTCAGTTTTTACAATACAGTCAAGTCGCAAAATGCATGATGAGCGACATGGGATATGACCTTACTCGCTTAGAAGGCCTGAATTACGATCGAGGGCGCAAGATGGTCATTCGACCTGCTTATGTACCCAAAGGCAAACCCTCAAATTACTTCAACAGGACTCGGAGAGGCTTAGGCTACTCCTCTTCCTCATCAGATTTGTGCTGTTATGCTAATGAAGACTCCAACTATGCATGTTCGGGAGATCGATCGTCGACAACCTCGGCATGGGACTCAGACGTCAGCGTAAGGGATTTGTTCGGCGACCTCACGGTCAACATGGCTGCGATTGATCCAGCTGAAATGGCGGAGGAGGGACAGGTCTCGCTTTATGATGAGACATGGGATCGCCACATTAACGCTCAGTGGAATTGTCGCTTTGAGCAGCGCGAACCACCGACCGAAGATGAAATCCTCCAGGTGAACATGGGCGATGAGATGAACCCCAAGCCTATATTCATTAGCGGTAGTTTACCTCCTCAGGAAAAAGAAGACCTCATTACCCTCATACGGGAATACATCGACGTCTTCGCATGGAATTACGAGGACATACCCAGCCTCAATCCGCGGGTCGCCATGCATCGCCTCAACATCGGCCCAGACGCCAAACCAGTCAAGCAACAGCAGAGGCGGTTTCGCTCTCAAATCATGGAGGCGATCGAGGCCGAAGTGAAGAAATTGATCGAATCCGGTTTCATCAGAGAGGAACAGCACCCCGACTGGGTGGCCAATATTATTCCAATCCTGAAGAAAAACGGTAAGATTCGCATCTACATTGACTTCAGAGATCTCAACGTTATGTGCCCTAAGGACGAGTTTCCTCTACCCATCACGGATGTCATCATTGATAACACGTGTGGATTTGAGAGGATGTCCTTCATGGATGGTTTCTCAGGGTACAATCAAATCAAAATACACCCTGAAGACGAAAAACACACTTCATTCAGGACTCCCATGGTGGTATACTGCTACACGGTCATGCCCTTTGGACTCAAAAACACCAGCACAATCTATCAGCGCGCTATGAGCACGATCTTTTGAGATAATCTGCGCAAGACAGTCGAGTGCTATGTGGACGACCTAGTCGTAAAGAGTCGCCATAAATATGACCACCTCTAAGACTTGAGGGTGATGTTCGAACTCATGAGGACCCATCAACTCAAGATGAATCCTACGAAGTTATTCTTAGGGATGTCTAGTGGTAAATTCCTCAGTTTTGTCGTCACGACAAAAGGAATCCAGATTGACCCAGACAAAGTACGAGCGATTCAAGAGCTTCAGCCACCCCGAAACCTCAAAGAACTAAGGGGTCTTCAGGGGCGATTGGCCTACATCCGGAGGTTTAGTTTAAACCTTTCGGGCAAATGTCAACCCTTCTCCAAGCTAATGAAGAAAGGTACTTCCTTCATGTGGGATGAGCCTTGCCAACGGACCTTCGAGGAGATCAAAGTTTATCTCTTGAACCCATCTGTCCTTGCGGCGCTGATCTCAGGAAAACCATTCCTCATCTACATCAGGGCTATGGAGCATTCTCTGGGCGCCCTCTTGGCACAAAATGATGACGCGGGCCACGAGCAGGGCATCTACTATCTAAGTAGAACCTTGTAAGGCGTCGAACAGTGGTACCCGATGGTTAAAAAGGAATGTTTAGCCTTAGTGTTCGCCATCCAAAAGATGCGGCACTACCTGGTCAGCCAGACAATCCGCATTATTTTTCGGATGAACCCCATCCGAGTTTTCATGACACAGCCTGTGGCGTTAAACTGGCGTTTGGCCAGATGGGCACTCCTGCTGTCTCAGTATGACATTCACTTCATGCTACAAAAATCAGTCAAAGGACAGGCTATCTGTGATCTTATAGCTAGTCACCCATTGGGAGCAAAGACCGACCTATTCGAAGACTTCCCGGATGAACCCCCCGAAGTCAACATAACTTAGTCACCAGAGGTTTGGCAAATGTTCTTCGACGGCGCATCTCACGTAGGCACAAGCGGCTCTATCATTGCAGGAGTAGGGGTGGTCCTCACTTCTCCGCATAACCACGTGCTGCCCAGAGCATTCTCTCTAACAGAGCCATGCACCAACAATGTGGCTGAGTTTAACGCGTTACTCATCGGACTCGAGTTGACAGAAGAATTAGGGATAAAACACCTTGAGGCTTACGGCAACTCCCAACTCATCGTCAAACAAATGACCGGTGAGTACGAAATTAGAAATGACGATTTGATCCCGCTTTGAAAAGCCGCTATCAAGCTAGTGGGGTTATTCGAAGTTTCCATATCGAGCATGTGCTAACCTAGCCCAGCCGTTAGGGACGACCCAGTGGGTCACTTTGGCAAGCCGAAGACTCTTTCGACTAAAGGATGTCCCAGAAGCGAACGCCACCCATCAAGTCTCGGATCAACCCGACCTTAACGACTGGCGTCCCCCGATCATCGATTACGTCCTATACGATATGTTGCCCGAAGAAGCGAGGGAGCGAGAGTCTGTCCGGCGTTGCACCACGAGGTTCTACTATGATTCAACCACCAAAACGTTATATCGGAGGTCGTACGATGGCTTGTTACTTTGATGTCTTTCGAAGGTAGAAGCACAAGAAGCTCTACGTGAAGCCCATGACGGCGCTTGCGGGGCTCACTAGCCCGGACCCAAGCTTTGGGATCGTTTGCGAAGGATAGGCTATTTTTGGCCTGGGATGGTCGACGACACAGTCACTTACGTAAAGCGCTGCCACGAGTGCCAAAACCATGCCAACTACATGCATCAACCTCCTGAATACCTACATCCGACAAAAGCGTCATGGCCTTTCGAGGCATGGGGGATGGACATAGTCAGGCCAATATCCCCGCCGTCGGCAAGAGGCCATCGCTTCATCCTCGCGATCACTGACTACTTCTCCAAGTGGGCCGAAGCCGTCCCCTTAAGAGAGGTCAAGACCAGTGACGTGGTCAAGTTCATCAAACACCATGCCATATACCGATACGGCGTGCCCCGACGCATCATTAACGACAACGGCACACAATTCGTCAGCCATACATTCACCAGGTTTTGTGACAAGTTCTGAATACAGAACCTTTCCTCTACGGCCTACAACCCTTTGGCGAATGGATTGGCCGAGGCCTTCAACAAAACAATCATTAAGATCTTGACCAAGCTGACTTCCACTAGCAAACACGACTGGAACGAAAAGCTAGGTGAGAACTTATGGGCATATCGCACGACGGTTCGTACACCGACTGGCAACACGCCCTACTTATTGGTATACGGCTGTGAGGCAGTATTACCATTAGAGATTCAAATTCCATCCCTCCGCGTCGTCCTAGCAACGGGGATGACGACTGAGGATAATCACCAATGACACCTCGCAGAGCTCGAAGCGTTGGACGACAAACGACTGGAAGCTCAACAACACATTGAGTTCTATCAGGCCCGAATGACCAAGGCTTTCGACAAGAAAGTCAAACGCCGAGCCTTCAAGGAAGGAGAGTTGGTACTGATCGCTCGCCGACCAATGATTCTTACCTCCAAGAAGAAGGGCAAATTTTAGTCCAAATGGGAAGGACCGTTCGTAGTAGAGACAGTCTATTCGAATGGGGCCTATCGCCTCGTCAAACCAAATGGTGACAAGATCATGATGCCCATTAACGGCAAATACTTAAAGAAGTACTACCCTTAGACCTTCTTCAAAACTCCCACGAGTGCATGAGTCTAAATTGGTTCTCACTCCCCTCCAACTGGTACACGAGGCTAAACTATTCCCACTTCATATACTCCGACAGGAAACCCTATATCAGACGCTACTAATGATGCTCTTAGGCGTGACCTAGGTCACGGATTGGTCCAACTTCCTTATAGTCAGGATCAGGATAATTCTGTCATATTAATTATAACCTCTGGAAAAATCAACTTACTAGTCCTCCTCAATAGGAAAGTAGGTCCACAGAGTTGCTCAAATCGCAACAAACCCCCACTGTCATGTTAACACCAAACCTCTGACAAAATCAACTTACCAATCCTCTCCAATGGGATGGTGAGCCCACCAAAGTCGCTTACATCGCGACAGACAATTCTGTTATGTTAATTATCACCTCTAACCAAATCAACTCATCAATCCCTTCCGATGGGATGATAAGTCCTCATAGTTGCTCCAACCGCAACAAAACTCCATCAGTTTAATGATCACCTCTGATGATCGGCACCGTTATTCATACGAGTAACACAGCCTAAGTAATAACCTACCATGCGACATGTTATTACTTCGGTCAATAGTCACACTCCTACATCCCTGAACTACTTGACCTATTCCGGATATCCTAACATTCTCTTAGGATAATCAATGGGTATTAGCCTACCGCGCGACGGCTCCTGCAACAATCGATCGTCACATTCCAACATCCCTGAACGATTCGGTTATCATCTATGTCGTCACCCATCCACATGATGACAATTATCAAGGGCGGCTCGACAGGCGACATGTCCCACTGTTCCCCCAAACAACAACTTGCCAAATAGCAAGTCAAAGTTAGGTCCTTCAGTGGGTCGCATGCATGAGCGACTGCCCTTTGTTTCGAGCTAAGTGTTACCCTCTCGGTCCCACTTGAGCTGCAACGTGAAAGTCAGAGTTAACCTGACCCTATGCCACGAACAGCCAAGAGCAGAAAAATAGCCTAACGACTAAGTCTAAGACAGATTAGTCGAAGGCCCGTCGGGCTACTAGAGATGGCATGAGTAGCTCATCTCAAGCGCCAAACAGCGCAGGAGAATCCAACATGAAGATAAGACGCAGATTAGACGTACATCAACACCAGAAAATAAAGAAAAGAAAAAAACTGTGCACGCAAAGCAGAGGATAAACAGTACAAATAACCATTACGGGCCAAAATTACATACATTAAGTTTAAAGTTGTGATGCAGCCGGCATCAACAAAGTTACAAAATAGAAAAAGGTCTTAAACAAAATAAGCATTAGATGAGCTTCAACAGGCTGAAGGCAGCAATCTTGGCCTTAACCGCTGCGAGATCCACCGCGCGCCTAGCCTTCGCCTTCTCCTCCTGCTTCTGTCGAAGTCTGGCGAAAGCAGCCTCGCCTACCTCCTCTTCCTGGCAAAGAAGCTGGAGCACCCGCTCTTCCGCCTCCAGGGCCTGATACGCCTGCACCTTCTTGTGCTCCAGCTACCTTAGCCGCGCCTCACCTTTGCGAGAACTGGCGTCCAAGAAGAAGTTGTCGTCCATGTAAGCGTCCATCTTTGCCAGTATAGCTTGATGTTGCCTGTGCAGATGCTTGAGTAGAGCCTCCTGCCTCAAGATCCGTTTCACCAAGTCCTCGTGCTCGAACAAAGCGCTCATGGCGATAAGCACGGGTTTGGAGTCAGCTTGCACTAGTTCCTCCAGGCAGTACATCAGCCCCTCCACATGGTGGAGCTCTCGCTCACACCGCCGAGCAAGTTGCACACCGCCTACGTGGCGGATCTCATCCATACTCTCCTCCACGAAGGAGAGCACGTTGTAGTACCGCCCAGCGCCTTCACCTACGATGGTGGCAGTCCTACGGATGGCGTCCTCTAGTCTTCGAAGGAGGGCAAACACCGGATGGGGAGCAGAAGTCGATTCTGCAGACCCTTGAGCCAGATCGCTGGCTTGATACTGCATCGCTCCAGCACCGGTGACGAGGGAAGAAGAGCCAACACTCTCGGATGCCATGGGGCAAAGCACGCTCTAGAGTTTTGTCTTTACTCTTGAGATAAGACGAGGGTTCGTAGACACGAGGACTCAGCCAGGAGGGCGGCGAGTGCGTCATATATAGCTGAAGGCCCGATGGTCGAGATTCGTTGTCCCAAGCAATCAAGCAGCTTAGATGTCCTGCGACGCTTCGAGCTCAACGCTAATAAAACCTAACCCTCTCAGGACTCCAAACCGAACGATTGGATTGAGCACGAGAGGCGAACAGTTTCGTCACTTCGCCATTAATGAGCATTAACACGCCCACAGCACCTTAGCTGGCAAGCATTTGGGCCCACGGGCAGACACGTGGCAAGAGTTCGCCTGCGTTCAAATCTTCACTTGCAAGATAGATTCACCATCACGTGAGTTTCCCTTGCAGCGTGAACTCACCAACATTCGAGTTTAGCCTTCGAATGCAAACTCGCCATCACTCGAGTTCCGCCCACAGCATGAACTCGCCAACGTTCGAGGTTACCTCTCAACGCAAACTTGCCATTTCGTGAGTTTCGCCTGCAGCGTGAACTCATCAGCATTCGAGTTTAGCCTTCGAATGCAAACTCGCCATCACTCGAGTTCCGCCCATAGTGTGAACTCGCCAGTGTTCGAGGTTAGCTCTCAATGCAAACTCGCCATCATGAGAGTTTCGCCCACAAGGTGAACTCGCCAGCGTTCGAGTTTAGCCTTCGACAAAACCTCGCCATCACGTGAGGAGCTTCACCTACGGCACGAAATTGTCGGTGGTTATATGAGCAAAACACTGAATGGTGACATATGAAAAGGATATGTGCATAACGAGAAAGTACAAACTTTATTGGATGCTTCTAGACAGTACATTTGAACAAAGTTATGGCTTTACAACCAAGAGAGTTACAACATTACATTCAAGAAGCAAAACATGAAACAGAGCACCTAGAATCTACTCCTACCCTACGGACCTATTCTAGGAATTTGAAGGAGGCAAGCTTAGCCTTGACTTCGGCTAGCTGCTCTGCACGCAGGGCGCGAGCCTTTTCCTCTGCCTCTTGCCGGACCCATGCTTCGAAAGAAGCGTTAGCGGCGGCATCCTCCTGAAGCAGTAGTGGAAGAGTACGCCTCTCTCTAGCAAGATCACCTTCCACCGTCTCGCTCTGAATGCGCAGGCCTGTCAAGGTTGATTCCCCTTCCGAACGCGGGATCGTACCCAAAAAGATGGAAGAGATGACAAACTCCATGTTAGATTACAATAGGTGGTATTGGAGATCCAGACTGGCGATGATCTACTCCTTATCTTCTATGTCTCGCCGACGACATTCTTGCTGCCACATAGCATAGTGACGAACTAGAACCAAGAATGACTTCACTTGGGGCTCCAAATCCACATGTCGTAAGCTCTCCAGTCTCGTCAGAAGCAACTCCAAATCGAGGAGCTTCATTTCACATCTTACCCCGAGCATCAAGTCGCTCTGGCAACGGAGACGGGCCACACAGTCCGAAAGAGACTGCTTCAGATCCGCGAAAGTACTGCGATCCTGATCAACGAGCGAGATCACTTGCTTCGCGGCACTCTCCAACTCTTCTAATTGAGCCAGAACGGGGCCTGAAGGTCTCTGCTCCGGATCGCGATCAGGTGTGGGAGCCGAAGGAGAAGCGCCACCCCTTGCCTTCTTCGCGTTAGACGTCTTCGCTCGCGGTGCCATTCTGAACAAGAAGGAAATAATCAACGTAGTGTCCCTTCTGACGAAAAAAGGGCAATGAATGACGTACGGAAAAAACACGTGTCCATCATCCCACGGCCCAGAGCGGGCGTGGAGAACGACGAAGCCACTTACACCGCCTTGATGTGAGATGACGTGCCAATGTTAGTCCAGCTGGCGAGCACTCGAGACCGCGATCAGATGCATGGCCTTCCTCTGAGTTTGCACTAACTTCGCCTCCAGCATAGTTTGACCACGGTCAGAAGTCGCCCATGGCTCAAATTCACATACGGCTTGAATTTGCCTGCAGTTAGGATGCGCTAGCAGTGTAAACTCGCTAAGTGTCCAAAATCCGACTGTAGCTTGAACTCGCCTATAACAAAAGACCCGCCTGCAATGGTCTCACAGAGTAAAAGAAAAGACAGCAGCGGCTAAGAGGGATACATGCACAAACATAAGGGGAAGCCTAACGAGTGCAACATTCATCCAGTTTTAAGACAGTGCATTTTGAACAAAGTTGTGATATCACAAACAAACAAGTCATGACACGGTGACAAAAGCAAAACAAGCAAAGTGTCTCAACACAGTCTTAGACCTGAGGTCTTAGTCCAACAAAGTAAAAGATGTAAGCTCTTCTTTGACCGCCACCACCCTTCTCGCGTGGTCCTCCCGGGCTTTGTCTTCAGCCTCCCTCCGAACCCGGTCTTTAAAGCTTGACCTGGCGGCAGCATCTTCCTGGCGCAAGGTTTGGAGGCTTCGAGTTTTCGTCTCAGCGGTATTGCTAACCTTTACGATCTCGGATTAAAGCCCCCTCAGAGTCGCCTCTGCCTGCTCCAGCTCACCTCTCAGGCAAGAGATGGTGGAAGTGAAGTCACCTATCCGCTCTTCTAATGAGTACTGTTGACCCACCCAGAAGGCGATATTGGAATCCAAGTCTGCTATTTCCCTAGAGCAAACCTCCTCCTCCAAGGCCTCCTGACGCCTGATACGAACCAGGAAAGATCTCTATCCTCATCAAGCATGACTCTAGGAAAAGGAGCTTCTGCATGCAACACGTGGCAATCCGGTTTTCGCCCAACCACCTAAGGTCAACCATGCGGTCCAGGAGAGACTGCTTGAAGCTATTATAGCTCCCCATGCCGAGACTGACGAGGGAAATCACCTACTTCACGGAATTCTCGAACTCCTTAAGGTGAGCTTGTAGGGACAAGGAATCCAAGGAAACAGGCTCTTGACCCGGAGCGAGCGCCCTAATGGGTGGAACCTCGTGACAAGGTTCGGCTCCAGGCTGAGGAACAGGACCTGAGGTGGAGGAGGTAGTGGTACCCTCAGATTCGTCATCAGAAATTAAAATAGGCTCGGCCGCATGATCTTCGGCAGTCGGCACTTCTCCTTGGACTGTGTAACGCAAACAACAAAACAGGAAGGAGTTAGGCGAGAGGAACCGGCTCGACCTACGACTACATAGAAATCAGGACAAAGGGATACCTTCAGCGGCAGCAGCCCCGGTGGTACCGAAGAAGATGCCTCCTTCCTCTTCTTCGAGGCAACTCTTTTCACTTTCGGTGCTATTTCGAGTGTAAAGAAAAGAAAATTTGGACTTACTCTGAAGAAAACAACACGGGAACTGCGACCTCTCTTAACATGGGGGAGGGGCATTAAATACTCTAGTCCTAGGTGGTTATCCACCGCTCGATTGGACCTTTTAGGGCCAAACAGTTGAGAGTAAGGCCGAGCAATTCGGATCTCGCGTTAATGGCCAGGATCTGACAGTTTCTGGACACAATCTTCAGCCAATGGCCTAAATCAGGCGCGGAGGACGAAGAGGCCCACTACGCCGTATTTAATGCGAAATGACGTGCCAACGTCTTCTTAACTGACGTGTATGTGGATCAACACGTGGCCCACTAAAAGTGGAGCCTGCCCAGCGTCGAATTCATCGTTTGAACTCCCACGGGCCAAGCCCAATTGGACTCGCATACCATTCTGGAGTTCGAGTTAGTTCCAAATTCGCCTGCGGACAGAATCCGCCTGTAGGTAAGATAAACCTGCACCCAAAATTCGCCGACATCTAGAGTTCCCCTGTAGCTAGGATTCCCTTACAGCCAAACTCTGACTAATCACCATAAAAAGAAAAAAAATGAAGCACACGCAAAGGAGATAGTGGCCAGAAACAAAAGGATAATTTCATTCATAAAAAGAAATTCTATTACAACGGGGAATTGAAGCAAATTACAAAGCTGTCAACCGCGACTCTGCCTCACGAATCTCCCTAGCGTAACGAAGCTCGAGCCTCCTCAGGATCTCTCGACGGAGATCTTCCTCAATGCACGAGACTAAATCTTGGACGGTATGTCTGGCCTCCTTGAGAGCTCGGTCCTTTTCCTTGACGGAACCAGCGACCAGTTGCCGACGAGACTCGATATCCTCCAACTCCTTTACCAATTGTTCGCGCACCTTCTCTTGAGTGGCTAGGGAGGCTTGCGCATTGGCAATGACTTGCTTTAGCTTCCCTATCTCCAAAGACAGGCGAGAAAGGTGGTTGTCAGCCTTATGTTGCTCATAGGCCAGTCGTTCGTTCTCGGCCTTAACCTGCTCTAACTCTGCTGATAACCTTGCCTCCAACGACATGGTCTCATTTAGTCTGCAATCTTGATCAAGAAGACCATGTCGTGATCGAGGTCCTCCTTGAACTCCTCAAAGGGGCAGTTCTCCTCCAAGGCGAGCTTGATGCAATCGGCTAGAGTGTCTTGAAAGTTAGCTAGGGTTCGAGCCACCTTCTTTTTACGCGAACGTTCCAAGGGAGAGAGGGTAGCCTCATCCGCTACGGATGAAGGTACGATCGAGGTACTAGTGGTCATGACTACAGAGGTGGCAACTGGCGCTGCCAAAACCGACGTGTCTGCCGACGCCACTGGAGTAACTGCCGCAGTGCCAACAGTCACTAAAGCCGAGGAAGTGATCACTGACCGAATCGGGGTCCCCCTTTGAATCGAAGGTTCCTGCGCCGAGGGCCCACCCTCGACCAACGCTTCTTCAGGAATAGGGATCTCCCCTTGTTGGCCTGATACCTCTTCATGGGCAGGCGCCTCCTCCTCGCTCGATATCGCCTCATGAATTGAGACATCATCGTCCGCCTCTGATTCGCCCATATCTCCAGGCGAATGACCCACCCAATAGGGAAGGTCCTCTTTACCAGTGGCTTCATGGGCAGGATCCGCTACAATTTCAAGAAGAGGGTTAGCAAAGATTTCTCGAGAGGAACCCCATTGGCAGTTCAATACAGAAGGGCCAACTACACTAGGATCTACGCTTACCTGAGCCGCCAAACCCTTCTTCATCTCCAGTCCCCTCCTCTTCGTCAGAAGGAATGGAGATCACTCTCTCGACTGCACCTGCACAAATTCAACACAAACGTCAGGTGACGCGTATTCGATCTTGCACCCGAGAATGCAGCACTAAAGGTTACCTCTTGGCGCGAACGTAAGGGTCATTGAAACCCCGGTCTGTGGCCTCACACTAGACTATGGAAGAGCATCCTTCGAGGTCGCCGGAGCTACCCCCGATACGGCAGAATGGGTGGCAGAACAGCTCTAGTCCTAGGCGCAGTCACTCCAGGAATAATCACCTGTGCAGCGTCATCCTAACCTTCCGCCGCTCTGGCAGTCTTAACCGTCTCTCCACGATGGGCCTTCTTGGCCGCTTCTTGGAGCCTTCAGCCACTGTCTACCACTGCCGCTTAGAGAGAAGCGAGCTACTCAGAGATAGGAGGGGTATCCCCATCCGTCCAGCTATCGTACTCCGGGCCTGTTCCAGATGATCGCCTACCCGGATTAACTCGTCAGATTCCCTCTGCTTACTGGAGGGATCCAACGGAAGACTAGGGGAGGGGGATCGAGCCTCAGACGCCTCGGGCTCATCTAGAACTCCATTGAAACCCTCGATGTCTTCAGCTAGATCTTTTGAAAACCACTCCCTAGCAGTTTGGCGGCCCCTCCACCTTGAAGTACGAGGGGCTCCTCTGGGACGATGTCCGTGTTCCATCAAATAGGAACTCTAGAACCGAAAGCCCTCAAGATTGGTGCTGGCTCCCTGATACCACCTGCAGTACAGGAGCATATGGTGTAAATCTCGATCCTTCGTAGGTAGCTCAAAATGGGCATCAGTACCGCCAGCATGAGTCTAGAACCACCCCCGAGCGCCATGCACCATTCCTCCCTCGAAGTACAAGTGGGGGTTGATGTTTCCCACGTACAGTTGGTCGTACCCGAACTGGCGAGCAAACCTACAGGGGAGGTACGGCTTGAGGTAGCACACAGAGCCTATTCATAGGATATGATACCCCGGGCGGATGTTCACCAACCATCGAAAAGAGCCGCAGGAGAGAACGGTTTGATGGTCCACCGTTGATACGTCCCTGAGGGACTCCCCGTATCCTCCTCCGCTGAAATAGGGGAAGAACCGGCAAAAGTCATAATAGCCAAAATGGGAGAGCATCTTCCGCACGTCGAGGATGTCCTTACACTTCCAAGAGCACCTCTCCAGGCACTGGACGAACGGAACGAACCTGTCTCCTTGAAGAGATGCAGGAGTACTCATCAAACACTCACAGTAGTAGACAAACCACGCCTCAAGTAGGTGTACAGCAGCCTCACCCTGTGGTTAGGGGTCGTGATGACTTCCTCTTCTCCTTCATCGGCAGTCGACACATGATAGAATTGGGCCGTTAGTGTGCGGAGTCCCCGATGGATGCATGCCACCATAGCCGACACCAACGTAGAGGATTTCCCGTGGGCTAAGCGAACCGTGGGATACACGACCTCAACCGGAAGCGCCTCAAAAGAATAAGTGGGGACCACACACCTCTTCATCCACAACATGAGGTACCCTGCGAGCAGAGCCTTCACGGATATAAGGGACTTGGCCTGGTGGTGAAACGAATGGAAGACCGTGCCGAATTTGAATCCGCCCTCGTCGTACTCAAGGGTCACGGAGGCTCCCCCTTCGGCCATCCTCCTCTCCACTTCGGACTGGTCACATTCACCCAGCGGCAGAGTAGGCCTTCCTTTGATGTCATTCTCCGGGAATAAGTAATCAGCCCAATTCTTATGGCTAATCCGCGGAGCCCTCCTCTTTTTTCCCTTGTGGTCCACCGCCCCTAAGGTATTGAGGCATATATGGTAGTGGCAGAGCAGCTCCCATAAGGTCTCGACCACCAAGGGGGAACGGTCTGAAAGTTGGTCAATCTCATCTTGACCAGCGACATACTCTTCGTAAGGGAAGCTTCCTAAGGACAACCCTGACACGTCATACATCTCGTGGAGGGTTATGCCTAGTTCACCATTGGGGGTGAAGAACGTGCCGCTGTCCGTGCAATATAGCTCCAAGATGCTATGAAACTGAGGAGCGTTAAACTTCAAACCATGTCGAGTGGCCCGAATAGCCACGAACAATTCTGAATCCATGAGGTCAGAGTTCTCAGCCAAAACATAGTCAGTGATCTTGGACCACCAGGTGTTGCTGCCAGGCACGGAGTAGACCCACCCGGGGCTCGGAAGTCCTTTGGGGGAAATCTCCCACCAGCTTGGAAGAAGCGATGACGGAAGGTCTCCGCAACCGCTGTCGTCTCCCCAGCGGGCAACTCATTAAACGGTAGGCCAGGGCATAAGCCTGTCACGCGTTTGCAAGATCTCTCCACCCCGTACCCAGTCGTGAGCCTGTAAAAACACCACAAGTAACCCCGTCTTGAGTAGGGGTCAGATCCCAGTTCATCACTCGGGGGACCGCGAGGGACCGTAACTCAACGATCGAGTATCCTCTCAGCATGCTGGGAAGATAATAGTGGACCCCGTCCACCACACGGAGCCACCTGCTCTCCTTGATCAACGGAGCGGAAGGATCAGTCACAGCATCACCGAACAGAAACTGGGGCTTTTGTAGGACCATCCTGGCTTTGTCTGTCAGCACCGTGTCGGTAGTCAACTCACGCAACATCAAAGGATGACCGTCGGTGACTCTCTTTATCAGGCCGTCTGGCTTATCAGCGGCGAACACGGGCACTGGATCCAAAAAAGGGAATCGGGAAGGGGCCGTATAGCCTGTACCACCGACGAGACCGATGGCTACACCCTTCGGAAGAGCTTTATCAGAAAAGGTCGCTGCAAGACAGAGCCAAAGGATTAGAACGAAATTCGCCCCAACGGTAAATCTACCTATCAAACCATGATGAACAAATAAAAATCCACCAGTCAGGAAGTGAAATCCGCCTGACAAAAACGAGATCTTCCTGTATAGACTACATTCGCCTTTACTGGACAGAAGTCGAATTCACCTACAAAAATGAGTTCGCCTTCACCCAATAAAGGCCAATCTCGCCTGTAAAGGCAAAAATCATCTTCTACAAATAAACGTAAAATCTGCCCGAAAAGGGCCGATTTTATCTGAATCAGGGAAACTTCCAAAAGACGACAGAATCTACCATGGAAGATGAGCGATGCTCATCCTTCTGACCCGACATCGGCAACCAACGTAAGGTCGACGAACCTATTGACTTACCCAGATGCGTTTCGGGCACATTGGCAGTCGCGCCGACGACAGGACGATCGGAGTAGCGTCCAGGACCTCCTCCTTTCGCAACGCATTTCTTGGATTTCGGCGCTGTAGGTGTATAAAACTGCCTAAAGGTCCCTTAACATAGCTTGGCATGGTGATTCGACAAACCAACGAACCATCAGGCGATATATCCAAAGCATGTTCGTTAGACCACAACACCGAAGCTAAGTGAGACGCGACGAAGCGGATTAACGAGGCGACGAGGTTAACAAACCGCACGCAAACAATAGAATACATCCAATCGCGTGCCTAATCAAGCTAACAGGTCGATGAATCAATGAGTCATCTAACCGTAGAGTCCACCACATCAATCAAGAGCGGACTCGAACGAATCAAGATCAAATCAAGATCAGATCCAGACTCGAACTCAAACACCAAAGTGGATTTACTGCCAAATCAGGATCCGGACTGCCAAATTAGAGTCCAGATCAACAATCGAGTTCAAATCAAGCGCAAAACCAGAAAACGATGAAACACCAAGCACCTGGAGGGCTCGGCCGAAACCGAGCCACCTCTAGGTGGCTCGGCGAGCCACCAAGGTGGCTCGGCAAGCCACCAAGGTGGCTCGGTGGCCGAGCCACCTCTAGATGGCTCGGTGGCCGAGCCACCAATTAGTGGCTCGGCCAAGGCCGAGCCACCTTTTGGTGGCTCGGTGGCCGAGCCACCTAGGTGGCCGAGCCCAGATCTGGGCCCAGATCTGAGCCCAGATCTGGTTTGAGAACCTATAAATAGACTTGAAGGCTCATTGTTTTGAAGGTTGGATTTTTTGGAGGCGAAACTCTGCTGGATTAAAGCCTCAAGACTAAAAAAGGTTGAAGCTTTGGAATCTTGGAGTTTTGGACTTTTCAGATCTGGTTCTTAGCGTTCATCCACACCAAATAAGGCAAGAGTTCGAGAGAGATCAGATCTAAGATCCACACGGTTATCCTCCGGATCAAAACTTGGTTTTTGATCCCGAGAAGAGTATCGATTTTGCTTGGTCGATTTCGATTACTTCGGGCTATTATTTCCTTGGTGAAATAATACCCCCGGTTGTTATTTCCTTCGTGAAATAACACCCGTTATACCGTGTAGATCCGACCAGATCAAGATCACACGGTGGTCCACGGATTAACCCCGACGCAGGCAAAGAACCCACACAAGCAAGAGACCGCAAAACAGGATCTTGCGATTCGTTCCAAAAAAGAAAAGTTGTAATCTTCTTTTTCTTTTTAGATTTTATTGTAACCGGATCTTATAAAAAGACCGGACCCCTTTGTAACCGATAAACAGTTGCTAATGGAAACAATGAAATCAGAGAAAGCAATTTTTCCCGTGAACAATCTGGCGACCACAGTGGGAGCCACCGATCTCGCTGCAGAGATCATTGCGTCGCAGCCGCAGATCTTAATCCCGGTCGAAGAGGAGGTCGAGTATGAATTCGACCAACAAAAGTTCGAGGAGTATCTGTCATCCTCGTCCGGATCCACCTCCCCTCTCAAGTCCAAGAAGTTCTCCTCCAGGAGAAAAGTTCGCTGGTACGAAGAAGTGTAGAATATCAACGAAGATCTCACCCCAATTGATGCCGAAGTTGTATCGGGTGAAGCTCCACTGACCTCCAACCAGGTCAAATCTGTTCTCGCCAATTCCTCCGCCGCTGAGGGCGTAGTGACTCTCTCAAAGAGAGCCCGCCAGAGGTGACGTCAATGCCTGGCATGGCAATTCGCAAAGGCAATGGAGTCCACTGACGGAATCCGCTATAACGCGGATCTGAAGAACGGGAGAGGCAAACAGCCTCAACAACCAATGAATGGCAGCTCCTCCAAGCCGCCAACAAATGAATGGATCCGTGTCAAACGGAATCGTTCGACACTTGAGGAGCACATTCGCAAGCGTCGCACTTGAGGAGCACATTCGCAAGCGTCGCACACTGTAAGCGCAGGCACGGGCTCAAGTCCAAGAAGCCCGCAGAAGACTACAGAAGGAAGTGGCCAAAAAGCCACCACCAACCCGCCGAGTATGGAGGCCAAAGTCTGAAGCGGCGATTCAGGCTAAAGAGCAACCATTACAGCCTTCAGTAAAAGTTCAACCTCCGGCGAACCAACCTAAATCGCTGATAATTCCCACAGCTGCTCCGGGAGATCCCGCAGGACCATCCCGAAGAAGGAGGTCAGTTTTGGAGTGTCTCGGTTCACTTCCCGATGAGCGATGCAAAGCTCCAGTTCAAGAACGTTTGGGCCCAATAAAGAAGCCCCGAACGACTCAACATGCTGGGAGTCGCCGCCACCCTCAACATGACAAGGAGTTCATGGCAGCTACGCGCACCAATTTACGCATTGAAGTCTAGGAGCCCGCTGAGAACTCACGCCCACAAAGGCATGTTTCGAGGCACGTGACTCTTGAAAGCCCAAAGAAGGCAGTTCACCCTCAGAAGGAAACATTAACGTCTGATGATGATAACGTTATACCTGAGAAGTCGTGCCAACACACGATAGGTTACTCCGACCTTCAAGCCGACGAGTTGTACTATTGTGTTGGGGGTATGAGTAAAACCAGGAAAAGGAGTCCTCGAAAACTAGAAACTCAGTGCCCTTATTCCAAACTCATTCGAGTAGTATTGTCTGAGTGCAACTGCATCAAGACAGTCCCCGAAAGAATTTTGATTTTCGAAAGGCTCAGTACCGAAACGCCAAAACCAAGGCCTAGGCGTTTCCGACAAAGAAGAACAGTAGTCGAAGATGGAGAATTTCCGAGGATCACCACTAATATGACCAGCAAAGGGATATCGACACAGGATAATCCCGAGTTGATTCCGGAAGTACCCCGGCGTGTAACCCGTCTACAGTTTGTAGCCATCATACGATCAACTTATGGTAGGATTCGGACAAGATTACCTTTAGAAGATGAAGAATCAGATGCCTGCTCTACGGTCTCATCAGATAATACGGTATCCAGCGAGGGACAACCCCACGAGTCACTTATGATAAGTACGGAACAAGTGGCCAAGATGCTCGAAGAAGCCATGGCTAAACAACAGGAGAGCTTCAGGTTCGAAATGCAGATGGCCATGCAGAATATGAGAGAAATGCATGACCAACAAATCCAAGCACTGACAAACCAGCAAGGCGAACCAAGTCGTCGTAACCAGGTTAATCAGGAAGATGAGGACACAAGTGCGGGTGAAGCTCATAATGCCAATAATCCTCCCGTCAATGCAGGGGGTGGTATCGAGGATGCTAGTCATAACGCTACACTTCCACCTCAGAATAATGCTAATGAAAATACAGGTGAAAATTTGAAGATTAAAAACCTCGAGAGCAAAATCAATACGTTGATTTCCGCTCAAGAGATGAAGAAGACGGGCATTCCTTGTCCATACCCAAGAAAATGGGAATCAATCCCATATCCGGCGAAGTTCAATTTAATTAACTTCACATCGTTTGATGGGAAAGGTTCACCCACTCAGCATTTGATTTACTTCAAATCACACCTAGGGGTTATCTATGGTAATGAGCCTCTGATGGTACAGTCCTTCGTTGGCACTCTTCGTGGAGCCGCCTTCAATTGGTATCGCCGCCTCAAGCCAGGAAACGTGAATAGCTGGGACGACATGGAGACTAAATTCCTCACCAACTTCTTCAATGACGACACCGAGATATCTATCGGGTCGTTGCTTGACGAGAAACAGAAAGACGGGGAATTAGCTGATACCTTCGTCAAAAGGTTCCGGAACAAGGCGATGAACTGTCGGGACCCAATCACTAAGGAATTCATTCTCCAGACTTGCCACAACAACCTCGCATTGGACGTGTTGGAAGCAATGGGGACAGCACCGTCCAAAACATGGAAAGATTTGAAGGTCCGAAGAGAGCAAGCCGAGCGATTCCTCAGAAGGAAGAAGGCGGAGAGAGGCCAACATGCGACGAATGCTCAAACACAGAATTTCGCCCCACGAGGGAAAGGTAAGGCACATGCTAATGCAGTTGATGCTAATCAAACTTTCCAATTACAACCTCAGCAACAGCCGCAGCAACAAGCACCCCAACAATCGCAGTCGCAATGGCAACAACGGTCTCAGAAGTAGAAATCTTCGGAGCCAAGATTTCCTAAATTGTACTCCTTCAAAGATGACGAAGTTCCCATCATCTTTAAGTACCTGTTGGAGAATAACAAAATCCAGCTGCCGGCGATCGTGGATCAAGAAGGGGCCAGCAAAGTGACGGATCCGAAGTATTGCGCATACCATAGAGCGGTCCATCACCCTACAAGGTCATGCTACCATCTCAAGGATAAGATCCAGGCGTTAATTGATGTAGGCGTCATAACCCCGAAGCCGCCCAAGAATGTAGGAGCAAATGCAGTATCAATTAGCTTTGGATCAGTACCCACAGCATGGTTTGAACCAAAACGCATCACCAAAGTAGGAATGAAGACGATAAATGACGACCCATACGGTCAACGCCAAAAAGGACTTGTGCCACACACAACCCCAAACGACGAAATCCTCTGGGTCCATCCTGATCTTATTGAAGACGAGCAGTGGGTGACTTCCTCGACCAGAAAGGGTAAAGGCAAGTCCTGCAATGCTACTTCCGCGATCTTCGAAGAGGATGGTGATGAAGCTCCTACCTTCTCGCTCTCCGAAGAAGAACAAGAAGTTTTTGCCACTAGAAGCGAAAATCAGTATCACTTCAACTATCCATCACCTAGTGATTAGGTAGCTGAGCAGGTGGTGACTAAACTGGGACCAGCCAAAACTCTCATGGAACTAGGAGTGGTTACAACTCCTAGACCGGTTGAAGACGCTCGACGAAAGCCGGTTGATAAACAAAAAGAAAAGGAGGTTCAGAATCCGAGGCAGTCTCGTTTCAATCGTCCAATTAGAAGAGATAAACCAGAGAGCTTGAACACTCCGCGCATCTTCGATATCATGGCTCAACTAGCTAACATTCCAGTGTGGATAACATTGTATGAGTTGCTACGGTTGTCTAAAGAAACCAGGGAAGCCATGCAAGAAGCCTTGGCCAATTCAGAAGTGTTCCTTACTCAGATCAAGCCGATACCTGAAGAGCCAGAACTGTTAATTCAACACTACAATATAGCGGCTAAAAACCTTCCCTACATTACCTTCACCAAAGAGGATATGCAGACGAAGAATTCGAACCATGATCGACCCCTATATTTCATTGGGTACATTGGCTCCAGTGAAGTCAACCGAATCCAAGTGGATCCGGGTTTCGCTGTGAGTATTATGCTGCTTCGCTTGATGCATAGCCTCGGTATTCCAGTGAGTAAGTTGGCGTCCACAGGCACTGTCATCTATGGATTCAATACTAGCGGGTCAAGACCCTTGGGTAAGATCCGGATAAAATGTCAAATAGGTGATTTGAAGACGGAAGTCACATGTTATGTGATTGATGCCGAGACTTCATATAACTTACTATTGGGTCGACCTTGGATCCATAGTAATGTTATAATCCCCTCCACTCTCCATCAGTGTTTGAAATATGTCGACACTGATAATAAGGTTAGGACGGTGGTCGCGGATAAGCAACCATTCAAAGGGTTTGAGAATTATTTCACTGATTCTCTCCTTTATGGTAACGAATCCGATACTGAATCATCGGCTCAGGGCACGGACAGTGGAGAAGAAGCTGATACCGAAGCCGGACTTGATTACGATGGAGGTTTTGTTTTAAAGGACATTGTACCCTTGGTAATCAATCTTGACGATGAACAATCGTCAGATGGTAGTTGTAACTGGCAACTAGCCAATAATAAAATAAATGATGATTTAGAGTACTCACTGTCTCTTGATGATGCAATAAAGGGATTGTATGATAATTCTGATTTATATACGCCGCCTCGATCGTCCTATATAACAAAGAAACACCTCCAGCATTCTTTCGGAACAACCCTGATTGTCCCTGCCAAAATAGGAGGCAAAAAAAGAAGTGATTTACGGAAAAGGAGAGAGTTTTCCATTACCAGATCATTTCATAAGGGAAGATGAGAATGATGACAAACCTGGTCGACATTTATCTAAGTATAGTCCGGAAGCGCGCAAGCTCATGGAAAAACAGGGATATGATTTCACACTCGGAGAAGGTTTATACTTCGATCGAGGTTCCCGTATTCCAGCCAAAGCGGCATATGTACCAAAAGGGAAACCGGATGATTATTATAAATTCAGACGAGGATTAGGGTATGTCTCTTCTTCAGAAGACGAATGTTGCTGGTTAATCAATAACCAATCATCTGAGCAATACAAAGATGGGTGCTCGTCAAATTCCTCGGAATGGGATTCCGATACAAGTCTTGGGGAAGTATTCAAAGCTCTAATGACGAACATGGCTACAGCTGATCCATCCACAATGGAGGACGACAATCAAATGCCAACATGGGAAGACCCATGGGTTCATCACCTGAACATGCAGTATGGTGATAGGTTCAGAGGGAACCCCCTACTAAAGATAAAATAGTCCAAATTAACATGGGTGACGAGGCCAACCCAAAGCCTATATTCATCAGCGATAGTCTTCCCTCAAATGAGAAGGAGGAATTAATATCTCTCTTCAGGGAATATATTGACGTCTTCGCTTGGAACTATGAAGACATGCCAGGGCTCGACCCTAATATGACAATGCACCGCCTCGATATCAAGTCGGATGCCAAACCTGTCAAACAATAGCAAAGACGGTTTCGTCCACAGATTATGGAAGCCATTGAGGCAGAGGTTATGAAATTGATCAAATCAGGATTTATCCGAGAAGAGCAACATCCAGACTGGCTAGCCAACATTGTTCCAGTCATGAAGAAGAACGGTAAAATCAGGATTTGCATCGACTTCAGGGACCTGAATACAGCATGTCCAAAAGACGACTTTCCTCTCCCAATCACGGATGTCATTATCGACAATACATACGGATTTGAGAGAATGTCTTTTATGGATGGCTTTTCAGGATATAACCAAATCAAGATGCACCCAGATAACGAGAAGCATGCAGCGTTCAGAACGCCCCTCGGTGTCTTCTGCTACACGGTGATGCCTTTCGGTCTAAAGAATACAGGCACCACGTACCAGTGAGCAATGACTAAGATTTTCCAAGAACATCTCAGGAAAACAGTCGAGTGATACGTTGATGATTTGGTTGTAAAAAGCCACAACAAAGAATATCACATCAAGGATTTGAAGACGATGTTCGATCTCATGCGGAGTCATCAATTGAAGATGAACCCCACTAAATCTTCCCTTGGAATGTCCAGCGGAAAATTCCTTGGATTCGTCGTCACCACTAAAGGTATACATATCGATCCTGATAAGGTGAAGGCGATACATGAACTGCAACCCCCTAGAAATCTAAGAGAACTCAGAGGATTGCAAGGGCGTTTAGCTTACATCCGGCGGTTCATCTCAAATCTTTCTGGGAAGTGCCAATCATTTTCTAAGCTAAACAAGAAAGGTGTATCATTTATTTGGGACGACGCCTGCCAAAAACCACTCGAAGATATCAAAAAATATCTGACGAATCCTCCTGTTCTCGTTGCACCAAAATCAGGTAAACCGTTCTTGATTTACCTCAAGGCGATGAACCACTCGATAAGCGCTTTACTAGCACAAGACGATGATAACGGTCATAAACAGGCAGTATATTACTTAAGTCGGACTTTGGTAGGTGCCGAGTCTCGATATCTGATGATTGAGAAAGAATGCCTCGCATTGGTATTCGCAGTACAAAAGATGCGGCATTATTTGGTTGGACAGATGATTTACGTCATTTCTAACGTTAATCCAGTACGGGTATTTATGACGCAACCGGCCTCTATGAATTGGCGGTTATCGAAGTGGGCCCTTCTCTTGTCCCAATATGATTTGCACTTCAAACAGCAGAAATCGATCAAAGGACAAGCGATTTGTGATCTTTTGGCGGCAAACCCGACAACAGATACGGTAGAAGTATATGATGACTTGCCGGATGAAACCCACGAGGTTAACACTACATTGCACCAACAAATATGGCAATTATACTTCGACGGTGCTTTGAGAGCAGTTAATGTGGCAATAACCCCCGGATGTTCTAAAGTCTCCTCCGGAGTTGGAGTTGTCTTAGTTTCCCCGGGGAAGCATGTGATTCCTCGGGCTTATTCACTGACCGATCCATGTTCCAACAACGTAGCCGAGTACAACGCGCTTCTCATTGGACTCAGTTTCGCCAAAGAGCTGGGGGTCGAATATCTCAAGCTTTTGGGGATTCTCAATTGATAGTCAACCAAGTCCGTGGAGAGTATAAAGTCAGGAACCAAGACCTGATCCCGTACCACCAGGAGGCCATCAAAATGGCAGATTCTTTTGAAGAATTCTTTATTGAATACATCCCTCATCTCCAGAACACTTATGCGGATGCACTGGCAGTACTAGCGGTATCACTTGCGCAGCCTCCCGAAACTGAACTGCTAGTCACAGTAAAATCGCATCAACTTTGCATACCCATATACAATATAGATATCGAAGAGGAAGATGATAGAAACATAAGCGCCAAGGAGGTGAACTCAACTCAAATTGAGTCTGAGTCCCGAGATTGGCGTTTTCCTATCATTGACTACGTCCAATACGGTATTTTGCTAGAAGATGTAAAAGAAAGGGAATCAATCCGCCAAAGAGCACCAAGATTCTTCTATAATACCGAGACTCATACATTATACCGTCGAGGGTACGATGGTTTGTTACTCCGATGCCTTTCGAACAAAGAAGCAGAAGAAGTTCTTAAGGAAGTACATGAAGGAGAATGTGGTGCGCATCAGTCCGGTCCCAAGCTGTATGATCGCATTAGGAGAATGGGATATTTTTGGCCGACAATAGTTCATGATGCAATCAAATACGCCCGAGAATGTCATGCCTGTCAAGTACATTCAAATTATATGCACCAACCACCGGAACGTTTACACACGTCAACCACGTCTTGGCCATTCGAAACATGGGGTATGGACATTGTCGGTCCTATTTTTCCCCCTTCAGTCAAAGGCGATCGATTTATTCTCGCAATCACGGATTACTTTTCAAAGTGGGCTGAAGCGATTCCGCTTAGAGAAGTGAAGACGAACAACATCATCAATTTCATCAAACATCATGTCATATACCGACACGGCGTGCCAAGACGGATCATTCATGATAACGGTCCACAGTTCATAAGCAAAGCTTTCGTCAGGTTTTGTGACAAGTTTAAAATTCAAGATATTTCGTCAACAGCTTATTATCCCGCCTCGAATGGATTAGCTGAGGCTTTTAACAAGACGATCATCAAAATCCTGTCAAAGCTCGTGAAGACCAATAAACGAGACTGGGATGATAAACTCGGTGAAGCACTCTGGGCTTATCGTACCACCATACGCACACCTACAGGAGCTACCCCATATTCACTTGTATACGGATGTGAAGCTGTGCTACCATTGGAAATCCAAATCCCATCCCTTCGGATCGCTCTCGCAACTGAGATGACGACAGAAGAACAACATCAGAAACGTCTCGAAGAACCCGAAATGTTAGATGAAAAGCGCTTGGAAGCTCAACAACACATTGAGTTTTATCAAGCCAGAATATCTAGGGCTTTTAACAAAAAAGTCCGACAGAGAAGCTTCAAGGAAGGAGATCTGGTCCTCGCTGCTCGCCGACCGATAATCCTCAACTCCAAGAAGAAAGGTAAATTTGAACCCAAATGGGAAGGACCGTTTGTGATAAACACAGTCTACTCAAACGGCGCATATCGCCTGATTAATCAAGAGGGTGTCAGGCAATTAATGCCAATAAATAGGAAGTTCCTGAAAAAGTACTATCCCTAGTACATTCAGGATAACCCATTTACCGGGAAGTTCTTTGAAGAATATTACACTTAATATTCTAGAGGATAACCCAAAATCATTTTCACCACCAAAATCCCTCACTGATCAATTTCAATTGACAGTGAGTCCACCAAAAGTGTCTTTCTGGCCCAAGCCACCAACAAATTCCCCTCTTGATTCCTTCCACGAACGAGAGGTCCACTTTCAGTTCAGAGTCTCCTTTCGATAAACGAAAGAACTCCCTTCATTTTCTCTTTGGTTAAGCCTTCTCATGGTTATAACCGAAGTTAAAATTTCACTTTGATAAACGAAAGAGCTCAACCAATCTGTTTGTAGTAGGATTGTATGTCGTTGATGAAACATATTCAATCCTGAACTTCCCGCAAAATCTGATGAAGGCATTACTGACAAACTGAGAGCCGTTGTCATGCACGATTCGCCTTGACACACTATATCGATAAATAATATGGTGTTTGATGAATACGATGATGTTTCTCGTCTTTACTTCTCTGAGAGGAATAGTTTCGGCCCACTTAGAAAAATTATCAATAATTGCCAAGATGAAAGGGTCGCCTTTAACCAATGATGGGAAAATAGGGCCAACGATGTCCATTCCTCATGTCTCAAATGGCCATGAAGTAGCTGAAGGGTGTAAATGCTCCGGGGGTTGGTGCATGTAGTTTGCATGCATTTGGCACGCATGACACCGTCGAGCGTAATCAACTGTGTCCTTGATCATGGTTGGCCAATAATATCCTATTCTTCTGAAATGATCATAGAACTTGGGACCGGGCTGATGTGCACCATAGGTTCCATCGTGCGCATCTTTGAGAGCCTCTTCTGCTTCTTTGGTTAAAAGGCATCAGAGTAGCAAACTGTCATATATATGATAATATAGTGTCTGGGTCATCGTATTATAATAAAATCTTGGTGCTCTTCGTCAGACTGGGTCTCTTTCTTTTATATCTTGTGGCAAAATACCATGCACGATGTAGTCGATAATGGGGAATCGCTAATCTCGAGGCTCGAGTTCAATTCTGGTCACGTGAGCTTCTTTTGTGTCCAAGGCATAGTCTGGTATGAAGAATTAGTGAGTCCTTAGGGTGACTAATTGTTCAGTGTCAGGAGGCTGTGCCAGAGACACTGCTAATATCGTCAATGCGTCTGCATACGTATTTTGGAGATGCGGGACGTACTCAATGTAG
Source organism: Asparagus kiusianus (assembly GCA_022839385.1). Taxonomy (NCBI): domain Eukaryota; kingdom Viridiplantae; phylum Streptophyta; class Magnoliopsida; order Asparagales; family Asparagaceae; genus Asparagus; species Asparagus kiusianus. The sequence goes on along the minus strand of BQKN01066997.1, from coordinate 625,011 downwards.
AATCCTTTAAATGAATCTGTCATCTCAATAGCCGCTTTATGGTACGAAATCAAGCTCTGGTTTCTGACTTCATACTCTTCACGTATTTGGTTGACTACTAGTTGGGAATCACCAAAAGCTTCTTGGTTTTCGACCCCCAGCTCTTTGGTAAAACTTAGTCCAATGAGCAGCATGTTATATTCGGCTTTATTATTAGAATATATCCCTATCAATGAATAGGCTCAGGGTATCACATGCTTCTCTGGGAAAACTAGGACAACTCTGACTCCCGTAGAAATTCTAGAATTACCAGGAGCGTTTGCCATATTGGTCGCTCGGGAAGTCCCGTCGAAGTACAATTACCACACCCATTGATGTAAGGTAGTGTTAACTTTTTAGGTTTCATCGGGTAAATCTTCATATAATTTAGTTGTATCCGTTGTAAGGTTAGTCGCTAGAAGCTCACAAATTGCCTGTCCTTTAATTGACTTCTGTTGTTTGAAATGCAAGTCGTATTAAGATAGGAGGAGGGCCTATTTTGCCAATCGCTAATTTATGGAGGCTGGTTTTATCATTAATACTCGAATTGGATTAACGTTCGAGATAATGTAAATCGTCTGCCTGACTAGGTAGTGTCGCATCTTCTAGATGGCAAACACCAAAGCGAGACATTCCTTTTCAATCATTGGGTACCAAGATTTGGCACCTACCAAAGTTCGACTTAGGTAATTATTGCCTGCTCGTGACCATTGTCATCATCTTGTGCAAGCAAAGCACTTAACTAGTGGTTCATCATCTTGATGTAAATCAAGAATGGTTTACCCAATTTTAATGCTACGAGAACAGGAGGATTTGAGAGATATGACTTGATACCTTCAAATGCTTTCTTACAGGTGTCGTCTTAGATAAAAGATATGCCCTTCTTTGTGAGCTTCGAGAATGGTTGACACTTCCCAGACAGGTTTGAGATGAATCTCTGAATGTAAACCAATCTTCCTTGTAGTCCCCTGAGTTCCTTGAGTTTTCTCAGGGGTTGCGGTTCATTTATTGTCTTCACTTTGTCGAGGTCAATATGGATGCCCTTCGTGGTGACGACAAATTCGAGGAATTTGTCACTGGACATTCCGAGGAAGGACTTGGTAGGCTTCATCTTCAATTGATAACTTTGCATGTGATCATCTCTGTTGTGGCTTTTAATGACCAAATCATCAACGTAGCATTCGACGGTCTTCCAGAGATATTTCTGGAAAAACTTCGTCATCGCTTGTTGGTATGTAGCACCTGTGTTCTTCAAGCCAAAGGGCGTAACTGTGTAGCAGAAGACGCTAAGAGGTATTCTGAAAGCGATACGTTTCTCGTCATCTGGATACATCTTGATTTGATTGTATCCTGAGAATCCTCCATAAATAACATTCTCTCAAATCCACACATGTTGTCGATGATGACATCCATGATAGGGAGAGGAAAGTCATCTTTTAGGCACGCGGTGTTTAGTTCTCTGAAATCAATGAAGATCCAGATCTTTCTATTCTTCTTTATAACGAGACCAATGTTCGCAAGCCAATCGGGATGTTGCTCTTCCTGGACGAAGCCTGAATCGATCGGCTTTTTGACTTCATCTTCAATTACCTCCATAATCTGCGAACGAAACCATCTTTGTTGTTTCTTGATGGGTTTAGCATTCGTTTTGATGTTAAGATGATGCATCACCACATTCGGATTAAGTCCTAGCATGTCTTCGTAGTTCTAGACAAAAACATTGATATACTCTCTAATGAGAGCAATCAACTCTGCTTTCTCATCTGGTGGAAGGCTATCACTTACAAATATTAGTTTCGGGTTGGCTCCGTCACCCATGTTTACCTAGACCACTTAATTCCCGGTAGGAGGCTCCCTTTGTTGAAACCGGTCACCATATTGGATATTCAGGTGGTGGATCCATAGAACTTCCCAAGCCGACAGTTGATCATCTTCCTTCATTGTGGTAGGATCAACTGTGGCCATATTCGATATCAACCCTTTGAACACCTTTCCGTTGCTAACGTCAGAGTCCTAACCCGAAGAATCGGATGAATTTCCATCTTTGTCCAATTGTCTTCCAATCTGCCAACAACATTCGTCATCGAATGAGGAGACGTAGCCTAGGCCACTTTCGTGTGTGTAGTAGTTATCAGGTTTTCCTTTTGGAACGTAAGCAGCCTTAGTCGGAACTCGAGGAACTCGACCGAAGCAAAGTCCTTCTCCAAGTGCAAGATTGTATTCCTATTTCTTCATGAGTTTACATGCTTCTAAACTATACTTGGATTGGTGAGGACTAGGTTTTTCATCATCATTTTAATCTCTCGAAATATAGTGCGGCATTGGAGACATATCATCTTTACCATAGATTATCTCTTTCTGACCCTTTTTCTTGATAGGGATGATAATGGTCTATTTTTGGGAAAAGTTGTTGTTTTCATTGCTTTGAGATCTGTTACAACTTCAGACGTTACAACAA
>BQKN01066997.1:544137-582535 GCA_022839385.1 Asparagus kiusianus | reverse complement strand
TAGATCTTATAAAAAGATCGACTTTTCATTTGATTTTGTTGTAACGTTTGAAGTTGTAACAGATCTCAAAGCAATAAAAACAGCAACTTTTCCCGAAAACAGCGACAAGAACTTCTTCCGTCTTCTTCACATTTGATTTTCGTTTGACCTTGAACTTTGGCATCTAGACTTTGCGTAGTTTTGGTGGTTCTTTGGCCACCTCCTCTCTCTGTAGTTCTTGTGCCTTTTGCACAAGAATACACGTGTACGTAAGAAGTGCACGATGCTTCTGGATAAATTCCTCGAGAGTTGAACGAATTCTTTGGACACGGACCCATTCGTTGGTTGATGGCTTGGAGGAAATAGCAATCTCCTGCCGTTGAGATGGTTGTGTGACTTGATGCCTCCTTGACTCCAAATCCGCATGGTAACAGATTTTGTCAACCTAGTCCAAGGCTTTGGTGAATTCTTGTACATGATATTGGTGTTGCCTCAGACGAGCCCTCTTCATCAGAGTTGGTGCAACTTGATCGATCAACTCCTTGACTAGAGAGGAGTTATCGCGAGCAGAGCTTCCGACTTGTTGGATCGTCGGAGAGATGTTGTAAAGGGGAGCCTCAGCAACAATTGGGCAAGAATCATCATCCTAGGCCTTCTTCATATCTAAAGACCAGCGAACCTTCTTTGAAGGAGATATCTTCCTGCACTTGCGAGGGGAGGAGGATCCAAAGGAGGAGGATGAGAGGTACTCCTAAAACTTTTGTTAGTCAAACTTATACATGACCTCTACATCAATTCAGATATTGATCTTTGGTTGCAACACGATAGCCTCGGCAGAAAGGCTATTGGCTCCTACTGTGGTCGCCAGCGTGTTTGCATCGAAAATCAGTTTCATTGTTGAACCCATTACAACATTTATTGTTTACACTGATTCAAAGGAGTTAGTCTTTTTATAAGACTTCTCACTACAACAAAAACAAAAAGAGATCTCATAGAAACACAAACAGAAGTAAATATCTCAACGACGTGAGATAAATACTCTTCTCGAGATCAAAGTATGTTTGATCTCAATGAAAGGATGAAAGAACTACAGATCTTTTTGAAATCTTCCTCTTTATCCTGAAGTTCACTAAGATCCCCCCCCCCTCTCTCTCTAAAATTCGTGGCTCTCTGCTCTGGAATTCATCAGCACTTCGCCAAAAGATCAGATCTCCATATCACCGTGCATATGGATGCTAGGGGGTATTTATAGGGTTCGAACATCATGTTTGTGGATAAGAATACATGATTTGGACGTATCTATAGTTAATAACAACTTTCCCATGTTTAGAGATATTCCCAAAGTAGTTAGGAAGCCAGTGGGACGCACGAATCCCGAGAAAGTCTATCAAAACACGCGTCGGGGCATCCTGATTGTGCGAGACACATTATTGTGTCTTGGCCATACATGCAAGACGCATTAATATGTCTCACCATTTGTGAGACATATGTTGTGTCTCACCGGCGGGACACATGTTGTGTCTCGCCGGCGAGACACATTACTGTGTCTCGCAGATGAGACACACTGATGTGTGTCTCGTTTCGCGTTTCGTCAATTTGTTCGTTTTGTTGCTTCTTCATTCTTTCTTTTCGTACGTTCCTTTGCTTCCTTTTGGCATCGAATGATATTCTTTGACTCAGATGATTGCATTGATCATATCCTCTTCATCTTGAGTTGTATTCAGGAACTTATAGGCAATTTTTGACATCCACAATATATGAGAGACATATATCTATTTATCTATTGCAATCTTTGTTAAAAAGTTTCTGATCAGTCTAATTCTTGATTACAGCATACAATACATGTGGAGAGACTTAACTACCGAGAAGCATATGAACTCTTCATCAAAAATTTATTCGATGAAGGATTTACTAACCTCTTAGTTCCTATTGTCCAAGGGGATCATTGGCATCTCTTGGAGTTTGATGTAAAAATAATGTTGCCAGATATTACGACTCCTTGAGAGATTGATCTAGACATTAGGAACCCATGCTGAATATAGTTAAACCCTTCAACATTATTAAAGCTGGCTTCAACGAGAAAAAATTGTACAGCGTATTCAACCTGATCATGTTCCATGCGAGGAACAAAAGGGATCATAAGTTTTTTGAAACTCTTTTGGTTTTTAATGTTGGAGATTGATTGCTAAGGGATTGGTTGTTAAGTTTACAGATTGATTGTTAAGGTTAGGATTTGGTTGTTAAGGTTAGGATTTTGTTGTTAATGTTACAGATTGGTTGTTAAGGTTAAGATTTTATTATGAAGCTTAGGGGTTGGTTGTTAAGATTATATATTTGTTGTTGTCCTTAGGTGTTGCATATGAAGGTTACAGGTTAGTTGTTAAGCTTAGAGATTTAATGGTTGATATTTATTTGTGTGTAAGTATGACTGCGGGATCTACGTCTACCTGTTTATAAAAGCTATTATTGAAGGTAGAAGCGTCCTACACCTGACGCCCAAAGAGCATAATACATGCGAAGCTAGAAAGCTATTTATTAATTGAAGGCAGGAGGAGGAAAAAAGATCTCAGTCAACTTGACGATAATGACATCGAAAGATCTGTTTCATAGACTATTTTTGTTGAAAGAAGATATGTATTTTTTTTTGAAAATATAACATAAATGCAAATATATAATTATAATTGTTTATACATGTAAATATTTATTTGTTTATAAATGTAAATTTTATAAATTTAAATAATTTATTAAAGGTTGCGAAGAGGTTGTTAACTATGTGAACGAAGCTGTAACCTTAACAACCAAGCCGTAACCTTAACAACCAAGCCGTAACCTCAATAACCAAGTCGTAACATTAACAACCAATCCATAAGCTTAACAACTACTCCATAACTTTAATAACCAAAAGCTAAGGTTAACAACAAATTCGTAAGCTTAACAACCAAGCTCTAAGCTTAACAACCAGTCATTAACCTTAACAACCAAACGCACAACATTATAACAGACATTCCAAAATTGTATCATCCAGTTTATATTGTTAACATCCCATATCAACATCAAGTTAAACAAACCAAAAGTAAATGTACAGGTGCTGGTAACAACCTAGAGGTCGGCTGCTCCTCCGCGGTTGCTATCCTTTCTCAAAGCGAAGTGGTCAGAGAAATCCCTATCCCTATGAAAGGTGGATGTCTTAACACCTTGGGCATGGAGAAAACTCTACCAGAGGTCTCTCTCCACCGTCATATGTCGGCCTTCATGATACGAGTTGTCGTGCCAGCACCTTTGATCGCGGAATTATCAAAGGTGGGTTGAGGAGAAAATAATAAGAACACAAGAATAACTCAGGTTTTGGGCGAAGGAAAATACCTACTCTAGATTATGAGTATGCACTTTACAATCTCTCACAATCTCACTTTAGAATTGAATAACAAGCTCTCTAAATCTCCATTACAATCTAATCTCTCTTGATTAAACTCTCTTATTTAAGATCTCTAAGATGATGTTTAGAAACCCTAAACAACCCTTTATATAGGTGTACAAATGTGGATGGCAATCTGGTAAATAACTAAGCCTAAAACCAACAGAAATTCGTGTGAACAGAAACCCAAACGAACTAGGAAACCATTGATGAGTCGACTCAAAACTGCATATGAGTCGACTCATGACACACGGGTCGACTCATAAACTGATGAGTCGATCGAGCAGAAACTTTTGACAAAACGGCTGGGTTTCGTGAGTCGACTCATGACAGGCATGAGTCGACTCAACCTGATGAGTCGACTCATGTACATGTATGAGTCGACTCACAAGCAGAAATCTGGATTCTTCGAATCTGCTGCTCATCGTTTCGTTCCACGCTTCCACCTGCGTTCCACTATACTGTTTTACACCCCTATTCTTATGCTATCGTGAGAATCATCTATCCTCAAGCTCCCATGAGGATCGCTAAGCTCCTGAAGAGAAGATACACCCGTATCACTTCACATATGACCTCAATCAACTCCGGGTTAACGCTAAACGGCTGTGCATGCTGGCGGCGACGGTTAAGGGGAGGTTGGTCAACAGCAATGTCGATAGGATCAGCCTTGTCTACCCAACCTGATTTCGATGGGGGATTACCCTCCCACTTCTCTTGGTGCTCCTGGATCTCTGGCTTCTCGAAAGCCCTCTTAGAAATAGGCTTGCCCATAACCTGAACGACGATGCAGCCTTCCATTAGGTTGCCGTCAATAAACTTAACAATGAAAGGGTGAACTTAACAATAAAACTCTAACCTTATAAACAAATCTTTAACCTTAACAACAAAACTCTAACCTTGACAATAAAACTTTAATCTTAACAACCAAAACCTAACCTTAACAACAAATCAGTAGACTAACTCTAACTTTAACAACTAAAATGTAGCCTTAACAAATAATATTTAAACAAAGTTATCATACCTTATACCAAAAAAATAAGTGTTTGCCCATATCGCGGGGAGTATTCCATTGCAGTAACATAAGCCCTATGATCAATCGATGCCAATTCCTTCATGTAATCATCCCACTCAGAAATTGTGTACTTATAAGCCGCAGTTTATAACAAATCACCCAAAATCTAAGCGATATTTACCTTGTGACCAAAATCCTTCATCTTTTTTTTAAAATTCTCAACTAGATGCAGAACACACCTTAAATGAAAAGCATCTGGAAAGAATTCTTCGACTCCCTTATCGGTATCAGAAATCATTAACAGTTGATGTGGAGGATTGTAAGGCTTTTTCCTATCATACAGTATTGTCAACAATCCTTGTAAGAAGAATTTCCAATTATCCTCATTCTCCTAGTTGCATACGTAATAAGAAAGAGGAAATATTCCTTGGCTGTCGTCATATCTTATGGTACTAAGTAGTATACCTCTGTAGCGGTCTTTAAGAAATGTTCCATATAAAAATAAGAGCGGCCTACACCCATCAATGAACCCTTCAATACATGCATTATAACTATGAACAAATGCATAAACCTTTTGTCATTATCATCAATAACAACACGACTTCTTGGATTAGTTGATTGAACCATAGCTTCATACCTGCATAAATATAACAACAAAGTAGTAACCTTAGCAACAGATTTATAACCATAACAACTAATTTTTAACATTAACAACCAACAAGTATACTCAACAACCAACCAAAAACCTTAATAACTAACACGTATGGTTAGCAACCAATACATAACCTTCACAACTAATACGTATGGTTAGCAATTAATACTAAACCTTCATAACAAAAACATAGGAATAAAAGAATGTAGCATCTCAGCGAATCGTAAGCCACATCATCTTCACCAGGTCCTGTTGAGCTCTCTCTTTGCTTTTTTACACTTTATTGTAGTTAATCTTGATGCCATAATTTGAGAGCATGTCATTCTTGATATAAACTGCACGAAGATCTGGCCTAACCTTCAAAATAGATTGTATTTGGTCTGCAATGAACTTGCTTGATGCCCTTGAGTTGCTAACATTAGCTCCATGTTGACCGTAAGTGTGGGTAGAACAAAAATCTTTTATAGATATAATCGACGAATTTCTGAGTGAGGAAACAAATAACCTCTAAGGGCAACCATGCGTGTGATTGAATCGGCAATAGACTCTTATATGTCTTTGTACATTATGGTAAAAATCATACTCGAACCTTTTCGCAATTGAATAGTATTGAAGTGCTAATCTAACATTAGCAGCACTATCAAATTTCTAACAAATTTCATGTATGGTTGTGTGCCACTCAGCTGGGATCTTGGTTTGGTTGTTAATCATATCTTCCAACAGCATGATCGAGTCGCCAGTGGGATTGTCATTAGGAATACGCTCATCATTACATGTTTGGGTGAGTATGGTAGCTGCGCATCGGGAATTTTCTGTCGGGATAGTCCTGTAGAAGTAAAAAAAATACATTAATACTTAACAGTGTACCATGACCTTAGCAACCAGCACATAAGTATAGCAAAAAGGAAGATTATGACGCCCCAGGGTTCACACAAGGCTGCAGTCCAAGGTGAAAACCGGATTGTCAAACCTGTCAAGCACCGAATATCATGCTATGATATGTTTCACCATCACAGTCACTATCTCTCTAGTGGAATCAACAAATAGGTGAAGGTACAAAACATGTAAATAATAGAAGTAGTACAAAATCTGAAATGCACAGAAGAAGTATATCAATAAATAAGCCAGCTGAAATAGAATGAAAATATCTCTGAGTCTGAAATACATCTCAACACAATGAGTCAAATGAAACATCACTAGAGCACTCAGCCTCTACAAAAAGAATATAACTCTAAAGTCTGAACAATGAACATAACTATACAGTGGAGCTTCAGCTACTAAGACTGTTCGATGGTGACTATGCTAGAAATCTGTTATCCTACGGTTCTCTGAAACTCTGATTTTCCTGAAAAAGAAAATTTAAATAAAAAACAACAACAACAAGAGCGTCAGAGCACTACAGTAAGATTACCTCCATCCGCACCCAGGGAAAAGGCTGCTAGATAAAGTGGAGGCTCTATCTATTAAGCATAGTCTACCTATATCATTTTCCTTGTATCTAATGGAGTTAATATTTAGACACCTACAAGACGAGACGTAGTACATCGAGCAAAATAATCCAAATAAGGAAACCCTCATATATATACCATATGTCTCAAATTGTAGATCCCTAAATACCAATTCCAACTCTATGAATGAAAAACAACAAACAAAAGGAAACACTCTAAATCTCAAACATGTAAAATAAACATCTCATCTCGATCTACACTTGAGTAGACGGCTCTAATATAAGGGGATTACATCCAAATTAATAGTTAACCATAAGCCATATAATGTATGCCACGATATCAAAGAATATACCCTACTTACGAGGATCCAATATGGAAGCAAAACTACAACTGATAATACTTACATGTGTGCATCTCCTAGTGCAATCATGATACTCTTGTAATATTCTTACTCAATCACTCTGCAGTAATAGGTTTTATCTCCTTATTCCGGATATATAAAATAACGATACTTTTATAATACTCTTACTCAATCGTCCTACGAAAATAAGTTTTTATCTCCCTATTCTGGATACATGAAATGACGATACTTTTGTAATATTCTTACTCAATCGTCCTGCAGAAATAGGTTTTTATCTCCTTATTCCGGATACATGAAAAATAACTCTACTCTCTCATATGTATTCATCAGGTGAACATGCGACAAAAATATATTAACACAACATAATCTAAGTATACATACATATATATCGGTGTGCGTGTCTATAACTAGTGTTCACCATCATCTAAGGTGTTAAACAACTCTTAAACGTCATAATATATTAGTACAAGATCGAGAAACTCTCCCAAAAATCAAAACAAAGCCAAACAAACATGCACAGACCAATTGCCAGGTTGGCGGTCGACCGTAATTATGCGGCGGTCGACCGCAATTATGCGGCGGTCAACCGTGATAGGTGTTTATTGTTGCCCAGGCTTCTGCCTGGCATGCGGTCTACCGTCGTTTATGTGTGGTCGACCGTGGATAGTTTTCCAGACTGTGTAGGTTTCTGCATCGTGTTGTGTTCATGACGATTTTTGTGATTCAAACTTGTTTAAAACAACGTGAAACTTGCATGAAAGCATGTCAACAGCAGATAAATACTTCTGGAACCAAACTCAATATATATAGCATGATTATTTGCATTTAAAAAAATGCATAAACCCTTAAATTTGCATGAAACATAAAAAAAATTCTTGTGTTAAGCAAATTAGGGGTTTTTAACCTAATTAACCAAATTCTTCAATCTAAATCATGGACTTTTGAAATATTAAACATAAGCATGATTGCAAAACAACTTAGAAAAGATGAACATTCATTTAATCATGTTTTTAACACTTAGGTCTCGCAAACCTAGGGTTTTCTTATTTTTAATCCACATGTAAACTCAATTAAATGTCAAATTAGGGTTTAAACATGATTAGAACATGATTAACATGTTAAAAACAAAATTTTAAAGAACCCTAATGATCAAGATCATATTTCTATTAAAAACAGCAAGAAAAACATGTAGATCTAACATTTGTTTAAGATCTAACAATAAAAATCTAATTTTTTTCACATTAGATTAAGATCTAAGCATGTAAACACAAATTAAACTTCTAAGCTAGTTATTTAACTATGGGGATGGGTTTGGATGCAAGTGATCTTGCCTTTGCACGTGAACAAGCCTCTGAAACGAACAGCAAATGATCTCTCGATGCCAAATATCATAATTCCTTGCCTTTCCTTTGACAAACACCCCGAGATCTCTCCCAAAACTCACAATTAGGGTTAGGGTTTGAGAAGGAAGGTTGCTGGTGTTAATCTCACATAAAAGAGGGTTAAAAGATCTTTAAAACAAGTATATATACATAGGGTAACAACTGGGTTCAGTATAAACAAAACCTTACCCAAGACAGACCTGGTAGAAACAGATTGGCCCAGCGGTCGACCGTCGTGGTCGACTGCGCAGGTTTCTAGGCCGTGCTTAGACTGGGGTTTGGTAAAAAGGCTATAACTTTCTCATCCAATCTCAGAATGAGGTGATTTAAGATTTATTGGATAGCTATTGAAGAGACCTACAACTTTGATATTTTACACTTTTATAGATTCTGACTGTATCGATGTGTAAAATATAGAAACTCTTAACTAATCATTATTCCCAGATTTTTACTCTTTTGGCCTTTGTGCATGTTTTGTGCATTTGCACTCATATTTTCACAAATATACATTGAATTGATCTCAAATCAATTCTTATTATTCTCAAACATCAAGATATATTATTTTTTACTATATAATATATTTATTATTTTTTATCATAAAATATTTAAATTTAAGGGGTTTTACATTCTTCCCCCCTTAAAAGAACTTCTTCCCCGAAATCCCGCAATCGTTTCTTAGAAATTAATAATATGAGAAAAGCACTAAGAGGGGATAATGCAGACAAGAAAACTCTTCCGTACACATCTCATACCATTAATCCCTAGATATGAATCACTACCAATATCTATGCTTAACAATCTAAAATGCGAATACTCCCACTTAACCCCTAACTAAACGAAACTAGTACGTCGGGTAAAAAATCCAAACAAGGAACCCTTCAAATATATACCATGTGTTCTGAATGATTAGGAGCTAAGTGTTAATACCCCAATTCTAGCATTAAATATAAATATGACCATATAGAACAAATTAAAAATCATAAACATCAATAGGCTATAACCAAATCATTTTACGCACTCGAATAGGTGTGGGTAGTCACGACGCATATCCTCCTCGTGCTCCTAAGAAGTCTCATTAGCTCTTTTCTATCTCTATTGAACTTTAACTTAAGGTATTACTTCCTTTCTAAGCCTCTCATCCTCTCTAGTAAGAATATAACCCGTGATCTCCACAGTAGTTAAATCTATCTAAAATTCAAATTCCGGTGCATCAATCACCATCTGCTGCTCCTCATCGCGCAATTACTTCTAAATTATCAAAACATGAAAAACATCGTGTATACTCGACATTAATACTAGAAGATCTAGCCCATACAAAACAGCTCCAAAAATGTTCAACTCTCATGAACGGACCAATATATCTCGAGGTAAACCTTCCCTGTCTACCGAGTCGCTGAACTCATCGGCGATATTTTCAATAAGACATAGTCGCCAATCTAGAACTCTAATAGTCGTCATCTCTAGTCTGTGTAACTCTTCTAATGACTATGCACTACAAGAATATGCTCCCAAACCTCTATTACATTCCCTGTAGTTCACCACACAAGCTCCTGTCTAAGAAATAAACTTTCTTGTAATTCTGCCTAATGAATAAGCAATCTATAATGTCTCTCGTACCATGCCTTATACGGTGTCATGCCAATAGTCTATTATAAATGATATTATAATCACACTCAATCAATAGGATATGATCCTCCCAGCTATCCTGCAAGTCTATAATATATGTTTGCTACTTGTTCTCCGACACTTGGTTTACTCTCTCCGTTTGTTCATCCATCTGCGGGTGGAAAACACTAGAATATCACACTGGCTACCTAACAAATTCTGGAAACTCCTCCAGAAGTGCCTCTTCACATCTTTGTACATTTCATTATACCTGGATATATTGTATATCAGGTATGATGCGCCTCAACTGTCGTGAAATATAAGTTATACCCTCCGGGTCTGCATCAAAACACCTCCTAGTCCTGCTAATAATGTGTTCATGTAAACGACAAATGTTGTATCACTGCTTAGAAAAGTCAAAATTATTACTGTAGTCTCTCTAACCTTAGTAGTCTCAAAGGCTTCCTGTCACCCCGTGCCCAAAGCAAACTATACACCCTTCTTCGTAAGGTGTGTAAGTTGTATCAAAATCTTCGAAAAGTCCCGAATGAACTTTCTCTCAAACCCTACTAAAACTACGAATTTCTATAATGGTTCTTAGTGGCTCCTAATCAAGTATAGCCTTAACAATAGCTGGATCCACTGTTATGCCCCCCTGCTGATGACGTGGCCTAAAAAATCTGATCTCTTATAACCAAAAATCGTATTTGCTAAACTCAACGTATCACTGATGCCTCTAATCTTGACTGTCCACTATGCCCGCAATGCCAATAGAGGATGTTGCTCGTGTTCTACCTCCGATCTCAAAAAGATAATAATGTCGTCAATAAAACGACTACGAACTGGTCCTAACATGGATGAAAAATCCGGTTCATCAAATCCATGAATATCACGGGTGCATTGAGCCCAAATGGCATGACAAGAATTCAAAAGACCCATATCGAGTCAGAAAAAATGATTTTGGAAATATCCATTTACCACACTCGTAACTGGAACTAACTAGAATGAAGATTAATCTTCGAGAAATGCTGCGCTCCCCACAGCTGGTCGAACAAGTCATAAATCCTTGATAGTGGATCCGTGATCCGGGAAGTGACCTTGTACAACTCAAGATAATCTATACATAATTACGTACTACTGTCCTTCTTCTCCATAAAGAGGACCGGTGCTCCAATGAAGATGACTCCGACAAATAAAATCTCGAGTTAACAACTCATCTAGCTGAGTCTGTAGCTCCATCATCTCAGTGGGTGCCATATGATATGATAGGGTGCTCGGAATATCGGTATGGTTCCTGCTACAACTCGATGCAGAGAAACAACCTCTCTCACTAGAGAAAACGTAGGCATGTCCTGAAAGACATTCTGATACTCTGAGATAACTCCGGCCTCACTCAAATCTACACTCCGAAACTATATCATCACCTCCTCGACGTATGCCAAAAATGACTCTACATTCTGGTTACCCTATGAGGTTGCTACTATTTATACAATCCCAACGAATGATCACAAGCGTACTGTTTTAGCAAAATAGTCAATACTGATATCGTAGGATGATAACCATTTCATACTAAGAATGACGTTGAAATTCGACATCCACAAAAATGACCAGGTCAAAGATGAACTCAAACTCATCTATACTGATGACACATCTCCTATATATACTCTCTAATAGGGACACCTCCCCTAAAGGAGTAGAAACTGATAACATAACATCTAAGGGATATGTAACTGACTGAAGCCTATACATGAAGGTATAAAATATGAAAGAATATGAAGTTCCTGAATCAAACAAGATTCGAGCTGGATAAGAATTTACTACGAAAACTCCGCTTGCACTATGCTCACGCCTTATGACTACATAAACTCTGCTGGTGGCCGACGTCTGCTGCGTTGCTGGTGGTGAAACACATGGCTCCATCTGACACTGATGAATACTCTAAATAGATCAATTCTAGCTTATAGGCCCCTAAATCCTTAGAATAACCGATAGTACATCTATCCTCCGATGCTGGCCGTAACTGCGACCCTAAGACTATTGACCCTGACCTCTATCATGCTGGTCTCCTGCTGGTGTAATGTGACAATCCTTCACTCTATGTTTGATATTGTTATAATTGTATCATGTATCTTGAATCCTGCGCTGCTGCGTCGCTATCGAATCATGTTCTGCTCTCTTCTTATAACGTCTTTATTGCTGATGGTAAAAATTCTTACCCCGCTGCTGTGTCCTCTAGATCCCACAATAGGTCTCTCCCCTTATCATTTCCATCATATTAGTCTTGATTTCATAATTAACTATAGACATATCTCACGTCTTTAATCGAACTAGCTGTAACTACTTGTCGAAGAAGTAAAAACAATTTTCCTAAATAAGTGATATTCACTTTCCCGGTGAAAATATGAAATCGTAGCTATCATTTGCTGCTATTCCCCGGTGATATCCTTTGTGCTGAATATTTTTAATCTCTAGTTTGGTACTGAGTCTACGTTAAGAAATTTTTACATATTCCTTTTTATTTATAAGCCGCACATGAAACTAGTGTGCCCTGCACTATGGCGTTCTTTGTGTCTGATATCTTTACTATTCTTACAGAGCCAAGCCTCCTGCTTTGCGGCTCTATCAACAGCTAGTTGTGGTGATGATGAAATCATAGGTATTGCCTCTTCAATAGGTATGATGGGTACAATTAGTGGTGCAACTCCAGAAAATAATACTACAGGCGAAAACGGATACGTCTCTCGCTCCTCGAGTGTTACAAAATCTTACTACAAACGATGCCATAAAGTCGATCAAATACTATGGAGTCTCCTGTAGCCTCAGGCTCTAATTGCCTAGTTCTCTAGGTACGAGTTTTACCTCGACCACATCCTCGTCCCGACGTTTATAATATCAAGAGGAGAGCTTAAAGGACACAGTAAATGAGGTCACAAATATATATATATATATATATACATACATATACATACATACATACATACATACATACATACATACATAACGTATCACAATACTTATTCATAACATACAGTATTCAAGAAAATACTATAAATCAACATAAAAAAATTTCCAAAATTTTGAGATATATGCACATATCGTCCTCACTCATTCTAGGAAATTCTTAGCGAATTCTATACATGAATCCTAAAAAACTCTATTCTAGCTCCACAACTCGACATGGGATGATCCTAAGGTACTAGAACTAGAGCTCGGATAACAACTGTGACGCCCAGGGTTCACACAAGGCTACAATCCAAGGTGAAACCCGGATTGTAAAATCTGTCAAGCACCAAACACCATGCTATGACATGTTTCACCATCACAGTCACTATCTCTCTAGTGGAATCAATAAATAGGTGAAGATACAAAACATGCAAATAATAGAAGTAGTACAAAATCAGATATGCACTGAAGAAGTATATCAATAAATAAGCCAGCTGAAATAGAATGAAAATATCTCTGAGTCTGAAATACATCTCAACACAATGATTCAAATAAAATCTCGCTAGGGCACTCAGCCTCTACAAAAAGAATACAACTCTAAAGTCTAAACAATGAACATAACTATATAGTGGAGCTTCAGCTACTAAGACTGTGCGACGGCAATTATGCTAGAACTCCGTCATCTTATGGCTCTCCGGAACTCTGATTTACCTGAAAGAGAAAATTTAAATAAAAAATTAACAACAACAAGAGGGTCAGAGCGCTATAGCAAGATCACCTTCATCCGCCCCCAGGGAAAAGGCTACTAGATTTAGTGGATGCTCTATCTATTAAGCATAGTCTACCTATATCATTTTTCCCGTATCTAATGGAGTTAATATTTAGACACCTACAAGACGAGACATAGTACATCGAGTAAAATAATCGAAATAAGGAAACTCTCATATATATACCATATGTCTCAAATTGTAGATCCCTAAATACCAATTCCAACTCTATGAATGAAAAATAGCAAACAAAAGGAAACACTCCAAACCTCAAACATGTAAAATAAACATCTCATCTCGATCTACACTTGATTAGACGGCTCTAATATAAGGGGATTACATCCAAATCAAAAGTTAACCATAAGCCATATCATGTACGCTACGATATCAAAGAATGTACCCTACTTACGGGGATCCAATATGGAAGCAAAACTACAACTGATAATACTTACATGCGTGCATCTCCTAGTGCAATCATGATACTTTTGTAATATTCTAACTCAATCGCTCTGCGACAATAGGTTTTATCTCCCTATTCCGGATACATGAAATGATGATACTTTTGTAATACTCTTACTCAATCTTCCTACGAAAATAGGTTTTTATCTTCCTATTCTGGATACATGAGATAACGATACTTTTATAATATTCTTACTCAATCGTCCTACGGAAATAAGTTTTTATCTCCCTATTCCGGGTACATGAAAAAATGACTATACTCTCTCATATGTATTCATCAACTCAACATGCGACAAAATATGTGAACACAACATAATTTAAGTATACGTACACATATCTCAATGTGTGTGTCCATAACTGGTGTTCACCATCATCTCAAGTGTAAAACAACTCTTAAACGTTATAATATATTAGTACAAGATCGAGAAACTCTCTCAAAAATCAAAACAAAGCCAAACAAACATGAACAGACCAATTGCCAGGTTAGCAGTCGACCGCAATTATGCGGCAGTCGACCGCGATAGGTGTTCAGTGTTGAAGAGGCTTCTGCCTGGCACGCGGCCAACCGTCGTTTATACGCGGTTGACCATGGATAGTTTTTCTAGACTGTGCATGTTTCTGCACCGTGTTGTGTTCATGACGATTTTTGTGATTCAAACTTGTTTAAAACAATGTGAAACTTACATGAAAGAATATCAATAACAGATAAATACTTCTGGAACCAAACTCAACATATATAGCATGATATTTGCATTTAAGAAACATGCTTAAACCCTTAAATTTGCATGAAACATAAAACAAATTCTTGTGTTAATCAAATTAGGGGTTTTTAACCAAATTCACCAAATTCTTCAATCTAAAGCATGGACTTTTAACATATTAAACATACGCATAATTGCAAAACAACTTAGAAAAGATGAACATTCATTTAATCATGTTTTTAATACTTAGGTCTTACAAAACTAGGGTTTTCTCATCTTTAATCCACATGTAAACTTAATTAAATATTAAATTAGGGTTTAACATGATTAGAATATGGTTAACAAGAAAAAAACAAAATTTTAAAAAACACTAATGATCATGATCACATTTCTATTATAAATAGCAAGAAATACATGTAAATCTAACATTTGTTTAAGATCTAACAACAAAAATCTAATCTTTTTCACATTATATTAAGATCTAAGCATGTAAACACAAATTAAACTTCTAAGCTAGTTATTTAACTATGGGGATGGGTTTGGATGCAAGTGATCTTGTCTTTGCATGTGAACAAGCCTCTGAAATGAACATCTAATGATATCTCGATGCCAAACATCACAATTCCTCGTCTTTTCTTCGACAGACACCCCAAGATCTCTCCTAAAACTCACAATTAGGGTTAGGGTTTCAGGAGAAAGATTGATGGTGTTAATCTCACATGAAAGAGGGTTAAAAGAGATTTAAAATGAGTATATATACATAGGGTAATAATTGGGTTCGGTATAAACAAAACCTAACCCGAAACAAACCTGGCAGAAATAGATTCGTCCAGCGGTCGACCGTCACGGTCGACTGCGCAGGTTTCTGGGCCATGCTCAGACTGGGGTTTGGTAAAAAAAGGTTTAAATTTCTCATCCGATCTCGGAATGAGGTGATCTGAGCTTTGTTGGAAAGCTCTCAACTGGTCATTATTCCCAGATTTTTACTCTTTTGGCCTTTGTCCATATTTTGTGCATTTGCACTCATATTTTCAAAAATATACATTGAATTAATTTCAAATCAATTCTTATCATATTCAAACATCAAGATAAGTTATTTTTTACTATATAACATATTTATCATTATTTATCATAAAATATTTAAATTTACAGGGTTTTACAAAGATATACCTTATAAGGTTAACAACAAAATTATAACCATAACAACGAACTCCTAACCTTAACAGCCGACACATAACCTTCACAACGAACTCTTAACCTTAACAACAAATTCGTAAACTTAACAGTCGACATATAACCTTAACAACAAACTCTTAACCTTAACGACGGACTCGTAACCTTAACAACAGACTCGTATACTTAACAACAAACGGATAACCATAGTAACTAAATCGTATACGTAGCAGTGAACTCATAACCTTAGCAACAAACTTAAAACTATCTCATAAAATCAGGCAAACAACACATTACCTTAACAACCAGTACATAACCTTGACAACCAACTCATAACCTTAGCAACCAATGCATAAGGTTAACAACCAACTCATAACCTATCAGTGAACTCATAAAGAACTTAAAAGTAAAATACTTACACATTTTCTGGAGTAGTATGGGTGTTCTGAGAGGTTGAGGATTCCCTAGCGGAGGTAGCATACAAGTTTACGTCTGTAAATCCATTACGACGACAATACTCGAACATTAAACTCAAGTCCTCATTATTATCAATTGAAATACTGAATTTCTTTTCCCTTTCACATATGAATTTTAGTGAAAGAGATTACATTGGTATTTTAAGCCTTTGTGACACTTGATATTTCAAGCTAATGATTTTTGTATTCCCTTTGATAATTGTGAAGACACTGTCACCCTCTTCGTTGCTTTTTACGTTTGTCACCATGCAAAGAAGGGTTCCATCCATCATTTTAAATAAGAGTAGTTGAAAATTCGAAGAGGATTTATTGAGGAGAATTAAGTGGCTGGGGAGTAGTTGGGGTAAGTAAACGGGGAGGAGATGGTTTTACTACAGGAGGAGGAATAGATATGGTAATAATTTGGAGGGAAATGAGTTTTTTTTCCCTCCAAAACCACATTCTAATCACCAATTAATGCTACATTATTATTCTCGGATTTTCGGCTTGATAGGGTGACGGGTTGTATGAGAGCATTTTGGGAAGAGCATGGTTTTAAACGTCGTTTCACGTGGGGGGTGTTTTGGGGCTAAAGGAAAATCACGATAGTTTTTGGGGGTTTTTGGACCGTTGACAAAGTAGGGGGGACTCTCACTCGTTTTGGAGGCTAGAGGTAATTTTCCCTTTTTAAGATAGCAATTATATCCATGTTCATGTGGATGACACTATCTTCTCATTGTCACCAAAAAGAAAAAAAGCAAAATAGTTTAAATAGTCATGTGATTAGTAACTTTTAATTTTCAAGATCAAATTTTACTTTTCGAAGGGATCAAATTTCTATCAATCAACAAAATCTTAGGAGTTCCTTATAATTAACCCTTCTCAAAGTAACAAGCTTTTGTTCTAGTCTTATTCTATGTTGTAATATTCAGATCATATGATTTAATTTAATAAACTGTGATTTTCATAATTTGGTGATTATGGTTGCAGCTGGTGTTTTGGATCTGCAGTCTGCTGCTGATCTTTTTGGGATACATACATGGGATATCTACGCCCTGTATGTATTAGTTGGATGATCATAGTTTTTCTTTCCATGAATTGCTAAATGTATGAATGTATGTTTTGAGACATGACGTGGAGTTTAATGTAATATGAATATTAGTTTGCATTTAAGTTTTTTTGCCTCCTTTAATTCTTTTTGACCCCTTGGATTTGGATGTTTGGTGTGTCCTCTAGTTAAGTTGTGAGGAGTAAATCACAAACTATTTGAACTTGTGTTTATTGTAGCCTATGTTGTAATTTTTTTTGGGTGACAGAATCTTGGCTTAGTATTAAGCAAGTAAACCCCTAGATATGTGGCCGCCCTTTCTTGTCAATAGCATGAGCATTGCAATACCTAATAATTATTCACTTTTTAAGTTATCGTCAATAAATTATTATTTAAATTGTATTGATTTAAAGCGTTTTAATTGTTAAAATTAAAATGGTTTAGGTTAGACCAAAAAGTTTGGTCTAACAAATTCAATAAATCAACTGAAGTCTGGTTCAATTATTTACCTAAATCGGTTCTCATCTCAAACTAAATTTTGCTAGTTTAAACTAAAGCTAGTTTAGAGCTAATATATCACTTATCTTTAATTTGTTTCAAGTTTGAGTTAGTTCTCATAATATTTTTCGAACTGTACATAATCTGATTTATTTCAGACTAGCCTATCTTAGAATTCTTCATATTTAAATTTTTGATTGTTTTTTATGGATATCAAAGCGATTTGTATGAGGGGAAAAATCCAACTAAATTTTGTTTGCTTGTACATGCATTTTGTTGAGGATATATGTAAGAATATAAATTCAGGTGAAATCAGCACAAATTTAGGGAATCATATTTAATGCATGTCATAACATTAAAAACAAAAAACAAACATTGTGTTTAATAAAAATCTAGGATTTTAAGCTCATGGGTCCCAAATTTTTATGAAAATAATTATGAAGTAGCTAAAGTAGAGATGGTAGAGGTTATTTCTGTTACTTCTGAACAAATTAGCAAGTTTTTTTTTTGAAAAACATAATCTCAATATGAAGCTAGCCCGTGAACAGCTAACCATCGCACTGTAAAAATCGGATAGGTTCGATCTATGGTCATTGGTGGCCTCCTAAAAGGATCTACTAAATTCATCAAGTTGTTCCAAAGAATCAAAACGGCCGGTTATTAATGGAATCCCCTGTCGGCTCTCTGTGAAATATTCGTTTGGCCGAGGACTTCCAAATACATCGTAAGCTATACCTGTACTGACGAATAACCAACCTGCAATGAATAGGGAAGGTATAGTAATACAATGAATGACCCAGTATCGAATATTGGTAGTAATATCAGCACAAGAACGTTCTCCCGTGCTTCCAGACATGCTGAGCTCCAAAAATTCTTGTACATTCAAAAAAAAGGGAATCGATTCCGCGAAAGATGGGATCAGTAAATAGAAAACCACTGATCTTTCATCTTTGTGAGATCGTCAATTTTGTACCAAAGGTGTATTTAGAGTATACCGAATCAGTATAGCTATCCTTCCTCTGGCGCAGCAACACAGTTTCGATCAGTATCGAAATAAAATACTACATAATTTCTTTCTTCTTTTTTATTCCTTGTCTATGCATAATTGTATGTTATTCAATAGATCAATAGAAAATTTCTCAAATTCTTTATATTTATAAATAAGGTTTCTATTATTGACTTCGTAATAGCAATAGAAAGTAAAGATCTTGGGAAAGTGTGAATCAATGGGTTCTAATAATTCCTGAAAGTGAAAGATAGTAAGTATTATCTTCACACAATTCAATTATATGTAAAATCTATAAACAAACCTTTTTTATGGTTCAATTTTTTTTTGTTCAAATAGTTTCATTTATTTCAAGTAATTGATTGGTCGTACAAAAAATAAAATATACTATAATAGATTGATTATAGTAGATAGTATTTGATGAAAGAAACAGAACATAGTTAGAACAATAACTATTCTATTCGCAATGCAACCATTGTTATATTAGATCCAAAACAAAGGTTCTTTCTTGTTCGCGACCGAACTACAAGATGAAACTTCTTGATATGGAAAAACAAAAAATAGAATAGAACCTAAAAGGCTAAGGGAAGTTTCTTTTCTTCGAATCGAGTTGGACTCGAAATCAAAAATGAAAATAAAGGTTTTTCGATAGACCTAGGACACTTTTTTCTTCTGATTTGAGATATTATGGGCAATTACCCAACCTATTACTGAACTGAATCTGATGGTTTTAAATAAGTATAAAATTAGAAAAAATCTAAAATTAAGTAAAAGTTGGTATCAAGCAGTTTTCTCCAAAATGGACTAGATCCTAATTCAACTCACAAATTGCACAGAATCCATTGATTCAGAATCACAGGATTGGTCGATGTCACAGCCAACATATGAATCCATTTTTTTCTGCCTATGTAATTTGGAATTCTATTTTTTTAGTGCTATCTATAATGACTGATAAATCAAGAAAATGACTGATGAATCAAGAACTTTCCATTAGAACTAAACTAATTCTGCCAATTGATTTTTTCTTACCGTCGTATCCGAAAAAATTAAAACTTAGGTAAGTGTTTTATCAACATATGTAGCAAAAGAAGATATCTAATTTAGCTCGCTTATGTGTCATTTCTACTTCCTAAATGTTTTTTCACTCATCAATGCTCTAAAGTAGCCCGAAAGTAGATGAAATATGTATTAAGTAGGAAATAAATAACTTTTCTTATTAATATTTCTTTTATTAGTTATTTCCTAATAACATTTTATTGTCATCCGAAAAAAAGGAAATGGAGAATAAGAAATATCATTTCCACTACCTTAAAAATATATGTGAGATAAAAAAATATTACTTCTACTACTTCTTATTTTGTGTAAATTTGATATATTTTCTACTTTCGGTATTTCTATCAAACCAAATGAGCCCTAAATTGCATGGAAACAAACGGCTAGTAAAGCTGTCAAACTAAGATTATGAACTTTGATCAAAACGAATCTTAATAGATTTGGTTTAGTATGATTAGAAACGGATTTGTGCAAAAACCCCCATATTTGAACTTGGATCAGGTCACCACCCTTTCTTTTCCATGAATCACCGAACAGTGAATAATTCACAATTGCATGAGCGTAACGATACGGACGGTAACGTGATCTGCACTCATATAAATCCCCTGAGCAACGACTAACTTCCACTAACTGCTCTCACTCCCCTCCTCGTCACTTGCAGAAACGAGGTACGGAGCTCAAATCATTTTTCCTTTTTTTTCATTTTAATCCTCAATTTTGTAAAAATTGCACACCATACTACCATTTCTAATCAAGAACGAAGAAAGAATTGTTGGGGTTTCTTTTAGTACTTGTTAATATCGAGAGTAAATGGTTGTAGGGTTTTATTCTTCTAATTCTCCATCTGAAATTGGGTAAAAAGTTATGGCTAGCTTGTTGTTCACTAAAGATTGTAGCATTTTGATCAAGAACCAAAAATGATTTCCAAGGTTTCTTTTAAAGATGTTTCAATTGGGAAAGGGGGTTTTGTTGTTGGAGCAGAGAGCATTAAAATTGATGATCCCTTTACAGAAGCAAAGGGGGAAATGAATGATTTTCTTTGTATTTATCCTAAAAAATATTTCTTATTATCAAGAATGATTGATTATAGGGCTTCTTGTTTACTAACAGATGCTATCATTTCAAACAAGAACAAGAAAGGGTTTGCAGGTTTTTATACTTTTTTCCTATTCATGGGCTTAAACGCTAGCGAGGCCGATGAGCATGGCCTTGAGGGCTCCAATGCACCCCCAGTCGAAACCCTAGAAGATAACAAACCAGTAACGGATGTTGGTAACGAGTCTCAAAATCGAAATGGTAATTGCAATCGAGATGAGAAAGGGGGTTCTGTTGATGGAGTGGAGACCGTAAAAAAAGATGATTCCTTTATTGAAACAAAGGAGGCAAAGTTTTATGTTGGCGATTTGGTTTGGGGCCAAGTTTCCGGTTGTGCTTGGTGGCCAGGGCAAATCTTTGATTCAAAATATGCGTCAAAAATGGCATTGAGGAATCTGGCAAATGTTCAGTGTACGAGTAGGAGGAATACTGAAGATCTTTTTTTGGTTGCATTCTTTGGTGACAGAACATTTGCTTGGCTGCCTGAGTCCCAATTGAAGCATTTACAAGAAAATTTCTCAAAGATGGAGAAGAAGAGTCGTGCAGTGTCATTTGTGAAAGGAGTTGATGAAATTCTTGAAGAAGTTTCGATGCACGTTAAGCTTGGTATGACCTGTGAATGCTTTGTGGATGAGACTTATACTGATTTAAAGAAAGAGAAATTGGACAATTCTGGGATTAGGAGAAGAACATCGAGGCCTCCTGTTGATAGGTCCATAATTGTGAATACTTTTCAACCCAATTCTCTTCTTGAGCAACTCCGGGTTTATGCTCAGTGCCCACTTGGACAGTTCAATAGACTGGAGCTTAGGAAAACTGTAGCTCAACTGAAGGCCTTTAAACACTCAAAGAATTTGAAGGTTGAAGGTAAGCTTGTACAGGAGAAAACAGAGGAAGTTGTTGATGAAAAGTGTTCCTCCAGAGAAGAGGAAGTTGCTGATGAAGAGTATTCCTCTTCAAAGGAAATGTTGGCACAACTCTGCCTGCTTGCTAGAGACCCTACGGGTGGTTACAGTTTTATTCCTAAGATTATACGTTTCTTCACTACTTTTAGGGCTTATCGCTTATCTAGTTATTCCAAGTATCCGGATCCTTTGGGAAGAACAAGAGGTAGTAAAAGAAAAGCAGCAGGCTCTGGGCCTTCCTATTCTCTAATGTATTCTGATATTGTACTCCAAGGTAAGAGGAAAGGAAGCTCTCAGAACAAGGTGCAAAAGAAGAAGAAGACGATCGAAAAAGAGACACCAACTGCACTGGTTTTGTATTTCAATGAACCTGATGCTCTCCCTTCTGCAGCTGATTTAATCGAGTTTTACAGCTCTTATGGACCTCTCATAGTGGAAAGAACTGAGATTCAGATAGAAGAAAACTGTGCTCAAGTTGTTTTCAAATACTCTCATGATGCAGAAGAAGCTTTTCATGGTCAAGAAATACATGGTGTTGCAAAATTGGTGCTTTGTCCATGAGGGAGGGCAGCTTAGAACCTCAAGGTACACCTCCTAGTCTCTTGCATGGCTTTTAATTGTTGAAATAAAATTGTCTTTTTAATTTTAATGCTCATTGTAACAAAAATTCTCTTTTATTTGCAGAAGGCACTGAAGTTGCAAGTGATACTAGTACTACATTAGATGAAGCTATTTGTAGCAGATACTTTGACTGGCTAAACAAACAAAGAGGTTATACTGGTATGTCGCATTTTACATGATCAGACAAGTTCAAAGTTTTTTGTCCTATAATAGAAATGGATCTTTATGAAGAAGGTCTGCTCTTGCAAAAGCTGCCGAGTTTTATGCTGGCATTTTCTGGGCTTGATTTTTGGCTACTTTCAGTTCTGTACATTTGTTGAATTTGTAAATACATTGAGGTCGCACACGGTGTACAGATGTTTTGGATGTACCAACCTTAGAAGACTATATCTTCTTCAGATAATTAAGTAAGTACTGTTTCTCTTGCGATATTTTATGGTGCATGTTTTGTCTATTTATAGCTTCTAGAGCTCTTACTTAATTGTCAAGTGTCCCCAAAAATCATTTCTGTTTGTGAAATAGTTTTGAAATATTTCATAGACATGTTTTTCATCAGGCGATCTGTGGCGTTGTCATCCAATTTTTGTCATTAGGAGTGGTTGACAATCATTCAGAGCAACTTCAGTAGGAGATTAAACCTTTACAGTTATTGACACAGCTCTAAATTCTGGCTTTTGCTGTGTTCAGCAAATTTGATTGTGGTATCTTATTTATCTTTTACATTTTTAATCCAAAGAAAAGATTGTCATATATTTTTCTTGAATGACCTATTTGGGAGAAAACTTGTGTCGCTCATGCACAAGCACAATACTTGAAGAAATTCCTTTCTGGAACCACAACAAATTTTCTTAAATTATCAGATAAAAGAAGCATCTGTTGGGAATTTAGCGCCGAAATCCCTAATGCAACAGAAACGCAGAATAAAGAAAGTACACCAAGTTTTAACGAGGTTCGGCAACTGCCTACGTCCTCGGGAGCCACACAGTCAATTTCTTATTAATCAAACAAGAAATTACAATTCTAAGAACAGATCAAAAATGAGATCTCTCAAATAAACACTGTAGCTATAGTGTTAATAATTAAAGGGTATGAACCCTTTCAATTCTCAACTTGAGAATAAATGAATACCCCACAATATAAACCCCTCTTTAATTCTCTCTGTCTCTCTCTTCTTAAATCCCCTCTCTCTCTCTCTTCTTAAATCCCCCTTTTTAAATCTCCCCTCAAAATCTCAAAGTTATGAGCGCTGGAGAAAAAAAAGGAACGAAGAACAAAGGGGAAAAAATCGCCGCCACCAGAGAGGAGTTCGGAAGAAAAGGGGGGAAGCACACAGCCAACTCAAAACCCTAGAAGAGGGGTTTATATAGGCGATGGGGAATGGGCTGGCGACAGCCTGTCGCCAGCGGCCCGCAGACGAAAAGGTCGGGCTAAAACGCTGAGGTCGGGTTCGCTGTGACGCATGTTCGAGGGAAAAATGGTTTTCTTCATTGATGATCCCATTGTACTCTTAAATAACAACTTTTTGCGTTACAAAGATCCGGTCTTTTTATAAGATCCGGTTACAATGAAAATCAAACAAAAAATGAAAATTACAACTTTCCTTTTATGCCGAACAAATCATGAGCTCCTGTTATCCAGTCACTCGCTTGCGTGGGTTGTTTGCCTGCGCCGATGGTTGATCCGTTGACCACCGCACGATCTAGATCCGAACAGATCTATGTAATATAACGGGTATTATTTCACCAAGGAAATAATAGCCGGAGGGATTATTTCACCAAGAAAACAACCGCTCAAATCTCGGGATCAAAGACCAAGCTTTGATCCGGAGTATAGCAATGTAGATCTAAGATTTGGTCCTCTTGAACTCCTACCTTTTGTGATGCGGGTGCTCGCCAAGAACCAGATCCAAACGTCCAAGTCTTCAAGCCTTCAAGAACTCGAGCACAAGATCTCAATCCGGCAGAGTTTCGGCTCTCCAAAAGTTCTTCCAAAAGTCCTTTCAAATGATGAATCACCCCACCTATTTATAGGCAACCAGATCTGTGCATTTGGCACAGATCTGGGCGGCCACCTCAGGGTGGCTCGGCACTGGGCCGAGCCACCCTGGGGTGGCTCGGCCACCGAGCCACCTCAGGGTGGCTCGGCTTTGGCCGAGCCACCTTGAGGTGGCTCGGTTTTTGCCGAGCCCCCTTGGGGTGTTTTCCGTTATTTTCCGTCTTCCGGTTCTGTATCGGATTTATCCGGATCTTGATTTGATAGTCCGGATCTTTATTTGGTAGTAAATCCGCCATGGTATTTGAGTTCGAATCCGTTTTACGGTTGAACGACTCGTTGACTTCCCGAACCGTTGGATTGGTTCCGCACGCGAATTACGTTGCTCGTGTGCAATTCGTTAACCTCGTCGCCTCGTCACTCGACAGTTCGTTGTTTTGTTGAATCACCGTGTCGAGCTGTGCTAAGGGACCTATAGGTAATTTTATACGCCTACAGATACCCCTTCCAAAGTATTTCAGCCTCGTTCTTTTATAGAAGGGTCTGGAATGCTTTGGATATGATTGCCCTCACCCTCAGTCGGTATAATGGGACCTGGAAATGACCTTTGTTCTGTATTCCTTCAATCCTTCAGGCTATTCGGTGCTTTGTCGAACGTCTGTAAGGGTTCCGGTGCTGCATGTATTGTCTGACCGTTATCGGAATTTGAACTTGAAGTCGATTCCTGATTTTTTTAAACTTTAGCTCGTGCTTGTTGGTTCAACATATAACTGACCCTCGATTGGTGGTGTTGAGTCTTTATTTGCGACGCGTTGTCCGGCGTAGTGTTATTGAGTTATCCTTAAGAATATTTTTAGAAAAATATCCTCCAGGAACTTCTCAACAAAAATAGGGAATAGTTTATACTCGTATACCTTATTGGAGTATTTCTCATATCTGAATGAGCTGAACCTGGTATAATTATCTAAACCGGTCTGATAATGACCCAAAAAAGATAGTAATTTGGCTTGAAAATTCTTCCGATCCTTCCGAATGCGCGGGAGAGACCAAAATAAACAAGGGATTGAACCCTCGGTCGACTTGAAGTCGTTTCGACGCTCAATTCAGCTTCAATTTGAATTCTGGCTCAATTCTGGTTCAAACTGGTTCAACCTGGTTCAAGACTGGTTCAACCTGGTTCAAACTAGTTCAGGACTGGTTCAGACTGGTTCAAGACTGGTTCAGACTGGTCTGGTCTGGTTCAGACTGGTCTGGTCTGGTTCAGCCTTATTTGGACTGATTTGGCTTGATCTGGTCTGGTTCAGTCAATTCTGGTCCGGTTCAGGGCTGGTTTGGGTCTGGTTCAAGGCTGGTTCACCTTTATAAAACCCTCCCTTTCTCTCTCTTAGGGCCGGCCCCCCTCTCTCCCTTATTTTTTGATTTCTCTTCCTTCGAGCATCCGTTCTCCCTCAAAACTTCATAGTTGCATTAGATCTAGTCTTCCTTTGGATCTTTGACTGAGAAGTCTCTCAAAACTTCTATATTTAGAATTTCTCTCAGGCCCCTCGAGCGCGTGGTTCAAGCTTCCTTAAAGATCTCATCTTTATTGGATCTCGAGCTTTTCTTCAGGTAAATCCTCTATGATCTTGGTCTATTTCATGTTCGATCTAATGTATGGAGTCGTGGGATTGTATGTAAGGGTTGAGGGTGTGATTTGACGTCCCGAGCTAATCCTTCAGGGGGTAAAAATTGAAATTTTGAGGGTTTTTATGCAAAAATTAGGGGCTGAAATTATTTTTGAATTTAACCCCTTGAGTTATTTTGCAGGTCATCATGTCCCGTGCCCCGAGAGGTCGCTCCCCTGCTGCGTCGGCTGATGGCGCGCCTCCCTCTTACGCTGGTGAGCTATT
Organism: Asparagus kiusianus; assembly: GCA_022839385.1. Classification (NCBI taxonomy): domain Eukaryota; kingdom Viridiplantae; phylum Streptophyta; class Magnoliopsida; order Asparagales; family Asparagaceae; genus Asparagus; species Asparagus kiusianus. Next base: position 556,076 of record BQKN01066997.1, on the reverse strand, counting down.
TTTTATAAATTAGCCCCTTTTTTTCTTCTTAGAAATTTACAAATTGGTCCTTTTACCCCACGTTGTTCTCCTTGGTGAGGCAATCGGGAAGAGCCTTGATTCTCCTTGGTGAGGATCGACGCTTTAAAGATAAGTTTTACTTGGTCAAAACCATATCTCAAAATAAAGGGGGCGATTTGACGCTGCATTGTGCTTTATAAGGTAGGGATATATTGTCAATATACCCTATCTTGTGATTGCACAATGTGGCCAAATCGTCTCACCCTTTATAAGGCAATAACTCTATCTTACTCATTTGTAAGATGAGTTCAACTTTCTTTTATAATTGAGACTAACAGATGTTTAACTGTTTATTTTCAGTGGGATATCCTTCTAGAGCGTTCTCATCTCACGCACTGTACGGGCGTCGTGGCGAGTACTATTCGACTTCCGACGACTTTTCCCCTATTCCAGTTACCCCTCAGTTCGTTTCGGGCACGTCGACTGAGGTTGCCCAGGTGGTGAAGGAAGGTGGGCACCGAGCTCTTCGACAGCTGATTACTGATGCACCTTTCGTGAAGGATGCCAGTTCTATTCAGCCTCTTCAGAAGAGCGATTTCTTATTTGGCGACTCTGTCGAAGACCCGGATGCCGTGTTTATTGAGGCCAAGCAATGGCTTCATAAAACTGGCAGTGGTTTCATATATTTGCCGAAGATTCCTCGGCATCGTTCATTGACTGAGTTCAGGCGTCAGGCTGTGACACGGGAGATGTCGTGGCACTTGACGGAGGAGCATGAGAGCGTCCACTGCGGCTACATCACTCATCAGGCATTTCCTGGCTCGAGCAGGAGTCATGTCACCGGGTTGCGTCCTGGGGTATTGGGGCTGGATGCACCACCACGTAACGAGTTCCTTGCCACCGCTTCTACCTTGAGGAATCGCCTCGCTGCTCTAGGACGAGAGATGCCTGCGACGCGTCGCAGGATTTATGGTTGGGTCCATTCTTTGGACAAGCTTTGGTGGACTCGCATGACGACGTACGTCTTGAGCCGATGGGGTGAGGAGTTGCACGCCTGTGGTTTATATGCAGCCGTTCGTGCCACCATGTATGGCTTGCCTGTCAGCGCGAGGCATTTCTGTACTTTGTTCGAGCTTTATAATCTAGATTCGAATACTTTTCTGACCCGGCAAGGGGAGTTGGGCTTGGCTCTTCACGAGATGCACAGGATTTCTGGCTTACCCATGGGACAGATGTTATATCAGGAATACTTTCCCTCCAACCATGAATTGAGTCAGCTGAAGGATCGTATGCCCGATCGCCATGAGACTCTATGGGACCTCACTTGTCACTATCATATAGCTTTGGCGCAGTCTGAGCCTTTAGCAAAGAGGACTAAGGTATTCGTGAGTCTGAAGCAGTTTGCCAATTATTTGTTCAAGAATCTGGAGGGTAATTCTGGTGAGGCTATTTGTGAGTTGGCCCCACTTACTTCCTCAGGGGTGAACAGTCTACTGAAGAAGATTGACGCTCATTCTTATACCACTAGTAGTCCTGAAGGTGGCTTTCCTGCAGGGACCAAGTTCAAATCATTTTTATGGCATGCGACCGCACCGATTCGACCGATGACTCTTCTTGCCGGTTATCTCGCTATTTGGTTGAAGAAGTGCGTGGTTCCATATCAGTCTGGCGACGCCTTGCCCTTGGAAGTGCTCTATCCAGCAGTTCAGCTCGCCTACAAGAAAGAACTTTCACTTCTTCCGGTGATGGTGGCCAACATTCATCGAGGACTTCGACAGCTTTCTGGTGCCTTTACACGGAAGGAAAGTGATTTGCCGGGTCAGATTCCCACCATTAAGACAGAGCTCCCGTACACTTATTTGATGGCCTGGTTCGTCCTTCACCGTTCGGATATGATGTCGGTACCGAATGCCACCGACCACTCCGTTCCCCTACTACAGTTGCTTGAGAATGGAAAGTGGGAGGGGCACGGATTTCCTGACATCAGACAGCAGCTGCAGGTCCATAAGTGTTGGATATTTTCCACTTGCTTCCCGCAGTTCTCCGGCCGATACGGCGATTGTTTGATAGATGAGGAGAGGCCGAGGGAGTATCGAACTCACCTAGACATCGGCTGCTTTAACTGGCTGGTGAACATTAGGCCAGGTTATCTGACTTTTCGGGAGAGAGATCAGTGTTTCATAGAGTCATATCTACCCTGTCGATTCGCTCGTTAGTTTGGCTATGATCAGCTTTACGTCGGGAATCCTCGTTAGCAGCTTCGGGCCCACGGCGGTTTGGTGGATGGTCTCCGTGCTTGGTTGTGGACCGTGACTGGCTGTACTGGTGCTAAGTTCAGTCTCCCGAGTGCTGATCGGCAGTTGAACCTCACTTTCTTAAGCTGCAAGTGGTTGTTAGCAGCTAATAAGACTATCCCCGTGAAGCCGATCGCAGAGCTAGAGGTCGAGGAAACTTCTCTGGTTGATTCCCGTAGGATTTGGGAAAACGCTCGGTCACAGAGGACACGGAACAAGACTCATCGGATTGATGAAGAGGGAAAGAGGACCTTCCATTCTGCAGACGAGGCTTCAGGAGGAGATCCTGAAGATTACGATGACTTTTTCGAGCGAGGTTAATCATTCATCTTTTTCTTCTGCTTTCCAGAATTATTAAAGCTGACAATGGTTTGATGTTTTAGGGACCACTGGTGACCAGGAAGAAGAGCTCCGTCATCCTCCCCAGACGAGACCTTCGATTATTGTCCCTGCTGCTAGGCGGAAGAGATTGGCTCGCAAGCCACGCGCAGCTTCACAAGCATCTGATATGGATTTGGCTGGTGATGATCCTGCTAGTGACGGAGGTAACATCTATCCTGTAAACCATCCTCTTGATTATTCAGAACATTGACTCATGCTTTTCCATCTCTATATAGGAGAGCGTGGAGAGAGCGAGATGAATCCCGATCCTGTTCCTGTATCTCCTGGCGAGCCTGACTCACCGCGCCAGGTGGAGAGGCCTGCAGTAGCTGCCGACGTTAGGGAGGACATCAATGTGGGACCCGACCCAGCGAATCCAGGTACATCTACCATTGACAATATATCTTTTAGATGACATGCAAAGGAGTCGAATGATTCGGAATTTGCGCATCCTCTAATTGTCTCTATACTTCTCGCTTCTTCAGATAACTTGCAGGAGGCGAACGTGGATTTTGGAGATAAAGAGGCTAATGCATCCGTAAAAGGTAACTCATTTCAATTGGTTGTAGTCTCTTCATTCTTCTTTGGTATTTATATTCTCTTGTGTCAGACTTCTCGATTGATGATTTCGACGAAGAAGGCTTGCTTGTGGACACTCCTATGATTCACTTCATGTGTGGCTCTCCTCAGATTGATGACCAGTTGCCTGGAGATATGTTTCCTGAGTCCACATTCCCTGAGAACCTTGAGGGTGGTTCTTTTGAAGGTACGTGCCTCCTCCCAAGTTAATTATAGGACTAGCCAATTCTTGACTAATGCAGCTATAATGTGATGTCTCTGAGAATTCTGTTTTGAATTTGACAGGAGCTTTTGTTGAGACCGATCCTGTTGAGCCGACTGCGAGACCAACTACACCAGTTGATACCTCTGCAGCGGTTACACCCCAGTACCTCCAGTGACTCAAGAGGGTATGAATTAGACAACTGAGAATATTATTTATTTCCTCCTCAAAACATTTTTGATGGATTTCTCCTTCTTTGTGTAGGGTCTACTTCTCGGCTTCATATCCTTGTGAAAGAGTTGCTATCAGACGACGATCCTGAGAAGATCGTTCTCTGCATAGAACTTCGCTCCTTCTTCTCCTTCGTGAATGCTATGATTGGTAAGCTCTTCCACGGTGGACTCTTCCTTCGCCAATTCAAGCCTTTTCTTGATTCCAAAGTTAATTTGATAAGGGAAGCAGGATATCCAGATTTAGCACAGGCTATAGTTGATGACCTTGATTGCCTAGATCATGAGCTTCAGATGTTTCGTGAGCTCCGAGATGCAGGCACTTCTTCATTTATTGCTGCCGAGCTGGATACCCGCTTACAGTCATCACGTGAGACTCGGATTCTTGCTGAGCTCGAGATTCAGATGCAGCGGGGCCGAGTAGATCGAGTTAAGACCAGCCTTGCTACTAGATCATCTTCGCTTGCCGAGCTCGATCTTTCTATTACCTCCTGTGCGACCGAGATAGACCAGCTCAGAAGAACACTCCGTGAAAAAGAGGAGTCTTTGGATATTCTTCAGATGATGAAAGCACAGGATCAGCAAACCCACACTGCTTTATCTGATGAGTTGAGATCCTTGGAGCAGAAGCTAGCCGAGACAGAGGAGATTGCTGCGAGGACTTCAGCCACCACCGAGGAGTCCATCAGAACTGAACTTAGGCAAGCTTATGATGAGAAGCTGTCTAAGATCAGTCAGCAGATTTTTTGTCATAGTTTTGATGTATGATTTTGTTTGCTGAGTACTTTGACCTTTGATTCCTTTAGTGAAACTGGTTCTCATCTTTATTTTTATTATGATTCGTTATTCCGTTTGAAATGATTGACCATAATACTCATAGGATTTTTGGCAAACCCTCAGCCATCAACGGGTTTGATGAGCCTTTACCGACTACCGTTTGAGTCGGGCTAGCATGCAAATTGTTTACATCCGTTTGCATGTAACGTTATGCTCAGAGATTAAATTCTCTGAGACTTTGTGCTATGATGTCGAATACATAGACTTCGCCATTGTTACGGGAATAGGCTACCCGGCGACACGTGTTAGGTGTTGGCTTTAGGATTTTTGGCTAACCCCCAGCCTTCAACGGATTTGATTAGCCTTTACCGACTACCGTTTGAGTCGGGCTAGCATGCGGATTGTCTAAATCCGTTCCGCACATGAAGTTAAGCTAAAAGAGTTAACTCTTTTGGTGCTACGACATTGAATACGTAGACTTCGTCTTTCTCCTGTGAAAAGACTAAACAGCAACGTGTATGAGACGTTGACTTAGGATGTTTGGTAAATCCTCAACCTTTAACGGATTTGATGTGCTCTTACCGACTATCGTTTGAGTCGGGCTTACATGCAGATTGTCTTAATCCGTTCTGCATGTGACGTTGTGCTAAAGGAATGAACTTCCTTAGACTTTTAGCTACAACTTGGAATATGTAGACTTTGCCATTGTCATGGGAATAGGCTACCCAGCAACGTGTATTAGACGTTGGCTTATCCCTACTTAGGCTTCGGGACAAAGGTCCCCAGAGTCAGGCTCTGGTATTTTTTTCTACGGATAAAGACCAAACCGGCGACGCGTGTTAGGCGTCGGCATATCCTTTCTTAGGATTCAGGATGGAATTCCCCACACGTGTAAGGCGTGGATTTTGGTGTTATTAATAACAACCTGCCACAATGTTGAATATGTGGGCTTCTTTTTAACGGTTAAGAACTAACCGGCAGCGCGGGTTGGGCGCAGACTTATCCTTGCTTAGGTTTCAGGATAGAATACCCCAGAATCAAACTCTGGTGTCTTCTTCTACGGAGAAAGACTAAACCGGCAGCGCGTGTTAGGCGCAGACTTATCCCTGCTTAGGATTCGGGATAAACTTCCTAGGATGAATCCTAAATTGATAAATTTTAGAAAAAGGATCGATATGGGAAGGAAGAATTTTATATTCTATTCCCCAAACAAGGAAGGAAGAATTTTATATTCTATTCCTTGATTCTGGAAAGGAAGAATTTTATATTCTATTTCCAGTGCAAGAAAGAAACTAGAAGTGGGATCTCCACTCCGAGAATCTAAAAGACCTAGATAAACTTACCTTTTATAGGATTGGCTATCTGATCGAAAGATGAGTCCTTCGTTTATCGAAGTAAAATTTCAACTTCAGTCATGACCATGAGAAGGTTTAACCAAAGAGAAAAGAAAGGGAGTTCTTTCGTTTATCGAAAGGGGACTCCGAACTGAAAGTGGACCTCTTGTTCATGGAAAGAGTCAAGAGGCCCAGAAGAACATTTTTTTGTGGACTCACTGTCAATTGGACTTGATCAGTGAGGGATTTTGGTGGTGAAAATGAATTTGGGTTATCCTCTAGAATATTAAGTGTAATATTCTTTAAGGAACTTCCCGATAAATGAGTTATTCTGAATGTACTAGGGATAGTACTTTTTCAGGAACTTCTCATTTATTGGCATTAATTGCCTGACGCCCTCTAAAGAAATTAGGCGGTAAGCGCCGTTTGAATAGACTGTGTCTATTACAAACGGTCCTTCCCACTTGGGTTCGAATTTACCTTTCTTCTTGGAGTTGAGGATTATTGGTCGGCGAGCAGCGAGGACCAGATCTCCTTCCTTAAAGCTTCTTTGGCGGACTCTTTTGTCAAAAGCCCTAGATATCCTGGCTTGATAGAACTTAACGTGTTGTTGAGCTTCCAAGCGCCTTTCATCCAACCTCTCGAGTTCTTCGAGATGTTTTTGATGCTGCTCTTCTATCGTCATCTCCGTTGCGAGAGCGATCCGAAGGGACGGGATTTGAATCTCCAACGGTAGCACTGCTTCGCATCCGTATACTAACGAATACGGGATGGCTCCCGTAGGTGTACGTATGGTGGTACGATAAGCCCAAAGCGCTTCGCCGAGTTTATCGTCCCAATCTCGCTTATTGGTTTTCATGAGTTTTGATAGGATCTTGATGATCGTCTTGTTGAAAGCCTCAGCTAAACCATTAGCAGCGGGATAATAAGCCGTTGACGAAACATCTTGAATCTTGAATTTGTCACAGAACCTGATGAAAGCGTTGCTTATGAATTGCGGACCGTTGTCATGAATGATCCGCCTCGGCACGCCGTGTCAATATATGACATGATGCTTGATGAAGTTGATGACATTGTTCATCTTCACTTCTTTAAGCGGAATGGATTCAGCCCACTTTGAAAAATAGTCGGTGATAGCGAGGATAAATCGATCACCTTTGACTGAAGGAGGAAAAATAGGACCGACAATGTCCATACCACATGTCTCGAAGGGCTAGGACGTGGTTGACGCGTGTAACCGCTCCGGTGGTTGGTGCATATAATTCGCATGCACTTGACAGGCGTGACATTCTCGGGCGTACTCGATCGCATCACGTACCATTGTTGGCCAGAAATATCCCATTCTTCTGATTCGATCATAAAGTTTGGGACCGGGCTGATGTGCGCCACATTTTCCTTCGTGTGCTTCCTTAAGAACTTCTTTTGCTTCTTCGTTCGAAAGGCATCGGAGAAGCAAATCATCATACCCTCGACGGTATAATGTACGGGTCTCAGTATTGTAAAAGAACCGTGGTGCTCTTCGGCGAATAGATTCTCTTTCTTTTACATCCTCCGGTAAAATGCCATACTGGACGTAATCAATAATGGGAAAGCGCCAATCTCGGGACTCAGACCCGATTTGGGTTGAGTTCACCTCTTTGGCGTTTACGTTTCTATCATCCTCCTCTTCGATATCCATATCGTATATGGGTATGCAGAGTTGGTGTGATCTTACTGTGACTAGCAGTTCAGCTTCGGGCGGTTGCGCGAGTGATACTGCTAGTACTGTCAGTGTATCTGCATAAGCATTCTGGAGACGAGGGATGTATTCAATATAAAATTCTTCAAAAGAATCCGCTATGCTGACGGCCTCCTGGTGGTATGGAATCAGATCTGGGTTCCTGACTTCATACTCTCCACGAACTTGGTTGACTATCAATTGAGAATCCCCAAAAGCTTCGAGATATTCGACCCTCAGCTCCTTAGCGAAACTGAGTCCAATGAGGAGCGCGTTGTACTCGGCTACGTTATTGGAACATGGATTCGTCAGTGAATAAGCTCGAGGCATCACGTGCTTCCCCGGGGAAACTAAGACAACTCCAACTCCGGAGGAGACTCTAGAACATCCAGGGGTTATTGCCTTATTAACTGCTCTCGAAGCACCATCAAAGTATAATTGCCATACTTGTTGGTGTGATGTGGTATTAACCTCATGGGTTTCATCTGGCAAGTCATCATATACTTCAACCGTATCTGTTATTGGACTTGCCGCCAAAAGATCACAAATTGCTTGTCCTTTAACCGACTTCTGCTGTTTGAAGTGCAAATCATATTGGGACAAGAGAAGGGCCTATTTCGCTAACCGCCAATTCATCGAACCCGGTTGAGTCATGAATACCCGTACCGGATTAACATTAGCAATGATGTAAATCGTCTGGCCGACCAAGTAATGTCGCATCTTTTGCACTGTGAATACCAATGCGAGACATTCTTTCTCGATCATTGGATATCGAGACTCGGCGCCTATCAAGGTCCGACTTAGGTAATAGACTGCCTGTTCGTGACCATTATCATCGTCTTGTGCTAATAAAGCACTTATCGAATGGTTCATCGCCTTGATGTAAATCAAGAACGGTTTACCTGATTTTGGTGCAACAAGAACAGGGGGATTCATCAGATATGTCTTGATATCTTCGAATGCTTTTTGGCAAGCATCGTCCCAAATAAATGACACGTCCTTCTTGTTTAGCTTAGAAAATGGTTGGCACTTCCCAGAAAGATTTGAGATGAACCTCCGGATGTAAGCTAAACGCCCTTGCAATCCTCTGAGCTCTCTTAAATTCCTCGGGGGTTGCAATTCATGTATTGCCTTTACCTTGTCTGGGTTGATGTGTATACCCTTAGTGGTGACGACGAATCCAAGGAATTTTCCGCTGGACATTCCGAGGAAGGATTTTGTGGGATTCATCTTCAATTGATGACTCCGCATGAGATCAAACATCGTTCTCAAGTCCTTGATGTGATCTTCTTTGTTGCGGCTTTTTACCACCAAATCATCAACGTAGCATTCAACCGTTTTCCTGAGGTGTTTCTGGAAAATCTTAGTCATCGCTCGTTGGTATGTGGCACCTGCGTTCTTCAGACCGAAAGGCATCACCGTGTAGCAGAAGACACCGAGGGGCGTTCTGAATGCCGTATGTTTCTCGTCATCCGGGTGCATCTTAATTTGATTATACCCCGAAAAGCCGTTCATGAAGGACATTCTCTCGAATCCGCATGTATTGCCGATAATGACATCCGTGATTGGGAGAGGGAAATCGTCTTTTGGACATGCTTCATTCAGGTTCCTGAAGTCGATGCAAATCCTGATTTTACCATTTTTCTTCATGACGGGAACGATGTTGGCTAACCAGTCCGGATGTTGTTCCTCTCGGATGAATCCTGAGTCGATCAACTTCTTAACCTCTCCCTCGATGGCTTCCATAATCTACGGACGAAACCGTCTTTGCTGTTGTTTGACAGGTTTGGCATCCGGCTTGATGTCGAGGCGGTGCATTGCCACATTGAGGTCGAGCCCTGGCATGTCTTCATAGTTCCAAGCGAAGACGTCGATATATTCCCTGATAAGGGCAATTAATTCCTCTTTCTCATCTGGGGGAAGACTACCGCTGATGAATATGGGATTTGGATTGGCCTCATCGCCCATATTAATTTGGACTACTTCGTCTTCGGTGGGTGGTTCTCTCTGTTCGAACCTATCACCATATTGCATGTTTAGGTGATGAACCCATGGGTCCTCCCACGTTGGTATTTGATCGTCGTCCTCCAACGTAGATGGATCAGCTGTAGTCATGTTCGACATTAAGGTCTTGAACATTTCTCCCAAACTTGTGTCGGAATCCCATCTTGAGGAATCTGCCGAGTACCCATCCTTGGCTTTAGCAATTTGATCGATAATTTGCCAACCACATTCATCATCGGATGAGGAAACGTAGCCTAAGCCTCTCTTGTGACGGTAATAGTCATCTGGTTTTCCTTTTGGTACATACGCCGCTTTGACTGGGATACGAGAACCTCGATCGAAGTACAAACCTTCTCCGAGTGTGAAATCATATCCCTGTCTTTCCATGAGCTTGCGCGCTTCCGGACTATATTTAGATAAATGCAGACCAGATTTGTCATCATCTTCATCTTCTCTTAGGAAATGATCTGGCAACGGAAAATTCTCTCCTTTACCATAAATCACTTCTTTTTGTCCCCCTCTTTTGGCAGGAACAATCTGGGTTGTTCCGAAAGAATGCTGGAGGTGTTTCTTCGTTACATAAGATGATCGGAGCGGCATACATAAATCAGGATTATCGTCTAATCCTTTTATCGCATCATCAAGAGACAAGGAGTACTCTAAATCATGATTTATTTTAATATCGGCAAGTTGCCAATTACAACCGCCATCTGACGATTGTTCATCGTCAAGATTGATTACAAATGGTACAATGTCATTTAAAACAAAACCGTCATTGTAATTGAATCCGGCCTCGAAATCAGCTTCTTCTCCGCTGTCCGTGCCCTGGATCGATGGTTCCGTATCGGATTCATTACCATAAAGGAGAGAATCTGTGAAGTAATTCTCATACCCTTTGAATGGTTGCTTATCCGTGACCACCGTCCTAACCCTTCCATCAGTGTCGACATATTTCAAACACTGATGTAGAGTGGAGGGAACTATAACATTACCATGGATCCAAGGCCGACCCAATAGTAAGTTATAGGATGTCTCAGCATCAATCACGTAGCACGTGACCTTCGTCTTCAAATCGCCCATTTGGCACTTTATTCGGATCTTCCCCAAAGGCCTTGACCCGCTGGTGTTGAATCCGTAAATGACCGTGCCTGTGGCTGCTAATTTGCTGACTGGAATGCCAAGGTTATGCATTAGGCGAAGTGGCATAATACTCACAGTGGAACCCGGATCCACTTGGATTCGGTTGACTTCGCTGGAGCCAATGTACCCGACGAAGTACAGGGGCCGATCATGGTTTGAATTCTTCGTCTGCATGTCCTCTTTGATGAAGGTGATGCAGGGAATGTTCTTAGCTACCACATTGCACTGTTGAGCTAACAGTTCTAGTTCTTCAGGCGCCGGCTTGATCCGATTGAGGAACGCTTCTGAATCAGCCAAAGTTTCTTGCAAGGCTTCTCTAGTCTCCTTCGACAGTCGTAGCAACTCATATAGCGTTATCCGTGCTGGAATATTAGCTAGCTGAGCCATGATGTCGAAGACACGTGGAGTTTTCGAACTCTCCGGTTTATCTTTTCCAATCGGACGACTGAAACGAGATTGCTTCGGATTTTGAACCTCCTCGGGCCTCTTTTCTTTCTGTTTATCTACCGGCTGTCGTCGAGCCTCCTCAACCGGTTTAGGAACCGTAATCACCCCCAGCTCTGTGAGAGTTTTGACTGGTCCCCGTTTTGTTACCCCCTGCTCAGCTAATTGATCACCAGGAGATGGATATTTGAAGTGATACTCATTTCCACTCCGGGTCGCGAAGACTTCCTGTTCTTCGTCGGAAAGCGGAAAGGTGGGAGCTTCATCGCCATCTTCTTCGAAGATTGCGGAAGTCGCATGACAAGCCTTTCCTTTGCCCTTTCTCTTCGAAGACGTGGTCCACTGTTCATCTTCAATGAGATCTGGATGAACCCAGAGGATTTCGCCGTTTGGGGCTGTGTGTGGGACAAGTCCCTTTTGGCGCTGTCCATGTGGGTCATCATTCACCGTCTTCATCCCGACTTTGGTAACGCGTTTTGGCTCGAACCATGTTGTAGGCACCGATCCGAAACTGATTGACACCGCGTTTGCTCCCACATTCTTGGCCGGTTTCGGGGTTATGACCCCTACGTCGATTAACGCCTGGATCTTGTCCTTGAGATGGTAGCATGACCTCGTAGGATGATGGACCGCTCTGTGGTATGCGCAGTACTTCGGATCCGTCACTTTGCTGGCTCCCTCCTGATCTACGATCGCCGGCAGCTGGATTTTGTTGTTCTCCAACAAGTACTTAAAGATGCCGGGAACTTCATCATCCTTGAAGGAGTAGACTTTGGGAAACTTCGGCTCTGAAGATTTTTGCTTCTGAGACCGTTGCTGCCAATGCGGCTGCGACTG